>JAGFNQ010008380.1:0-217871 GCA_024364735.1 Boesenbergia rotunda | reverse complement strand
AAAGGGGAAAAGAGGTTTTTAAGTGAACCCTTTTTGCGAAACAACCCCTACCATTTGGAAAAATCATGCCCCTAACTCTCCTACTAATGTTTTTAGTAATTTAGCCCTTCCAATCTCCAAACTTCCGATCTAATCCCTAAAGTCTAGAATTTTCGTTCATTCAAACCCCTGTTAGGTTTCAAATACCCTAAACATCTCCGGTAAATCACCTAAAAATTTCTGATCCAGGTTTTGTGTCGCCGATTTAACATTCTCCCCCACTAACAAAATTTAATCCCCAAATTTCATCTTTCCTCACACAGCAACTGCCAACATCTCGTATGCAATAGGCGACCTACTACCTTGTGTAATTAGCTCAACAACTGAATGAACCTGCAGGCAACCTACGGGAATAAGTGGGGATGTTGTGCTTGAATCGTCCATCCAAGCTCCCAAATTCCATACTAAAGATCATTTAATCCAGCCAATGATTTATCAAAAAGTCACAAATCTGGCAGGTCCACATCCTCTAATAGAATCCTCAAAATTCAACATAACATAGAGATTCGTCAATCTCAATCCACCTCTAATACCATAATGATCGTACATCCCAATGTACCGTCGAGATTATCCAACCACGAACACTCAATCTATGAGTCAAAATACCTCATAGAATCATTTAGCAATGAGCGAGTCTACCAACCATCGTCTCGTAACCCAATATTCTCCGATTCCTCCACTCAATGTTCAAAAACCTCTGAGTTCTAACTCCATAACATAGAAACACGCTATCTCTCAAGAGTATCTCCCATAATCACGAAGTGATTCTTCGTTCCCTAGAAGTCATCCTCGGCATCTTCCACCCAAAGGTGGTCTAGCCTCGTAAGTGATTTGCCTCGGCGCAAATCATAAGTACGAAGGTACCTCCTTGGTTATCCAAACCCAGTACATGCGGTAACCCGTAAGTGTCAAGCAACTAGCTCCACACTTTCTCATATCAGCGTAAGCAACCTATCAAACTATACCCTTTAGGTCATCAACCAAGTATAGGTGATCCATGGTCAAAGTCCTCATAGACTAGGATGTATCAATCCTCTACTATCTATGATAGTATATAGCTCATGCTACCTTTCTATATCAATGTAGATCATGTACCCTAAACGTGCCTTCCAGGTCACCTAACCAGGCATGAACGACCCAACGGTCTGAAACTCCTTGAACCAGGGTAAGTCGATCCTACACTAATCGAGCCAACAACAATAAGCAATCCCTAATTCTCGCTTAGCTAATAATAGCTAAAACACGTACTATAAATAGTAAGCTCTAGAAAGACCAAAATCCTAAATCTCTAATAGATTATCGACATATTCGACCTTGGCTTTCCGACTCAGCAATCGAAGCTACTAGAGAATTAGCATTCCCGTTTCAAAGTCTTATCGGCAATGTGTCAACTATTCACTCACATGAACGATCACGACATAAGATAGATTGACAACATATTAATCCAACTGACAACATATTAATCCAACTAAAACCAAGTCAACGAATATCTATCCATATGAATACACAATCCCACCAAGTTGGGATAATTTAACCAAACCTAACTCTAGTAATGAATAATAAAAGTAGAATAGGTCCAGAAAGCTATACCTCTTGTCGCCTGGAGATGTCCCGTTGTTGCCAAGTCCCAAAGTCCAACCTAGTCGAAAAATGGCTCCGAAAATCCAAAATGTACTCGGGTATATCATCAAACCCGAGCTCCGATACCTACCGAATCGGTATCAGATACAACTCCGAAAATCCACAAGTCCCCAAGGTATCTCGCAACTTGGGCTCTGATACCAAAATAAATTGTCACGCCCCGAGACCTAGGAGCCGCTGATCCAATATAAAATCGGACAGCACCTCCCTTGTCCGACGGACAATTTACACAAACAAACAACACACACAATAATAATTTGGCCTCAGGCCTCAAAATCAAGACATAACATAACCATAATACAAATAAAACATACCTGACTGCGGATCGGTCCGACATACAACGAAAACATCAAACACATAGTCCATCAAGAGACTCAAAAATACAATACAAAGACAACTGAAATGCGATACATGTTTCACGACATAAAACAAATACAAAACAAATAATACGATGTAAAGGAAACGTAAGTACGCGGAATCACCCATCACTGGAGTCGTAGGGACCTGAGACTGGCAACTGGGGCTCTGTAGGGACCTGAGACTGGCAACTGGGGCTCTCCTGGAGACCAATCAACCTGGAAACAAAAATATAGGCAACGGTGGTGAGTCCAAATAAACTCAGCGGATACCAGAAACATATATGCACAGCAAGCTATAATAACAGTAGGAATCACACTGATACAGTCTCGAGTATAGAGGATATAACATAACTAAAGACTAAGGGTGAATACATACCAGAGTCCCTCTATCCTGCAGATAGGTGTAATCAATCCCCTATATAACCTCAAGAATAATACATAATCCAAATGGGTATGTCACCTGTAAGTGCATATCAAACGTATACAGCACTCAAACACAACAAGTACCAACAAAGGTGCAATGAATCCTATACACCTGAGGCAATGATCTGTTCTGTACACACCTCAGCCACCACCAGACCGGTTGTCGGGTGAACAGGAAACAGATAAGCCAACCACTCATGGTTGCATAAAGAAGCCAAACACTTGTGGCGTACAACCTATAAAGTCCAACACTCGTGGCTATGCAAATATAATGCCCAGCACCTGTGGCAATGCATGTATGCAGCCTAGCACCTGTGGCTATGCAAATATGATACCCAGCACCTGTGGCAATGCAATATGTAGCTCAGCACCTGTGGCTATGCAAATATGACGCCTAGCACCTGTGGCGGATGCAATATGTAGCCCAGCACCTGTGGCTATGCAAATATGATGCCCAGCACCTGTGGCAATGCAACATGTAGCCCAGCACCTGTGGCTATGCAAATATGATGCCTAGCACCTGTGGCGGATGCAATATGTAGCCCAACACCTGTGGCTATGCAAATATGATGTCCAACACTCGTAGCAATGCAAGTATGATGCCTAACACTCGTGGCAATGCAAGTATGATGCCCGACACTCGTGGCGATGCAAGTATGACGCCCAGCACTCGTGGCGATGCAAGTATGTAGCCCAGCACTCGTGGCAATGCAAGTATGACGCCTAGCACTCGTGACGATGTAAGTATGTAGCCTAGCACTCGTGGCTATGCAAATATGATGCAGGCATGACTGATGACGGGCTCAAACCTCAAGGGAGCCGATGGTCTCCATCATGATAATAGCATCGTGCTAATAGCTCAATCAATACAGGAAACTTGACTGCGCGACGAGCTCAAACCTTAGGGTAGCCGATGATCACCAGTATGCAATCATACAGAGCCTACAGCTCAGTATACAACTTAGAGAGTAAAGTATGTTAACGACACCGTCTTCACTAACCAGATCCTCAATCATACGCCGGTAGGAAAGGTATAGGTCCAACACATGTATCCAGATCTAACAATTCTACCCTAGGTATCCATGTAAGGTATATCTAGGAATCAATCCAACAACAGATACAAAGTGACCTATTACTGTATCTAAACACATATGTACCCATGACAAATATCGAGACTGTATGGAACTAAACAGGAATCATCTATGAAGAGTAAGCAACAGATATCGGATCATGATATACAAAGGCAGGTATAGCGTAGAAACCTATTGCTATCTATAACAAACTATGCATAATAGTAAGACAGTATCTAAAAAGATAAGTCAGGGGTAGCCGCCTCAAAGTAGCAGTCCGTATCCACAGAGAACCTCCCGTCCAAAAATCAGTAACAAATCAGTGTCCTGTATCAAAGGACAGTTTATTAGCTATTACAAAGATAGTAACTAGCTAACAAGTCCCTGAACCATATTAGGGTTAAACTAACTGTTATACTTAGGTTTAATCTCACGGAACTAAACCCAAACCCAACCACTCCAAGAACCATTCTTGGAACCTATCACTGAGCATCACCTCAACCCAAGTCCAAATTAGGTTCACAAAGCCACAATCCATAATTAAGCTAACCCTTAATTCCACATCAATACTGAAATTAATTCTAATGAACATCTCTATCCATCCAAACCCAATCCTCAATCCAATGATCCACTCAAAAGAAAGTAGAACTAAAACCATAAAGTAAACGAACCGAATATTACCAATAATAACAGAACCTCATCAGTGATCAAAACTCAACGAGTTGTAATAGATTGATCCCAACAAAACTAGAAATCCATCTACAAATATACATATGCATTATCAGAGACAAAATCAGTATCAATCCCACTGAGACAACTCTATCCACGCATGCCAGTAGCCCAGAACGTTCAGAAATAAAACAACAACACCAAGCAGAAATTAAATCAAGAGATCAAGCTACATACCTATAACCCAGGTTGTGCGAATCCAATACATTCTATACAATTTGAAATCAAATCCCAACCTCCACCGTAGCTCCCAGATCCAGCCATTTCTGGCAAAGTCCAAAACAGAAAAAAGACCCACTCAGCATACAATCGCTACCCACAAATCCGAAATCGGCTCAGATTAAATGCCAGGTACTAAACTAAGTTTGTAGTAGGCAAGAACAAAACTCAAAATCCAATCCGATGCAACCAAACCTGTGATTCTACGCAGTAACACAAACCAATTTGATCCTTACCTCTAATTGCAGCGACTGCTGCTCCTTTCCCTGTTTGGATCTGAGAGAGAGTAAGAGAGCAGCCAACAGCAGAGGGAAACCCTAGGTTGGCAGCCGGCAAGGACCTCGACAACAACTCCCTCAACCACCGATGATAGCGGAATAAGAATAGAGATCGGCTGTCGGTTGGCGCTCACTGAGGGAAACGACGTCGGCCTGTGGACCGAAAGCTCTGGCATCTCAACCGGGTTGGAAAAGTCGGCAAGGATGATTAGACTCGGAGCTTCGGTCGCCACACAGAGGAGGCGATGGGCGTCGGGCACTCTGTGGGTTAGGGAAGGCGACAATCAACCCAGGCGAGAAGAGATTCGGGGGTGGCTGCAGGCTAAAGGGGAAAAGAGGGTTTTTAAGTGAACCCTTTTTGCGAAACAACCCCTACCATTTGGAAAAATCACGCCCCTAACTCTCCTACTAATGTTTTTAGCAATTTAGCCCTTCCAATCTCCAAACTTCCGATCCAATCTCTCATGTCTAGAATTTTCGTTCATTCAAACACCTGTTAGGTTTCAAAAACCCTAAACATCTCCGGTAAATCACCGAAAAAATTTCTGATCCAGGTTTTGTGTCGCCGAATTTAACATTAACTTTGCTCAGGTTAGCTTCGATGCCCCGCTCGGTCACTATGTACCCCAGTAATTTTCCACTCCGAGTGTCAAAGAGACACTTGGTAGGGTTTAGCTTAAGCCCATACCTGCGCAGTGTTTGGCAGGTCTCCTCGACATCTGCTGCCTTGTCTTCCGCTTGGGCGGAGTTGATCAGGATATCAACCACGTATACTTCGATATTTCACTCGATCTGAGCTCAGAAGAACTTATTCATCATCCGCTGGTACGTAGCTCCAGCGTTCTTTAGCCCGAACGGCATGACGATGTAGTAGTAGGTGTCGCCTGCCGTGATGAAGCTGACTTTTTCTTGATCCTCAGCAGCTAGGGGCACTTGATGATACCCCTGATACACGTCCAACATCGAGATAAGTTCACTGCTGGCCATTAAGTCCACCATCTGATAGATCTGGGGTAGAGGGTAGCAGTCCTTCGGACTGGCCCCGATAAGGTCTCGGAAGTCAATACAGATTCTCCACTTATTGTCGGGCTTGGGCACTAACACTACGTTGGCTAGCCAAGCCGGGAACTGTACTTCCCGAATGTGGCCGACTTCTAGCAGCTTCTCGATCGCGGCTCGAATAACTTTATTTTGTTCGGTGCTGAAGTCCCGTTTTCTTTGCTTGATGGGCCGAGCATGGGGATATACATGGAGGTGATGCTCCGCCACCTCCGGTCGGACGCCCTTTAGTTCTTTGACCGACCAGGCAAATACGTCTTGGTTCCGAGCCAAGCATTCAAGCAGGGTCCTCTTCAGCTCGCTGGGTAGGCCTGCTGCAATCTTGACTCGGGCTTCTTCTTGGCCAGGGAGAAGCTGGATCTCCTCCTTGTCCTCGTGCAATTCGGCCCATGGAGAAGCTTGGACCATATTGCAGCTTGAGAAGGGGCGTGGGGCCTTCTAGCTCTCCACTCAGACATCATCTACATAACACCTCCGAGCTCTCCACTCAGACATCATCTACATAACACCTCCGAGCAACTCTCTGATCGCCTCTGACTTCTCCCACCTTGTCCCCGACTGGGAACTTGATCTTGAGGTAAAAGGTGGAGGTGACGACTCTGAATTCATAGAGGGTCGGTCGACCCAGGATAGCGTTGTAGGCGGAGGGAGAGTCGACGGTCAGGAAAGTGGACCATCTAGTCCTCTTCAACGACTCCTCGCCTAAGGATATGGCCAAACAGATCTGGCCGATGGGTTGCACCTGATTGCCGGTGACCCCAAATAATGGGGTAGCCACCTGCTCCAGCTGGGACATCTCTATTTGCAGCTGGTCGAATGCTTTCTTGTACAGTATGTTAACTGAGCTGCCGGTGTCCACGATGGTCTGGTGGACTTGGTAGT
Source organism: Boesenbergia rotunda (assembly GCA_024364735.1). Taxonomy (NCBI): domain Eukaryota; kingdom Viridiplantae; phylum Streptophyta; class Magnoliopsida; order Zingiberales; family Zingiberaceae; genus Boesenbergia; species Boesenbergia rotunda. The sequence continues at coordinate 211,172 of JAGFNQ010008380.1, read as the reverse complement.
TAGCGATGACGACGGTGATAACTAACGTGTCATCATGTGGGACCTCCGGTTCCTGTAGATCCTGGGGGCCGAAGCTGATTTAGAGCCCCTGAGCTTGAGCGGCACTCGTGCCGACTTGATGAATCTCTAGTCGGCGAACTTGTGACTTCCGTGCATGGTTGGAGTCTCACCCGGTCGGTCCGCCAGAGATGTCGTGTACTCCGCCCCGGACGCCGTTCTGCCGATTGGCCTGCTCTTCATCCATGACTCGGCCTTGGCTTAGTCTTCTTGAGGGAACAAGTTGTGGGCGACTGGGGGGGGGGGGTTCCCTCGGTGTTCTTCGGCTACGGGGTCCACAGCTTGGTTACCCCGGCTTGGGCCATGCCCGGGATATGCTTGGCGCCCTCGCCCTCGAGGTACGGGAGCCCGGCCGCTGCCAGCCTACCGACATTCTTCTGTGGCGTGGGTGTTGGTCTGGTGGAATGTGCAGTATGGCCTCCATCGGGTCGGGAGACACCCTTGGTCCACTTGTTGCACGTGTCGCCTTTCTCTTCCCACTCGGTCGATGGATTCGCGTGGGCTGTGGATGGATCCTCCTGGTGACCGAGCGCTCTGGGCGGGGTTGGGAGGCGCTGTGTTGACCGACTCCTTCTTCCGAGCGGCCTGCGCTTCCCCAACATTGATATATTTGACAGCCTTGCCCAGCATGCTGTCAAAGTCCTTTGGGGGTTTATTGATCATCGAGCAGAAGAAATCTCCTTCTTGTAATCCTTGGGAGAATGCACAGATCAGGACTTCAGGGGTGGCAGTCGGCACGTCCAGTGCCACCCCATTGAATCTTTTGATGTAGGCCCGGAGAGATTCCTTCGGGCCTTGCTTCAATGCAAACAGATTGAGGCTCGTCTTGTGGTGCCTCTTGCTGCTGGTGAAGTGTTGGAGGAAAATCCTCTTGAGCTCCTCTAAGCTCGTGATCGACCCATTGGGGAGTCGGTCAAACCATCTCTGGGCAGGGCCAGAGAGTGTCGTCAGGAAGGCTCGACACTTGACGTCTTCCGGGTATTGATGAAGCAGAGCAGCACTCTCGAACTTCATTAAGTGCTCCTCTAGGTTGGTGGTCCCCGCATACTCGGGGATTGTGAAGAAACGGAGATGTCGGGGGACTGGATCTTCCAAGATCCAGGAAGAGAAGGGATTGCGTACCAGGGGGTTGGGGAAGGGTCAGCTGGAGCCATTCCCTTGTCTGGCTGTGATCCAGGTAGTTGGTTGGAGGCCGAGGCCGAGGCCTACATCGAGTCGGCTTCGTCGTCCCGATCCCGAAAGAAAACTGCTGGGAAGGGAGAGGAACCGCCCTCGGGTCGGACATGCCTTCCTCGACCTGCCGTCTGTTTGTGCGCCGCCGGTTCGTGGGGTCTGGGCGCCTGGCTGCCGGCCTGCGAAGGCCTTTGCGGAGTCTTCTGGGCACAAGTTGCCATTAGGCACTCATACTCCTCAGGGGTGACAGTCATCATAACTCGGTTGGGATCTTCCATCTTTCGCTTCCGATCAAGCTAAGTGTCCCTCCTTCTAGCACCAAATTTGATCCTGTCGCGAAGCGAGGTGGAGACCCCAAGTGTTAGATGGTCTCCTGAAGATCACGAGCTGCTGATGCTGGCTCCGCGGCTGCTAACTCCTAATCTGGAAACAAGGACCGTTAGAACCCGTCGGGAAAAGTCCCTGGCAAGACACTCCGACGGTCAAGTCAGTCCCCGGTGGTGGAAGAGCAAGGAAAGCAATAGAACAGTAGTAAAACACTATTCTTGCGTATACCTGGGGGATGTGGAGTAGAGAGGCTTATATAGCCGAGGGAGCTGACAGCTTTTGCCCACCTGCCACCTTTTGTCTCGTAGCGAGGACAAGGTAAGGGTACCCAGAGGTGCAGGGTAATGTGTCGCATACCGGAATAGGGAAAAGGGCGCTGTTAACTTAAAGGCGAGTGTCGTTGGGCGCCGCTCGGCCTGACCCAAACGCATGTGGTCGTGGTACGGGGGGTCAGGGGATGGTAGGGAGAACAAGGCATCAGCGAGATGCTCGCGATTCGGGCCAGAATGGTGCCTGACCTGCGCCGACACCATACAGTCTCTACGAGTCTTGTGTCAAGGAGTGGTTGCTCTGATGAGTCATGACAAAACCTCGAATATTAATGCCGGCTGGCGGTCTAGAGTGATGATGCCGACTGAGGGCATAGAATGATGAGGCCGACTGAGGGCTGAAAGTGATGATGTCGACTGAGGGCATAGACAACTTAGCTTCCCGAGTTAAGGAGGGCTTCCCGAGTGAATGTGTGCTTCCCGAGTCGTTGTGCGCGCGATTCGGGAAGAACGTTCGAACTTGGCTGACTCGGGGATGGTATGGTCAACGACCGAGTATTCTTCTGGCCAGGGGTGCTCCTAACTCGGGGATCTTATGATTCATTGACACTTTGGGTGAAGACTTCTACGGCTCCGGAGGTTCTAGGGAGCGTGGGTCGCCACGCGTCCGGCTAAGCGCCTAGCCGAGCCGAGTGAGAGGCTGGACCCCGGTCAGATAGTACTCAGGGAGTGTGGGCCGCCACGCGTCCGACTGAGAGCTAAGCCGAGCCGAGGGGAATGCGGGGGCATGCCCACTCACAATTCGCACGACGATGAGAATACAAGCGCTCCATCAGGCTGCGCCTAGGAGGCGTGGGTCGCCACGCGTCCAGCTGGGAACCCTGCCGAGGAGTGCACCGGATCAGATCCACGTATGACTTCCAAATATTTTAGGTTGAGGCTCCTCTGACTCGAGAGCGTTAAGACTTAGTGATGTTGTGACTTGGAACTTCTCTGACTCGAATTCTCCTACTCCGAAGCTTTCCGACCTAGGATTCCCTGGGCTCGGAGGATGAACCGGGCTGAACAACCGACCCGGGCCCTGTATTCGACGAGCTCGTACAATCCATAAACCCCTTTTCTTCTGACTAAGCGCTAGGCTTCCGGGCCAGGCTACACATAAGCTGGTCCGGGATCACGGTGTATATATTATGGAGTATTTTTTTAGTGGATAACGGATTTGAGAAAATCAGTTGTTAAAATGAATATTATGAATAATTTTTAATTTATTTTACTGGTCGATTGAATGAATATTTAAATAGCTAATGTTAATTAAAAAAATAAGTGACGATTACCGTGAAAGCGGTTTTGGCCTATGCACACTAGAGCAGACGCCCGTAAGAGACTGCTATAGTTGTGTCATCTTATACTTAACTCTTTAAAGATGTGGCAGACAAATGAGAGTTTAAAAACCACACACACGCACACACATATATTATATATATAACCTTTAAATGAAATAGGTACGTGAGTTAAGAGCCAACATAGAGATAAATTTGCACTGCCCCATGTTGTATTTAATTATTTTAAAATAAATGTGATTATTGATATTGTTCCGAAAGAGTCAACGGCCAGTCATCAGGGTTCAACCCACGTGGATACTGATATTAGGGAGGAACTCCACGTCCTGCGAGATTAACACGAGCATTAGAGGAACACGACGGAGATTGTCCGGCGGAGCCCACTCCGACGCTCAAGTCAGTGCCTCGATGGAAAGAAAGAGTATAAGACAGAAAGATGTATGAGTAGCAGAGAATGCATAACCCCTTTACCGGAGGGGTTGGATTACCTTTTATACCAGCGGCGGCAGCCTTGATGCGTCCCATGATCTACGCCACGCCCCCATGGTTATCGGTTAATAGTTCACCCTGGTAACGGTCGCCGCGATTCCTCAATCGGTGTCGTTGCGATGATTAAGGCCTTTATGGCTGCCGATCATGGATAGTAATTACTCCATCATAATGGATGAGGATGACCCACCGATCCGAGAAAAACAGACTTCTGCTTGAGTGTTCCTTGGCCCTATTATCCCGAGGTGACCTCGGGGTTGCTAGGCCCAGAGGTCCTAGGCATTCATCTCCCCAAGGTGCTCGGGGGGGGGGGGGGGGGGGGGGGGGTCTTTCTGGAGCCATCTTCAGGGCTATATGACTCGAGTTAGTCCCTAGGTTCCCTTTCCCGAGAGGGCCTCGGATGTTACAACAAGGGAATCGTTCCGACTCGGTGGATGTTGACACACAACTTCTTCAGCCCATGTGCCCGCCACGAGGCATTCAACCCCATCACAAGTCCCTTCCTTCAAGTATGATCGAAGGAAGTGTGTCTGACTGATTAGACTAGTAATGTGATGAAGAAGTTATGCCCAAATGACCTCTCCATCTTCTGCTACTTCGCTGGTGGCACTCCGGGTCCTAGGAAGCACTCTATGCAACCAGGACTCTGGGTGGTTTTTTGAATACGTCCCGCATTCCCGTAAATTTTTCGGCGACACTCTGACGGCTATCCTAGGCCCTTTATAGGTGCGTGGGGTCTTGGAATGGTGACACGATTGCCCGGCGAATGTGGCCTCGCCACGTGCCTCCTCCCCCTTGTGCGGCGATATCTCCCCGATACATGCCGCAGGCCCTACGAAGCAACGGCAGTAAGGGCTAGCGGCTCCTCGGGATGACCAATCAGCGTCGTTTACGTGCTGCTCTCTTATTGCTTATAGATGTGCGGCTCCTCTCTATAAAAACTGGTGCAACGCACCCTTCAGCCTCCTTGCCCTACCTACCTTCAAGCATCCTCCTCCTCCTGCTAGTCGCCTTGCCGCTGTGCCCCTTTTACGAGGGTAAGTCTCCTTTTGCTTTCTCCTCTCCTCAATCCCCATGGGTCCAGCGGAGAAGAAAAAGAAAACCCAGGCGATGATGAGAGCTCCTTGGGGGAACTAGGATACCATACGGAATGGTACGATACCATCTCTTCTAGGGTTAGTATAACGACCTCTCTTACTAACCTTGACCTTATAGGGCCGTTACGTTGACTTTACTGCTGGGCCAGCCAAAATAATAAAAAAACTTTAATTTTATTAACTTGGCCAGGATTTGATTCCCTAACCTCGTCGTTGCAAGACTGAAGCACTAACTTGCAAGCCTACAACACTTTCTGTTTTAAATTGGCACCAGTCGACTGATTTTTCTGTTCCCTCGGGCAGTCGACTGATACCTGCATTAGTCGACTGATACGCCTGGAACTGCAGTTTCCAGGTCTCAGAAACACTGATCAAGTGTACTTATACATCCCATTTCGACTACATAACAAATAGAAGACTTATAATCATATAAACCATCATAATTGGACTCAATCATACTCCATTTTTGCATCCGTATCAACTTCAAATCATGACAACTCCACTTAACGTCTTTTGCGGAAATAAAACTACTAATATGACCCATAAATCATAAACTTAGGAAACTCATAACATTCTATTGTTTAGAGCTTGGAACATTAACAATTTATCCCGAAGGATCTCATTCCACCGTCCCGCCACCACTAGCACCAACCATCCATCTTGTAGCCTCCTTGCTCTATATCTTTTCTTTACATTTATCTGCAATAAAAGGATGCAACTATAAGCAATTTTCTTAGTAAGTAGATACCTAACTCACAAAACATGCATTCGATATGAACATGCTTATGCTTGATTTGAAACATGCTTGTAACTGAAATACCATTCTTCAACATGAAAGACGCCCATGAATACATTTGAACAATTACTTGCATTAGAAAGAAAATTTACTTGAAATGAATACTTGTTATGGAAAAACGTGAAACTTATCTTATACTTCATATACTTCAAAATAATAAATATTCTTCTTTGGGCCCGACATAGTGATGGTGCAGGAAGCACCTAAGTCAAACCTGTGTTTTGATAATGGCAAAGGGTTCAGAAGTTAAGGTGTTAATGTGATCTAACAAGCTTACTAAGTGTACAGGAAAGTCCTAGGTATACTAGGCAAGAAGTCCTGGCAAAGGGCTAGGCAAGAAGTCCTGGTCAAGGACTGGGCAAGAAGACCTGACTGGAAGTTGGGCAAAGAATTCCTGGTCGAGGAATGGGCAAGAAGTCCTGGAAAAGGGCTAGGCACCGAAGACCTGACCGGAAGTTGGGCAAGAAGTCATGGTCGCGGACTGGGCACGAAGACCTGATTGGGAGGATTGGGCAAAAGTCCAACCGGAGGAGCTGGTTGGCAAAAGGTAAACTCTCCTGAGAGGAGTAGGTGAGGACGCGTTCCCCGTGCGAGGGAACAGTAGGTGTCAGTTCGACTTAGGGTTCCATTTGGGAGACCCAAAGTCAGAACCAAGACAGCTTAGGCTGTAAATAATGGCTAACATATTTGCTTCTTGTGTTTTGGAACTAACCTTGGTTGCAGAGAACGAAGGAACGTTGTTTCTGCAGCTCAGGCGCCTCAATGGAGTGAGGTGCCTCACTGGGCTAGGCGCCTGGATGGATACGGGCGCCCCAAGTGCAAGGCAAAAACAAAACCAACGAAGCAAACTACCTCGAAGCCTCTGGACCAAGTTAGCCCAGGCGCCCCAGTGAAGGGGATAAGCGCTGACCAAGCCTGTGGATAGGAGTTCTCGCAGGAGAGGTAACGTGTCAGGCGCCCCCATCGATACAGGCGCCCCTATGGCTGTTATAAAAGGGGGTTCATCCCCAAGACTTCAGACAATCTCGCTCACAACGCTCCAAACACTTTCGTTCAAGCGCTACGCTCTAACAAGCTCCGACTTCGCGATTCCAGCACCGACGATGACCCTCTGCTCCGAACTTCATCCACCTCGGGCGTCGGTAATTTTTAATTTACGAAAAGTGTTGCAATCTCAATTTCAGTTCTATATCTGTACTTAACCTGTAAAAGATTTTTAACGAATATAGAATTACCCAACGTAAACGGTCAAAGACCGTGGGCCTTGGAGTAGGAGCCGACCGCGACTCCAAACCAAGTAAAACCAACTTGTGTTAGCGATTAGTTTACTGTTTTCCGCTGCATAATCGCTCTAGTTTTTCGAAAATTAAAGATCGATATTCACCCCCCCATCGATTTTCTCCGATCCAACACATAGTACCAATGTGCGCATCCCTAATAGGTTTCGGGGTAGCTAGCCACCGAACCCTAATAGAGCATCTACTAGGCTCGCCTAGATCTTGTGGGCCTCGGCCCGGTACATGGCAAAAAGACCTCGGTCTTTCAAAGTAATATACTTAAACCTATACTCATGCTTATATTTAAATGCCTAACTTAGCACTTAAAAAGGTAATGGTCCCAAAACTTATTTTAGGACACAACAAAACTTTGGTCTTGTTTCTTATTTCATTTCTTAGTACTAGAACTCGTTCTAGGGCTTAGTAAGACCTTGGTCCTACTTAGAACTTTTATCGAACACCTTGCGTGCCGAAATCCCAAAACTTGTTTTGTGCAAATCAAGACCGTGGTCTTGCTATAATAGGATCACATCATCAAAAGGCTTAGAATTTTGGTTAGAATCACACGAAACTACTTCTATTGCAGGTTAGTGATCTACTTACATCCTTGGGCTTCGAAACTTACTACCCGGCGTAGAATCTTCTTCTTTGTGCAATCTTCCAATCCTTGGCCCTAGGAGAAAACTCTAGTTGCCCTTTGGTGAGAAACCCTAACCTCACCTCTCTTAGTTTTCGCAGGAAAGAAGAAGGAGGAGAAAACCCTTGGTTTTCTCTCCCTTCCATCCTTTATATATTAAGTGGAAGTTGAACCATCCCCATAAAGGATGCTTACTATTAGTTATCTAATATCGATTCCAAATTTTATCGAAATAATCACTAATCGTCTGGTAACTCCAATCCACCCCTAGTCGCAAGTTGCGGGTTTGAGTCCTTACTTCAACCCCTTTAAAAGAATTTTTTTTATTTTCTTTTGTTTATTTTGGAAATTTTTGAAAAATTCAGGTGTTACAGTTAGGCTGGAATCTCTCTATGCCACCTGCAGCAACGGTATCCCGGAAGGCTGGAAGGTGAGGGTTTCAGCCCTAGGCCAATCCCCTATAGAAACTCCTAAGGATTTTTACACTTTCTTACTGGGGCAGGTAGAATTAGGACATCGCTTCCCCTTCCCCCCTTTTTACATGAGTGTTGGTAAATACTTCGGAATCCCTCTGCAGCAAATGGCTCCGAATGTCTTTGCTCAGATGGGCGGAGCTTTTGTACTCTTCAAACTTTTCGACATTCCTCTGACCCCCCACTTCTTCCATTTTTTCTTCGTTCCAGTTGGGTCTCGAGGGGCATTCAACTTTACTGCTCGTTCTGGTCATAGGTTTCTGGGGGTCTTCCTTCCTCCCACAAGGGATGGAAGGAACGGTTCTTTTATATCCAGCTCCCTGAGCGTTCTTTTAGTCCTATCCACTGGACGGAAAGCCTGTCGCTTATCCCAGACCTTGGCGACTTCCAGCAAGATGCGGGATATCAGTGTGCTAAAGGTATCCTGGTAGGGATGGAGTTCCACGGCCTCCAACTGGTGCACAGCGAGGAGCTCCTTTATCGGGCCGATCTCAATCCGAAAGTCACGATCCTTAGCCCCAGTCTTCGTAAGTTCCTTTTTGTCTCGTACATTTCCTGGTTAATGCTAACTGATGCCCTTTTATCTCTCTTTTGTAGACGATGTCATGTTTTCCCGAGTTATGAGCCGGATCCTGAAGTGAGACCATGCCAACGAACAGGCGTTGGTTCCCGCTTCAGCTTCTTCTGCTCCTGTGGGCGCCTCCGTCGAGGGCTGCGAGGAAGAGGCTGAGCTCTTCGGAGACCAGGAGACCCCAGAGGCTCCCCAAGATATTAGAGTGTTAGAGCTGCCAACGGACCCTGCAGGGGTTCCTGTGCCTCTCCTGCCGAGGCACCAGGGGGAGAAGTTGCACGCTCTCCCTCTGTTGCACCCTCCAAGACCCAAGCTACCGAGAAAAAACGCGGAAGTGGCTAGTCCATAGGGATCGCCCCGTGAAGAGGTTGAAGAAGAACATATCCTCGGAGTTTCTACACTTTGCTGCGACAATGATCCAGCTCCCCGGTCCCATGAGAGTTCAGGAAGAACCTTCTTCCCCTGCTGTCACGGCCCCTGCTCCCATCGTCGATGACCTGGTTCCTCTGACCGACCTTCCCGCTGCCCCCGCAGTAAGGAGGTGTCCAAGGATGTGCTCAGCTCCCACCGGAAGGTCCCTGTGGTGAAGAAGACGGCGACAAAGGTTCCCAATCCATCCGATAAAGGGGGTCTCCTCAGATGGTCAGCAGTGGACTTCTAGCTCAGAGGAGGACGTCCTCGACCTGAGAGATGTCCCCAGCTAGTCAGGGCCCCCTGCTGAGAAATTCTTTCTCCTCTTGTTCGGACGGGGAGCTTGGCTGGATCAACTCGATATCTGGGCATGCTACATCAGTCTCTACTGACGGTGATTATATTTGAGTTCTTCCTCTCTATTTTGTTGTCTTGCCTTGACTATCTTTGATCTACCCTGTAGGTTGCCTCAATTGTGCAGCTACAAGCCGCCAGTTGTGCTCCGAGGGAGTCACTGAAGACCTTTTCCGGCGAGTGGCGGACGCAGAGGCGGATGTTGGATCTTGGATGGCTAGAGAGGGGGGGTGTGAATAGCCAGACACAGAAAACTTCTTGCTTCTTTGAACTTTCTTTCTGTGATCAGAGTTAGCAGCAGAAACAAAACACAGAAAGAAATAAACAGAGCAAGCCAATCGCTAACACGGAGGATTTACAAGGTTCGGGGATAACTTACCTCACTCGTTGGCGTGCCGTGAGGTGGGTGATCCCTTGATCGTCGGCAGATCAAGCCTGGAACTCCGGATAGAATAGAACCTCCTTCTCGGTGGAGAAACCTCTCCATAATCGTCTCAAGATGATATGAGATTGAGTACAGGAGATCACGAGAAGAACGCTCACACAAATGTAGCAGAAACACTCAAGCACGAAGACAATACAGAGAGCTCAAAACAACCCAGCAAAACTTCTCTAGTTTTCTATCTATTCTCCTTGCGCTCCTCTGCTTCCCAGCTTCTTCTTAAGCTTCTGCTCATCGTCGCCAGACTCCATCAGCACCACTGAACCACAGCTGACCCACTAACCTCCACTGAGCGCTCAGTCCACTGAAGACCTCTTCAGCTAAGCCTCCGGTCAATCGCCAGCCGCGCCAGAAGCAGTTGAGACCTGGAAACGGAAACAGACAAACCTGCCACAGTGAAAGTCGTCATTGACTCTTCTCCTTGGTTTGTATCATCCCTGCAACGTCTGCACACTCAATAGAAGCTTAGCACAGCAAATCAAAAGGAATCAGCAGAGTAACAAAGAGATCAGAGCAAATTAGAGCGTTATCAGAAGTCTGACAACATTTTCAAATTAAAGTTCAGACACTGATCGGTCACCCTGACCGATCAGTGAGGATCCTGATCGATCAGGCTCCTGCCTAATCGATCCAGTGGCTATGTGATCGGTCACACTGACCGATCAAGGATCAAGGATAGGTCACCAGACCGATCCATAAGCTTACTGGATTTCCTCCATTTCCCACCAGCCAAGCACTATCGTTCACCTGACCGATCAGGTTGTCCCCTGATCGGTCATAGTAACCGATCAGGCCACATCTGGACCGATCAGGACCCATCCTGATCGGTCCAGGAGGTCCTTGATCGGTTACACTGACCGATCAAGGTCTTCTCTAGAAGGCTACGATCTCTTCTCTGATCGTTCACCAGAACGTTCAGTAGCCAAACAGAAACCACACAGAATGTTTCTGTTCTCTCCCTGATCATTCACCAGAATGATCAGATGCCCTGGATCGATCACCAGACCGATCTGTTCACAAGGGAACTTGTGCCAACTCCTGATCAGACTCGAGACCGATCAGTCACTTGGCTGACTCATGCTCAGTCACCTAGCTTCACTCGCTAGGACCCGACTTCACTCATCGGGGTTTCCGTCACCTGGCTTCACTCACCAGGACCCGGTTTCACTCACGGGGATTTCAGTAACCCAGCTTCACTCACCGGGACCCGGTTTTACTCACCGGGGTTTCATTCAACCTAGCTTCACTCACTAGGACCTGGCTTTACTCACCAGGGTTTCCTTCACCTAACTTCACTCGCTAGGACCCGGCTTCACTCACCGGGATTTCAGTCACCCGGCTTCACTCCCGGATTTCCATCACCCGGCTTCACTCACCGGGACCCGGCTTCACTCACCGGGACCCGGCTTCACTCACCGGGACCCCGCTTCACTCACCGGGGTTTCATTCACCTAGCTTCACTCACTCGGATTTCATGCCTAGTCCCCACCAGGACTTAAGCCGAATTTACTGAACCAAACTTAAATCGGTGTCAACACCAAATAACAATCGGGTCAAATGCATCAACAATCTCCCCTTTTTGTTGTTTGACAACCCGATTTAAGTTTAGGTATTAGAGATCAAATGATGTCAACTTTCATTATCGCAAGGGGATCAAAGTCCTCCCCCTACAATAATTAAATTCGTAACAAACCCTAAACTTAATCAACCATTCTCACCCCCTTTGTCAAACACCGAAAAGGGTATGGTTATTAAGTTTTAACAACTCCCCCTTAAACGAGGGTCTCTCCCCAAACCCAAAGTAACCAAAGGTAAGTGTTGAATTGCATATGAAGGCATATACCATAAATGTATCATGCCAACAATGTATATGCTTCATATGGCAATAATTAATAGACCTGCATCAGACACATAATTCTGATTCGTCTCCTTGACCGATCAAATTCATTAATGATTGATACAGAAAAATTTCTGATTTATCTGTGGTCGATCAGTTTTCAGAAAAAATTTTGAAACTTTGATACGTTCCAGATCAGACAACATTAACAATTTATATGAAACTCATTCCACAACAGGGGTGTAGACTCCATTAACACTTGATATTTCAGAAAAATTTCTGAGAATCAAGAGTCCTTGAAAATTCCTAAATAGATTTGTATCAGTTTGTAGCAAAACCAATGGATGATGAAGTATCAGGGTACCCGGATAATGAGTCTGATCAGTCACCGTGACCAATCAGAAGTCTGAATCCCTGATCGTTCTGCTTGACCGATCAGAGGATCCCTGATCGGTCTGTGGACCGATCAGGTTAAATATAGAGAGTTTTTCTGAGAAGGAGGTGATTCCTGATCGGTATTAGATTTTAGATGAGATCAAACTTCATATCAGGGAGAGTTTCTGAAACGTTCCAGAAACTCTCGTGTCAAATACCCCTTTCAAACTCTAAACCAATTAGATTTGGATTCCCTTAACCAACATATATATCTGTGTCCTTACAGATTTCAAAAATCTTGATACAATCAGATCTATCTTCTTTGATCCTAGAGGAGTTCATTTAACTGAAATTTATCCCTCACTAAGAGTCAAGAATCCTTATGGATTTAATAATATTTCAAAATAGATTTGTATCAACATGTTTCAAGTGTGTTCAAAATATATCTCAAGTCCATAATCCCTAAATTTGTCTATCAAGTTTGTATCAAAGTATGATCAGTATGTTATAATTTTGATCAGTTTTCCAATTTTGATCAGTTTGTATTAGAATCGTCCCAAGTATGATCAGTATGTTTTAATTTTGATCAGTTTTCCAATTTTGATCAGTTTGTATCAGAATTTTTTTTATAGCTCACAAATACAAATGAAAACAAACTTCCAATAAAAAAAATCCATGTATCTACATTATGTAGGGAATTCAATTTTTCCATTGTATTAAATCTAATCACCTAAATTTGAGGAAAAGAAACTTTCCCATGAGTAGTACATAGCCATCCATTAAGTGAAGGAACTGGTATCATAAGAACCATATCCCAACTAGGAATGGCATGTGTTTGGAGCACCAATTATCAACAACCCATGTTGATAGATGCTCCCCCTTAACCAATGCTATACAATTCGAAATATAGAGGTTTTAGGTATCCAAATTTTGGGACCTAATGCATCTTCAATGCATGATTTTGGCACTCATGCCTTAGTCATTTTCTTTCTAACTTTTGAACCATAGAATCATTGGTGATCTAATATGGGTTCTTGACATTAATGAGATGAAGCTTGGTACTTTAGGTTGGTAACCTAAACCAACCTTGTTGTAGACCGCTCTTTGAGAATTAAGGATCATATCTAAAGTTTTAGAGCTAGTTGAGAATTTCTCGAGAAAATTCTTGAGTTTCTCAACCTCACTCTTCAAAGCCTTATTCTCATCCTCCAGAATCTTAACATGCAAGTCATCAACATCATGATCCTTAGGTGTTTTCAATTTTTCTACTTCTAATTTTAAAGATTTTACTTTGACCTTAGATTTTTTGAGCAAATCAGTTAGGCATGCTATTGTTCTATAACACTTGTCTAACTTGGGAGAAATTACCTCTTCATCATCCGAATATGATGAAGTCGCGGTTGAGGAGTCACTTGATTCGTTATCACTCCTTTCTTCATTTGAATCCTCTATTGCCATGAAGCCATATAACAGAAGCTCTCCTCCTCCTTTTCCTTCTTCTTTTCCTTCTTCTTCTTTCTTCTGTCCCCTGCCACAAAAGCCACACCCTTCTCCTTTGGGCTTTGATTAGCGATCTCATGTAGTTCTATTTCACAAAATAAATCTTCTAATTTAACAATAGAAAGATTCTTAGATACCTTGTAGGCATCCACCATGGATGACCACAAGGCATTCCTAGGAAAGGATTTAAGGACATACCTTACAAGGTCTCGGTTTTCTACCTTCTCATTAATCGAATACAAGCCATTGAAGATTTCCTGGAACAGACCATGAAGCATACTTACCGTTTCATTTTCTTCCATGGAGAGGTTTTGGAGTTGGCTGAGATGAAGATCTTTCTTGGCTCTCCGGGTATCTTGAGTTCCTTCATGGAGCTTAATGAGCTTGTCCCAGAGGTCCTTGGCAGTGGTGAAGGGGTCAACTTTGATCAGCTGCTCCTTGGTCATCCCACACTGCAGGGTGACCACAGCCTTTGCATCAGCTTCCTCCTTCCGGATTTGTTCTACCGACCACCTTGAGAACTCTAGCTCTTTTCCCTTAGCATCCTTTGGAGGGGAGAAACCCTCCTTGACAGAGAACCACATGTTGATGTTGGTCTTCAAGTAATACTCCATCCTTAACCTCCAATATTGGAAGTCGGTTCCGTCGAAGAATGGAGGCCGGTTGGTGCTGAAGCCTTCCCTCATAGCCATACTTGTTGCTCTCGGGTGTTAGTCCGTTTGAAAGAGCCCCAGGCTCTGATACCACTTGTTGGACCTTGGATGGCTAGAGAGGGGGGGTGTCAATAGCCAGACACAGAAAACTTCTTGCTTCTTTGAACTTTCTTTCTGCGATCAGAGTTAGCAGCGGAAACAAAACATAGAAAGAAATAAACAGAGCAAACCAGTCGCTAACACGGAGGGTTTACAAGGTTCGGGGATAACTTGCCCCTACTCCTTGGCGTGCCCGTGAGGTGGGCAATCCCTTGATCGTCCGCAGATCAAGCCCCGGAACTCCGGATAGAATATAACCTCCTTCTCGGTGGAGAAACCTCTCCACAATCGTCTCAAGATGATATGAGATTGAGTACAAGAGATCGCGAGAAGAACGCTCACACAAATATAGCAGAAACACTCAAGCACGAAGACAATACAGAGAGCTCAAAACAACCCAGCAAAACTTCTCGAGTTTTCTGTCTATTCTCCTTGCGCTCCTCTGCTTCCCAGCTTATTCTTAAGCTTCTGCTCACCGTTCCAATTCCATCAGCAGCCACTGAACCACAGCCTGACCCACTGACCTCCACTGAGTGCTCAGTCCACTGAAGACCTCTTCAGCTGAGCCTCCGGTCAGTTGCCAGCCGCGCCAGAAGCCGTTGAGACCTGGAAATAGAAAACAAACAAACCTACCACAGTGAAAGTCGTCATTGACTCTTCTCCTTGGTTTGTATCGTCCCTGCAACGTTTGCACACTCAACAAAAGCTTAGCACAGCAAATCAAAAGGAATCGGCAGAGTAACAGAAGAGATCAGAGCGAAATCAGAGCATTATCAGAAGTCTGACAACGTTTTCAAATTAAAGTTCAGACACTGACCGATCAGTGAGGATCCTGATCGATCAGGCTCCTGCCTGATCGATCCAGTGGCACTGTGATTGGTCACACTGACCGATCAAGGATCAAGGATCGGTCACCAGACCGGTCCACAAGCTTACTGGGATTTCCTCCAGTTCCCACCAGCCAAAGGCACTGATCGGTCACCTGACCGATCAGGTTGTCCCCTGATCGGTCACACAAACTAATCAGGCCACATCTGGACTGATTAGGACCCATCCTGGTCGGTCCAGGAGGTCCTTGATCGGTCACACTGACCGATCAAGGTCTTCTCCAGAAGGTTACGATCTCTTCTCTGATCGTTCACCAGAACGATCAGTAGCCAAACAAAAACCACACAGAATGTTTCTGTTCTCTTCCTGATCATTCACCAGAACGATCAGTCGCCCTGGATCGATCACCAGACCGATCTGTTCACAAGGGAACTCGTGCAACTCCTGATCGGACTCGAGACCGATCATGTCACTTGGCTGACTCATGCTCAGTCACCTAGCTTCACTCGCTAGGACCCGGCTTCACTCACCGGGGTTTCCGTCACCTGGCTTCATTCACCAGAACTCGGCTTCACGCACCGGATTTCAGTCACCCAGCTTCACTCACTGAGACCCGGCTTTACTCACTGGGGTTTCATTCAACCTAGCTTCACTCACTAGGACCTGACTTCACTCACCAGGGTTTCCTTCACCTAACTTCACTCGCTAGGACCCAGCTTCACTCACCGAGATTTCAGTTACCCCGCTTCACTCGTCGGGATTTCCATCACCTGACTTCACTCACCGGGACCCGGCTTCACTCACCAGGGTTTAGTTCACCTAGCTTCACTCACTCGGATTTCATGCCCAGTCCCCGACCAGGACTTAAGCCGAATTTACTGAACCAAACTTAAATCGATGTCATCACATAAATAATAATCGGGTCAGATTACATCATCAGCGGAGGCGGTCGGGCCCGCGAGGCCGGCCTCCTATTGTTGGAGGTAGTCCGAGCTCTCCTGGCGAAGATCGAGCATTACCTCAGCACTTTAATAGCTTCTGAGGATACTTTACACGGTTATAGATTCCGGGAGCGTCTCAGGTCCGAGAAGAACCAAGTCCTAACTAAGGACCTGCAGAAACTGTCCCAGGAGCGGGATCAGCTCCAGGCTCAGACGAAGGAGTTGTCTGATTGTGTCAGACTCCTGGAATCTGCAAGGAAAGACCTGGAGGATCAGAATGAGGAACGGGAGCGCCTAATGACTCTGAAAGAATATGACTTAGAGCTATCGGTCTCTTATGCTGCCAACCTCCAGAAGCAGGTTACCCAGGCCCAGGCCCAAGCTTCCGCTGCTACCCAAAAGCTCCAAGAAATGCTGGGGGCTCAGGATTGTCTGCTCAAGGAGGTAGCGACTCTGAAGGCCGCCAAGGAGGAGGTTGAGGCCAAGCTACAGCAGCAGCAGAGTGATCATGCAGCCCAACTGTCCAAGGCCGAGGCGGAGTCCAAGGCTAAGTTCCGGCAATCGGAGGAGTACGCTGAGATTTTAGCCGGGCAGGCATTGAAGCGCCTCAAATAGGGCTTCTATGGCACTATCAGTTAGTTGGAGAAAGATCAACTGCTGAAACCATGCTCTGACCTGAGCGTATAACTGTCCGTCGGGTCTGGAACAGGCTCACGCCGGAAGAGCAGGAACTATAAGATCCTCCTTGACCTGGCCCTGGCTCCCTGGTCGCTCCTGCCTGCCGCATTTGCTTCTTCTTTTTCAATTTCGTAGGATGAGGGTGTAATCATTTGAGCACTAAATGCAAGTGTCTGTGGACTTCCTTTGAGTAATTTCTTGCCCCCTTAAAATGTTCTGTCTCTGGCCAGTGCCCTACTTCAATGATAGAGCCGAGGATCCCCTCTTCCCTAAGCGGCTAGGGAGAAACAACCACGTCTAAAGAAACAAGGGTTCCATGGGGTAGAAGGGTTTTGCAGATCTTGGCCGAGCATGTGCAGCACCGAGGTTAAGCCTACTCTCCGAGAGGTAGTAGGGTTTTGTAGCTCTTGGCCGGGCATGTTCAGCACCGAGGTCAAGCCTACTCACCGAGAGGCAGTAGGGTTTTGCCGCTCTTGGCCGGGCATGTACAGCACCAAGGCCAAGCCTACTCACCGAAAGGCAGTAGGATTTTGCCGCTCTTGGCTGGGCATGTGCAGCACCGAGGCCAAGCCTACTCACCGAGAGACAGTAGGGTTTTGCAGCTCTTGGTCGGGCATGTGCAGCACCGAGGTCAAGTCTACTCACCGAGAGGCAGTAGTGTTTTGCCGCTCTTGGCTGGGCATGTGCAGCACCGAGGCTAAGCCTACTCACTGAGAGGCAGTAGGGTTTTGCAGCTCTTGGCCGGGCATGTGCAGCATAAAGGCCAAGACTACTCACCGAGAGGCAGTAGGGTTTTGTAGCTCTTAGCCAGGCATGTGCAGCACCGAGGCCAAGCCTACTCACTGAGAGACAGTAGGGTTTTGCCGCTCTTGGCCGAGCATGTGCAGCATCGAGGTCAAGCCTACTCACCGAGAGGCAGTAGGGTTTTGCAGCTCTTGGCCGGGCTTGTGCAGTACCGATGCCAAAGCCTACTCACTGAGAGGCTGTAGGGTTTTGCAGCTCTTGACCGGGCATGTGCAGCATCGAGGCCAAGCCTACTCACCGAGAGGTAGTAGGGTTTTGCAGCTCTTGGCCGGGCATGTGCAGCACCGAGACCAAGCCTACTCACCGAGAGGCAGTAGAGTTTTGCAGCTCTTGGTCGAACATGTGCAGCATCGAGGCCAAGCCTACTCACCGAGAGGCTGTAGGGTTTTGCAGCTCTTGACCGGGCATGTGCAGCATCGAGGCCAAGCCTACTCACCGAGAGGCAGTAGGGTTTTACAACTCTTGGCCGGGCATGTGCAGCATCGAGGCCAAGCCTACTCACCGAGAGGCAGTAGAGTTTTGCAACTCTTGATCAGACATATGCAGCACTGAGGCCAAGCCTACTCTCCGAGAGGCAGTAAGGTTTTGCAGCTCTTGGCCGGGCATGTGCAGCACCGAGGCCAAGCCTACTCACTGAGAGGCAGTAGAGTTTTGTCGCTCTTGGCCAGGCACGTTCAGCACCGAGGCCAAGCCTACTCACCGAGAGACAGTAGGATTTTGCCGCTCTTGGCCAGGCAGTGCAGCACCGAGCCCAAGCCTACTTACCGAGAGGCAGTAGGGTTTTGGAGCTCTTGGCTGGGCATGTGCAGCACCGAGGCCAAGCTGACTCACCGAGAGGCCGTAGGATTTTGCAACTCTTGGCCGGGCCTGTGCAGCATCGAGGCCAAGCCTACTCACCGAGAGGCAGTAGGGTTTTGCAGCTCTTGGCCGGCATGTGCAGCACCGAGGCCAAAGCCTACTCACCGAGAGGCAGTAGGGTTTTGTAGCTCTTGGTCAGGCATGTGCAGCACCGAGGCCTAGCCTACTCACTGGGAGGCAGTAGGGTTTTGCAGCTCTTGGCCGGGCATGTACAGCACCGAGGCCAAGCCTACTCATCGAGAGGCAGTAGGGTTTTGCACAGGTAATGATTCAGCGCTTTCCGCGTAATATTCCGTTTACTCTTTTTATTTATTGAACTGCAAGGCAATGTAAATAAAGGATACAGCAGGCAAGCAATCAACCTAATACCTCACTGAGTACGATAAGGGCGGAGATGGTTGGTGTGCCATGGCCTTTCTATCCTCTTGCCTTTATTATCTTCTAGATAATAGCTACCCCCGGTGAGCTTTTTGCTGATAACATACGGTCGTCTCACTGCGGCTCTAGCTTCCCAGGGACGCCGACGGGTTGATCCTTTTCCAGACCTTGTCGCCAACCTCAAAGCTGCGGGCAATCACCCGGCGATTATAGGTTGCTGCATCCTTTGTCGATATGCTTCCAACCGAGCCGCGACTTTGTCCGGCAACCTCAGAGATAAGGTCTAAGTCAATCAGCCGCTCTCGATCGTTGTCTTCCTTGTGATAGTATTGTCGTCGGCAGACTCCTCCCCTACCTCCAATGGAATGATGGCCTCAGCCCCGTTATACCAGTTGGAAAGGGCTCTCGCCTGTTCCTTCACACGGGGTAGTCCGGTAGGACCACAGGATGTAGGGAGCTCCTCGACCCAACTACCTCTGACGTGATCTAGCTTTATCTTGAGTCCCCGCAGGATTTCTAGATTGACGACCTCGGCTTGTCCATTACCCTGCGGGTAGGCTACTGAGATGAAGGCTGCTGAATGTCCAATCCCTCGCACCATTTTTCAGCTTGCGTCCCGAAAATTATCTTCCATTGTCCGACACCAGCTTGTGGGGGATGTCGTATCTACAGACAATGTCCCTCCATAGGACTTTCATCACCGCCCCCTCCATGATGCTCTCCAGAGGTTCCGCTTCTATCCATTTGGAGAAATAGTCGACGATGACCAGCAAAACTTCTTCTGCTGTGGCCCAATGGGGAAGGGGTGGACAATGTCCATCCCCCACTGATCGAAAGGGCAGGACACTGTAGAGACCTACAAGGGCTCAGCAGGGCGGTGAGTCACATGTTGATGTCTCTGACAGGTTTCTCACCCGGCCACAAACTTGAGAGCATTGGCCTGTAGGGTAGGCCAAAAGTATCCAGCCAAAATGATCTTCCTAGACAGGGATTTTCCCTCGATGTGACTCCCGCAGATGCCTTCATGTACCTCCCTCATCACGTAGTCGGCCTCCTCTGGCCCGACACATTTGAGGAGAGGTCGTGCAAAGGCCCTCCTATACAGTTGATGGCCGACCAGCATGAATCTGGCCGCCCGTCGACAGAATAGCCGACTTTCTTGGTCCCAGCTTGGAAAGATCCCACTACGTAGGAACGCGACATATGGATCCCTCCAATATTCGGGTGTCGCCCCCTGCTTCTTCTCCAATCTGTGCTACCGTCGCCTCTGTACACTAGATTCATCTAGCTGCCAGGTGGAAATAGAGCTAGCCAATTTGGCTAGCTCGTCGGCCCGGACATTGTCAGCCCTGGAGATCTTTTGCAAGATAATCTCCGTGAAGGAGGCCCTCAACGTTCGTAAAGGGCTACATACTGTTGGTGGATGCAGCACCTAAGTCAAACCTGGGTTTTGATAATGGCAAAGGGTTCAGAAGTTAAGATGTTATTGTGATCTAACTTGTTCACTGAGTGTGCAGGAAGAAGTCCTAGGTACACTAGGCAAGAAGTCCTGGCAAAGGGCTGGGCAAAGAAGTCCTGGTCAAGGACTGGGCAAGAAGACCTGACCGGAAATTGGGCAAAGAAGTCCTGGTCGAGGACTGGGCACGAAGTCCTGGCAAGGGGCTAGACACCGAAGACCTGACCGGAAGTTGGGCACGAAGACCTGATCAGGTGAATCGGGCAAAAGTCCAACCGGAGGAGCCGGTTGGCAAAAGGTAAACTCTCCTGAGAGGAGTAGGTGAGGACGCGTTCCCCGTCGAGGGAACAGTAGGCGTCGGTTCGACCTAAGATTTCATTTGGGAGACCCGAAGTCAGAACCAAGACAGCTACGGGTGTAACTAATGCTTATCATGTTTTTGGGACTAACCTGAGTTGCAGGGTCGAAGGACTGATCGTCTGCAAGTGAGGTACTTCACTGGGCCTAGGCGCCCGAATAGAGACAGGCGCCCGAATGGGCTCAGGCGCTCGAATGGATACGGGCGCCCAAGAGTGAAGGCAAAACCCAAAACATAGCTGCGAAGCCTCTGGACCAAGCCGGATCAGGCGCCCGTGAGGTCACGGGCGCCCCCATTAGCTCAGGCGCCCAAGTGGAGGTGGATAAGCGATGATCGAGCCCGCGGATAAGGATTCGCGGATCGAAGGGCACGTGTCAGGCGCCCCCAATATATCAGGCGCCCGTATGAGCACTATAAAAGGGGCTCGACCCTAAGGCTTCAAGATCACTTCTTTCCAACGCTCCAAACACTTTTGCTCTCACGCTGCGCTCCGGTAAAGTTCCATTTCGAGATTTCAGCGCCGACGACGACCCTCTGCTCTGGAATTCGATCCATCTCGGGCGTCGGTAAAGTTTTAAATTTACGAAAGTGTTGTAATCTAGTTTCCAAATTCTATATCTGTACTCACAATCTGTAAATATCTTTCTGAATATAGAATTGCCCAAAGTAAATGGTCAAGGACCGTGGGCCTTGGAGTAGGAGCCGACCACGACTCCGAACCAAGTAAAAAATCAGCTTGTGTTCTTGTGCACTTATTTTCTTTCCGCTGCGTATTTGCTCTTTCTTAGTCCGAAAAGTTTTAACGATATTCACCCCCCCCCTCTATCGTTTACTTCGATCCAACAAGTGGTATCAGAGCGAGTGGCTCAAATTTGGTGCAACCACCAATTTGAGAGTTTTTCGGATTTTACAAAATTTTTAATTTCTTTTTTTCGAATTTTTTCTCGTTAATTGAGGTTGGTGCAATACCACTCGATCGTTTTTTTAATTAATTTTTCTCCCGCACTACTAATCCAAGACCAAGTCTTGGGACAAAATTTCTTTGTTTTTGTTATTTCAGAAATTTTCATGGCCATGTAAGAGGGTTTCAGCACAGCCAGACCACCACTCTTCAGTGGAGAAGACTTCTCCTACTGGAAGAGTCGGATGGAAGTCCACCTGAAAACTCAAGTAGATATATGGATTATTATCCAATCTGGCCTGGAAATCCCCAAGAATGCTGAAGGAGTGGCACAACATTACTCAGAATGGGACGTCTCGCTGAAGAAAAAGATCGAGGCTGATGCAAAGGCAACCCAGACTCTACAATACGGATTAACCAAAGAAGAACTGAACCGGGTGGGTCCCTTCAACAGTGCCAAAGAACTCTGGAGCAAGCTGATTGAACTACACGAGGGCACCTCCGACACCAGAAACAGCAAAAGGGACCTACTGCTGAACAGATTGTACACAATCAAAATGAACGAAGGCGAGTCAGCAGCACAGCTCCACACCAGAATCCAGGAGCTGATGAACGGTCTGCATACAATCGGTCACAAGGTAGAAAACCGTGACCTTATCAGGTATACCCTAAATGCTTTCCCAAGAAATACTCTGTGGGCATCTATGGTAGATGCTTACAAAGTTTCTAGGGATATTTCTAAAATTATATTAGATGAATTATTTTCAGAATTAGAACTACATGAGTAGACTAACTGCACTTTGTCTGAGAAAGGTATTATTTTTCTTGCAGGTAAACCTCAAAGAAAGGTGGCCAAGAAAAAGCCTCAACCTGCACCCGAGTCTGACTCAGACTCAGACTCAGAAGACAGTGAAGGGGATCGACCCAAGATGGTTCGGCTAGCCCAGGACTACTACAAGGAGCTGAAGCATCAGACCAACAGAAGAAAAGCCAGTCGAAAGAAGGAAGATCCAGCTGAACCCTCAACGTCAAAGACCAAATCAAATGTGACCTTCTACGAATGCAACAAGAAGGGACACTACAAATCGAAGTGCCCTAATCTGAAAAAAGCCAAGAAGACTCGAAGGAAGAAGGCTCTTTAAGCCACGTGGGACGAAACTTCCTCCGAAGAAGAAGAAGAAGCCCCACAGTCAAACCTTCTTGCCTTAACCGCTTCGGAAGACATCGACACCGGATTGGAATCAGAGCCGGACGACGGAAGGCTAACAATTTTGGAGAACGGAAAAATTACGATAAGTGGTTATTCTGAAGTCGAATTATCAAAGTTAATTGCTTACCTATCTCGTAACTGGCGAAAGCCAAAATTCGAGTCGAGTCCCTCCGACAGGAAGTAAAACTCCTGAAAGAAGGAGCTGACTGTAGATCCTTGACCGAGAAGGTTCAAGAAGGAACCTCTACTCAAGTTGAAAAGCTTGAGAAAGAGAACTCCTCCTTGAAAACTCAAGTCAAGGACCTTAGAGCGGCTTTAGAACGATTCACTTCGGGTTCCAAGGGTCTTGACATGATCCTTGGAAAACAGAAGCCCGTTCTAAATCGATCTGGGTTAGGGTATCGAATCAAGTCGAGACAACGGTCCTACTATGCTATATTGAACCAATATAGACCCAAAGTTCAAGCATGGGTACCCAAACTTTGCTTGAACAACCAAGCTGGACCAAACCAGTATTGGATCCCCAAGGACAAGATTCATATCTTGTCTAACCATTATAGTGGCTTTAGTCCAGGGGGAGCCAATTTAAAAATAATTTTCATAATTAGATAAATTTCTTTTATTTCTTAGTTTTAATTGCATGCTTGATTGTTTATTTATTTTTGTAAATTATCATACTTAACCCTAGGACTGGTTAGACTAAGGACTAAAACATTTAATTGAAATTTGAATAACATAGTATTGAGTGGAGGTGAGATAATAGTACATTAGGGAAGCCATCTTGGTGGAACTAGCCGAAGCTACCGATCCAAAACCTAAACTAGTTAGACCAAAATCTTTCAAGGAGTAACTTGAAGATGAATTTTCAATAAAAGGCTTTGTCAAGGAAAGGGTTGATGATCCAATAAGGCTACGACCAAAGAAGGCCTAGTGCCTCGCCAAGACCTGAAAGCCAAGTATTGAAAACCAAATTCACTTTACTATTGTCAGATTTGAATCTAACACAAATTTCAATTAATCTTAGATTCAACCACCTTTAAAATAAAATTAAAATTCAATCAACTATTTTCAAAATTAATTCAACTTTTCAAAATTAATCATGTGTTTCAAAATAAAAACTTTACTTCTGATAAAAACTGTCTCACAAAACCCATAAGGTTAACATGATTGATAACTCTAGATTTGGTGAGATAGACTAGGTTGTGAAAATCAATTTAAGCTATCTTTAATTCTAATTGGATCCAAATCAACAAATTCTTTATGTGTAGGAACATAAAGATTTGGACCAATGGATGTTGGATAGCGGATGCTCCAGACACATGACTGGAGACAAATTGAAATTCACCAAACTCAAGTTCAAGAACCTAGGCTCAGTAGCATTTGGCAACAATGCTACACTCAAAGGCATTGGGTCAGGTAACATTGAACTCAAATATGATTTTGTAATTAAGAAAGTACTCTTAGTTGAGAACTTTAAATTTAATTTGCTTAGTATTAGTCAATTATGTGATACTGGCTATGTAGTTACCTTTACCAACTCTGACTGCCTGATTAGAAATTTATAAGACTAAGAAGTCATACTTAAGGGCACTAGGAAAAATAATGTCTATACTATAAATCTACCCTTAGTACCTAAATGCCTCTTAACTCAATTAGAAGAATCAAACCTCTGGCATAGGAGATTAGGTCACACTAATCTAAAACTAATTTCAAAAATCACCCAACTTGGTCTAATTAAAGGAATACCAAAAATTAAGAACCATGAAAACATGATGTGTAACTCATGTAACCAAGGTAAACAAATCAAGTCTAATCACAAACAAATTCAATTAGACCTAACTCAAACCACACTTGAGCTCCTGCACCTTGACCTATTTGATTCACATAGAGCCAAGTCACTAAGCGAAAACCGGTACTGCTCAGTCATTATCGACGACTATTCTAGGTTCACTTGGGTTAGGTTCCTAAAGACTAAGGATGAAACCCTAAACCTGTTTATTGATTTTTGTAAGATAATTAAAAATCAAAATGATACCAAAATCAAAAGACATAGGAGTGATCACGGGGGAGAGTTTGAGAATCAAAGGTTCGAGAAATTTTGTAGAATAAACGGGTATATTCACGAATTTTCATGTCCTAGAACCCCCCAGCAAAATGGGATAGTAGAAAGGAAAAAGAGAACCCTACAGGAAGCCACTAGGACTATGCTCAATGAATTCAACCTAGCTAACCAATTTTGGGCAGAAGCAATTAGTACGACTTGCTATATCCAAAATATGGTCCTAATAAACAAACGACGTAATAAAACTCCCTATGAATTATATTACCAAAGACTTCCAAACCTACATTACATAAGGGTTTTTTGGGTGTAAAGTCCATATCCTAAACACCAAGGACTACCTAGATAAATTTCAATCTAAGTCAACCCCTGAAATATTCTTAGGATATTCAACAACAAGTAGGGCCTATAGGGTCTACAATAGACAAACTAATAAAATTGAAGAAACAACTAATTTAATCTTTGATGAGGAAACCAGTCCAAAACCTGATAATCAAAATCTGAACTCATCAAATTTTGATCAAGAGGAGAATGAACAAATTATTGACCCATCAATTGAACCACTAGTTGAACCTCTAAATGAACTGACTATTGAACCAACTACTGAGTCAATTGAACCAATAATTGAACCAACCCAAGTAATTGAACCAAATAATGAACCAAACTGTCCAACCGGACCTGAGACTGAACCAAGTTCTAGAAGAACCAAGAAACCCAGACTCAGTCACCCAATTGATCAAATTGTGGGTGATCCAACCTTAGGAGTCAGAACTAGGTCTTCCTATAGAACTCTTAGTCAGATCGTACTGATTTCGAAAATTGAACCTAAGACTATTGAGGAAGCCTTACCTGATCCTGATTGGATCATAGCAATGCAAGAGGAGTTAGCCTAATTTGAGAGGAACCAAGTCTGGGAATTAGTACCTAAACCTGCCGGCAAATCCATTATTGATACTAAGTGGGTGTTTAGGAATAAGCTAAATGATCAAGGAGAAATAGTTAGAAATAAAGCCCGCTTAGTAGCTAAAGGGTTCAGTCAAGTCGAAGGGTTATGCCCCAGTAGCCAGACTTGAGTCTATTAGAATGTTGTTAGCCTTTGCAGCACATAAAGGATTTAAACTTTACCAAATGGATGTTAAGTTAGCCTTTCTGAATGGGTTTATCAAAGAAGAAGTCTATGTAGGATAACCCCCCCCCCGATTTTGAGGACTTAGAAAAATCCAACTATGTTTACAAACTTAACAAGGCACTTTATGGACTAAAACAGGCACCTAGGGCATGGTAAGAATGCCTATCAACTTACCTCATTTCTAAGGAATTTAACCAAGGACAAATTGACTTAACTCTTTTTGTTAAAACCTTAGAAAAAGACATTTTTATTGCTTAAATCTATGTTGACGACATAATTTTTGAATCCACCAACTCAAACTTCTTAAAAGAATTTGTAAAAATAATGGAAAACGAATTCGAAATGAGCTTAGTTGGTGAGCTCAATTTCTTTTTAGGACTACAAATTAAGCAAACTAGGGATGGAAATTATATTCATCAATCCAAATATGCTAAGGAGTTAATAAAGAAATTTAAAATGGATAACTCTAAAAACATAAGTACCCCTATGACCACAAATGTAAAAATTGATAGTGACCTTAAAGGTAAACCTGTAGACCTTAAACTATATCGAAGTATGATTGGAAGTCTACTTTACCTTACAGCTAGTAGACCTGATATCCTTTTCCTGTAGGAATATGTGCTAGATATCAAACCTGTGCTAAGGAAACGCACTTAGCAGCCCTAAAAAGAATACTTAGATACATTAAAGGCACCCTAAATGTAGGGATTTGGTATCCTAGGACCTCAACTTTTGACTTGTCAGGATACTCTGATTCTGACTATACTGGATGCAAACTAGATAGAAAGAGTACAAGTGGAAGCTGCCAACTCTTAGGAAATAGTCTAGTCAGTTGGTGCAGTAGAAAGCAACACTGCGTAGCTTTATCCACAACCGAAGTAGAATATGTTGCTTTAGGAGAGTGTGTAGCACAACTCCTATGGATGATACACACTCTTAAGGACTTCCAGCTTGATTACACCCAAACCCAAGTCTACATTGATAACATAAGTTCAATTAATCTAACTAAGAACCCAATCCAACACTCTAGAACTAAACATATAGAGGTTAAACATCACTTCGTAAGAGATCATGTAGCCAGGGGTGAGATAGTCCTTAAGCATGTAGACTCAAAGTCAAACTTAGCTGATATCTTCACTAAACCCTCACCTGAGTCTGAGTTCAGCTCACTAAGAAGGCAGTTAGGGTTATACTTAGTAGAATATGACTGCTCTACTTAGGTTTCTGTTCAAAAACTGTTTTATTTCTTATCTGATATTTTCATGTTTTTAAATTTAAAATGTTTTCCGACTTAGTTTTTTTTAAAACTTACCCCCTTCAAAACTAAGACTTTTTCGCAAATGGACTTTAGCTTAGGCCCTAACCTTAGAACTGCATGCACCTATAGATCTAGAAGTCAGCATCTCACAAGCACCTTATGGTACTTTTGATTGATAACCTAGACTGGGTTGAGATGCTTAGGTCTATGCCTTGATTCAAGATGCTTTAAGTCAGTGCATCTGCAGTAATTGGGGCAATAAATACCAATTAAA
The DNA here is from genome assembly GCA_024364735.1 of Boesenbergia rotunda. NCBI lineage: Eukaryota > Viridiplantae > Streptophyta > Magnoliopsida > Zingiberales > Zingiberaceae > Boesenbergia > Boesenbergia rotunda. The sequence continues at coordinate 183,863 of JAGFNQ010008380.1, read as the reverse complement.
CAGTAATCAGGTTAAGTGTCAAACTTATAAAATCTAACTTGATCAGATCACTTAACTTGACTAACCCTAGCGAAAGCTACTGTTTATAACAGTAAGTAGCAAACTGGGTTAGATAGGACCCGAAAGAGAAAATCTACATTGATTTGGTCTAGTTTATACTTAGAATTGGTTCAATATGGCAAAGGGGGAGAGATTGTAAAAGGAGAGAAAAGAATATTTTAAAATTTAAAATCTTCTAAGTTAAATTTTTTTCAAAATTTTTATCTCCTTTTTCAAAAAGTAAAGTAATTCAAAATCATTTTGAAAACTTTTTAACTTCAAAATTCTTCTTGAAAATTTTCTAAGTATTAAAACTGTAAAATTCTGCTTGAAAATTTTCTAAGTATTAAAACTGCAAAATTCTGCTTGAAATTTTTCTAAGTATTAAAACTGTAAAATTCTGCTTGAAAATTTTGTAAGTTAATTCTACTTGAAAATTTTCTAAGTATTAAAACTGTAAAATTTTGCTTAAAAATTTTGTAAGTTCAAAATGCTTTTTGAAAATCTTCTAAGTATTAAAACTGTAAAATTCTGCTTAAAAATTTTCTAAGTGTTAAAAACTTCAAAATCAGTTTAGAAAATTTTCTAAGTGCAAAAATGTTTTGAAAATTTTCTAAGTGCCTAACTCAAGGAAGTTTTGGAAAATTTTTCTAAATCCCTTTTTGAAAATTTTCTAAGTGTTGAAAAATCTATTTATTTTATGATAGACAAGGACTTAGAAATGTTTTCAAAAACCCCACGTACTATTGAAAAACATAGGGGGAGAATTTCTTCCAGGGGAGGAAATTAATTACGTACTTATTTACTTGCTTCATTAACTTAACTTTTTGAACCATGTTGCCATAAATCAAAAAGGGGGAGATTGTTGGTGCAGGTAGCACCTAAGTCAAACCTGGGTTTTGATAATGGCAAAGGGTTCAGAAGTTAAGAGGTTATTGTGATCTAACTTGTTCACTGAGTGTGCAGGAAGAAGTCCTAGGTACACTAGGCAAGAAGTCCTGGCAAGGGGCTGGGCAAAGAAGTCCTGGTCAAGGACTGGGCAAGAAGACTTGACCAAAAATCGGGCAAAGAAGTCCTGGTCGAGGACTGGGCACGAAGTCCTGGCAAGGGGCTGGGCACCGAAGACCTGACCGGAAGTTGGGCACGAAGACCTGGTCAGGTGGATCGAGCAAAAGTCCAACCGGAGGAGCCGGTTGGCAAAAGGTAAACTCTCTTGAGAGGAGTAGGTGAGGACGCGTTCCCCGTCGAGGGAACAGTAGGCGTCGGTTCGACCTAGGGTTCCATTTGGGAGACTCGAAGTCAGAACCAAGACAGCTACGGCTGTAACTAATGCTTATCATATTTTTGGGACTAACCTGAGTTGCAGGGTTGAAGGATTAATCGTATGCAAGTGAGGTACTTCACTGGGCCTAGGCACCCGAATGGAGACAGGTGCCCGAATGGATACGGGCGCCCAAGAGTGAAGGCAAAATCCAAAACATAGCTGTGAAGCCTCTGGACCAAGCCGGATCAAGCGCCCGTGAGGTCATGGGCGCCCCCATCAGCTCAGTCGCCCAAGTGGAGGTGGATAAGCGATGACCGAGCCCGTGGATAAGGATTCGCGGATCGAAGGGCATGTGTCAGGCGCCCCCAATATATCAGGAGCCCGTATGAGCACTATAAAAGGGGCTCGACCCCAAGGCTTCAAGATCACTTCTTTCCAACGCTCTAAACACTTTCGCTCTCACGCTGCGCTCCGGTAAAGTTCCATTTCGAGATTTCAGCACCGACGACGACCCTCTGCTCCGGAATTCGATCCATCTCGGGCATCAGTAAAGTTTTAAATTTACAAAAGTGTTGTAATCTAGTTTTCAAATTCTATATCTGTACTCACAATCTGTAAAGATCTTTCTGAATATAGAATTGCCCAAAGTAAACGGTCAAGAACCGTGGGCCTTGGAGTAGGAGCCGACTGCGACTCCGAACCAAGTAAAAAATCGACTTGTGTTCTTGTGCACTTATTTTCTTTCCGCTGCGTATTTGCTCATTCTTAGTCTGAAAAGTTTTAATGATATTCACCCCCCCCCCTCTATCGTTTTCTTCGATCCAACACATACTTCTGCAGGCGCTCACACCTGACTTCAAAGTCACCCTTGATTTGCTGAGCCACAAGCTGGGAGTCTGAATATACAGTAACCTGACTAGCCCCCATGTGCTTAGCTGCTTGCAAGCCGGAAGGATTGCCTCGTACTCAGCTTCATTGTTGGTAACTTTGAAGTGGAGTCGGATGGATAGATGTAATGTGTCTCCCCGAGGGGAAACTATTAACATTCCAACCCCGCTGTGTTGGCTGTTGGAAACCCATCCACATAGATCTTCTACATCCCTTCAGCCTCGACCTCCGGGACAGTTTCAAGCATGAAGTCTGAGATGGCTTGTGCCTTAATAGCGACACGTGGCTGATGTTCAATGCCATATTCACTTAGCTCCGTCGTCCATTTGATCAACCGGCCCAAGCTTCGGGATTGGTGAGGACTAGTGCGAGCGGCTGTTGGTGAGAACCACGATTGGGTGTGCTAAGAAATATGGCCTCAACCTCCGGGCCATTAAGACCAAGGCATAAGCCAGTTTCTCCATCATGGTGAATCGCGTTTCGGCATCTTTTAGGAGATGTCCGAAGAAATATATGGGATATTGCACCCTGTCTTGTTCTCGAACGAGCGCTGAGCCTACCGCTTGCTCTATGGCCGACAGGTAAACAAACAAGGTCTCCCCTTCCACCAGTTTATAGAGGATGGGGAGGGCGACGAGATAAGTCTTCAAATCCATAAAGGCTTTCTCACACTGTTCATCCCACTCGAACTTGGCTGTCTTTCTCAGAATCTTGAAGAATGGCAGGGTCTTATCTGCAGATTTGGAGATGAATCTGGACAGCGTTGTTATTCTTCCATTCAGCCGTTACACCTCTTTGAAGTTGCGAGGGGCGACATAACCAGAATAGCTTTTACTTTTTTCGAATTGGCCTCGATCACCCTCTCTGTCATCATGTAACCCAGGAACTGGCCACTCTTTACCCCGAACAAACACTTAGCAGGGTTCAACTTCAGCCTATTGGACCTTAGGGTGGCGAATGTCTCTTCCAAGTCGGCTATCATGTCGCCTCCCTTATCAGTCTTGACTAGGATATCGTCCATGTACACCTCAATGTTTCTTCCGATCTGGTGCCTAAAGACTTTGTCCATCATCCGCTGGTACGTGACCCCAGCATTGCGCAAGCCGAAAGGCATGACGTTATAACAATACGTGTCGTCGGCCGTCACAAAACTGACTTTCTCTGGTCCTCGGGAGCAAGAGGGACTTTGTGGTAGCCTTGGTAGGCATCCAACATTGAGATAAACTCACAACTGGCTGTAGAGTCCACTAACTGGTCTATTCGAGGCAGGGGATAAAAGTCTTTGCGACAGACTTTATTCAAGTCACGAAAGTCGATGTAGACCCGCTATTTACCTCCCGGCTTAGGGAAGAGGACTACATTAGCTAGCTAGGCCGGAAATTGAACTTCTCTGATGTGTCCGACTTTTAACAACTTCTGAACCTCATCTCGGATAGCCTTATCTTGCTCTGGTGCGAACTGCCTCCATTTCTGCTTCATAGGCCGGGTTCCCGGGGGTAACGTGCAGATGATGCATGGCTAACGCCGGTGGACCCCCTTTGATTTCTTCGGTGGCCTAGGCGAAGACATCTTTGTGGCTCTGCAGGCAATCTACAAGAGAATTCTTAATTCCGACGCAAGGTCGAGGGCGATCCGCGTAACTCCCCCTCCATTTTGAGGGTGAATCTGTACTTCCTCGCTCTCAGCCTCCCTCCGTTCTTCCTTGGTCCTTCCGCATCTCGCGGGTCGGCGAGATCCACTTGTAAGACTTCGCGGAATTCCGGTAAGGCCTTGTAAGTGGGATCTAGGTTGATCGCGAGGGTCTCCCTTTGATCCAAGGCCCCTCATGGAAAATTGAGGGGTTCCACTGGTGCATGCAGGAGCGTTTCTTCGATGGTGGTAGCTATTCGGCAATCAAGTTCCTCCTTCGTCGGGGTCATGGGTTCTCCTGCTGGCTTTGCCATCGGTGTTCCTTCAGGTGCTTTACTGGTTTCCCACAGACAACGTTAAACTTGTTCCAAAAAGAATCAACGTCGACGGTCAGTCACCAGGGTTCAGCCTACACGGATGCTGACGTTAGGGGAGGAACTCCGCGCTCTACGAGATCAACACGAGCGTTAGGAGAACACGCCGGAGGTTGTCCGACGGAGCCCACTCCGACGCTCAAGTCAATGCCTCGATGGAGAGAAAGAGTATAAGGCAGAAAGATGTATGAGTAGCAGAGAATGCATAACCCCTTTACTGGAGGGGTTGTACTATTTTTATACCTACGGCGGCTGCCTTGGTGCGTCCCATGATCTACGTCATGTCCCTATGATTATCGGTTATGAGTGTTATCATTTTGAAATCTGAGAGTCAAAATATGGAAAATTAATGTACCTGTTCTCCTCATGTGCTGACCATAGTATCCGGCGAGTAGTCTCAATGATTTACCTTTTTCGAATTTATCTTGGGACGGATTAATGGGGACGTTGAAAGTGAACGGATGTCTTTTGCCATCTCGATTGATGGTTGATGAATTTGTTCCAATGGAACGAGGCTCGTTGAGTGCAATCTGCCAAAGGATGAATAAGAAGAACATGAACTCAGACCAGCCTGATCGACTCGGGCCAATTCATTGAAAACCAAAGAGATTAGCCTGATCCAAGTGCGACACGTTTAAAGAAAAAGCACGAAGAGGGCAAAATCAAATTTGGACAGCTTCGTTTTCCATATGAATTACTACTACTTTTTTATAGGCCTGAAACATCAACTACCACCCCAATTCTTTGTCCCCTGTGCTTCATTGCCTTCAAGTATCTTTAATGGGCACATGGATAGAACAGGAGGGCATATTAATGGCAAATGCACCAAGGACTTGCATCAATTTATTTGGTGATGCCACTAACATGAGGACATTCTTGGAATAAAGATCGTAATCATGGGGTTTGATTATTCGTTGTGAGTATTTTTTGATTTATCTTAACAGTTAGTAGGAAATTTTCATAGGATCGAATCGATCGTCTCAGATTTAATATTATCCAACCTAATTAATTATTTTTTTTTGAAATAAAGACGACGAGTGATAGTCCAAAACATTCGGGATGTGTTGGAAGCAACCTATGACAAATATAAAAAAATAATGAATCAGGCAGCAGACAAATTGAATCTGGGGTGACCGACCCGGCTCCATGGAAGTTTCTCACCGGTCATCAGGGTAAATCGGGAAGCGCTCGCGGTGACCAGTCTAGAAGCCCAGTGTCTCAGGGTTTGCGTCCCATTTGAAGAAAAAATTCCTGTAAAATGTGTCGTAATTAAGGATCGAACCGCAGACTCAATTCTATGTCTGTCCGATCTGACATAAGGCTTGGAGTTTGGTCCACATATAAAGGACGGAGTCACATAATTATGATCTAATCTAGACTGAATATGAAGGGACTCGGTCCATGCACGTAACGAGTGAGAGAGTGGTTGAGATATGTTTTGAGGAGAGGACGTGTGGGGAGTAATTGGTAAAATTTTCTCCCAAGTCAGTATAAAAAAATCAAATTAAGTGACGGAGGAAATTCGAAGAATTTACAGTAAATTAAAATTACTGAAGTAACTCCAACTTATCTGTTGAGTGACCCGAGTTATCTCTTTTAGAGTTTGCACTCTCTCAAGCAGATTCCCGAGCTCCCGAGTGAGCTCCCGAGTTAAATTCTTGAGCTGCCGAGTGAGTTCTCGAGTGGCCGAGTGAGCTTCCGAGCGAAATTGCCGAGTGAGCTCCCGAGTGGTCTAGTGAGCTTCCGAGTGGTAGTCGGGCGTCTCTCGACCGAATAGGATTTTACTGAGGCCTGCGAAGTATAGTTTCCTTGAAATGATTCGTCCTCCTCCTGCGAGCTCCCGAGTGGCGAACTGAGGAAGTACTTAACTGTTATCGTCTGTCCCTTTTGCTCTCGGTCACGGCCTCCTTATATTGGCTCAGACCTGCCATTTACCCGACCAGATCCAAACGTCTGGCATCTGCTTGGAAAAATTTTACCTCGACCGATCGGACATTCGACGTGCGCGAGTTGTACACACACACGAGTTCATTTGGTTCAGTACAAATTTGAGCTCTGGATTTGCACCCCCTGCGTACCCACGCGTGAGAGAGAGTCTCTCCCCTAACATTTGTTCACAATTATCATACTTGTGATATAATATAAACCAAATATTTTACCTTAAAACTCTCAATGTGGGACTAAAGTCCCACTCACAAGGGAGTCCTTTTATTCTCCTCCTCACTTTCTGCTCACTAGAAAGTTCCAATATGGGACTAAAGTCCTACTACCTCCCTTTCCATTCACAATAGATATCTAAGATATCCAAGATTAAGTAATATCAAATTTGAAACGATCGATTTGATTTCATAAAAATTTTTTAACAACCGTTAAGGTTCATCTTGATAATCAATATTCACAGATTCGTCATTTATTAAGAAGAAAAATTCTGATAGCATATCATACTTAAATTTCAAAATCTAAATGCTTTATTTGAGAGTCTATTCATGACCCCTGCCACCCGGGGTAAAACCAACCCAAGAGGTATATATAGAATTGTTGTATAGCAGGTAAAATATGCAATACTATTTTCTATTAATTAGCTCTTTCATTCTATTGAATTATGTTTTGTTTTAGTTTTTTTATCTCTTAAAAAAAGAAAAAAAAAGTAATCGTCGTGACAAATCTTAAAAGTATTCAAGAAAATAAAATATAAAATTTTATATAAATAAGTTAAGAAATTTTAAATTTTAAATTCGAAAAAGATTAAATATTATAAAATTTATAAAAATAATTCTCATAAAATATAATTTTATGAGAATTATATTTCAATGTCCGCTTTGACCATTCCTCCTAATTTTCTTGCTGTCTATCAGTCGGGAAAAAGCTGCGGATTTGATTGCGGGGCATTGGTCATTCCATGTATCGATCTTCGTTAGAGACGGACGCATCTTTGGTGTCCATCCTTCTCTACCCCAACATCGACAACGAACGCTCCTTATTCTCATTGCTCAATCCAGAGGCAACTTGATCATTTGCCGACCGGATTAACTACTAACTCGATTGTAACTGTCAACCCGATAGGAGACGACCCGGTAAGGAAGCACCAAATCAGAGGCCATCCGACGACACTCGTCCTATCTTCTTGCGATGATTTATCCAAAGCCCTCGAGAAGTCGCCCATCATCTGTCCTCAACGTGAAGAATAGGATTGCCAAGAAGTTATAGTCTCATATTGTTTTATATTTGGTACGTGTGAAATCCAACGTTTGGTCCAGCTTAGTGTTCGATCCGAGATTGGCACGTTGTGAATGAATGCTGACCTCCATTGTGAAAACACTGAAGCAAGGGCCTTGATCGTCTATTGATTGTCCATTGTGAAAACACCTGAGCTCCAATATCTCTAATTTATCATCCTATTTACAGATGGAAATTGATCAGGCGAGGCCAAACTTTTATCTTAATAGACCAAACTTGTATAGTAATAAAATGGTAGCTTGATCTGTGACCTATTATAGGTTTTATTCTAAACCTAAGTCTGGCTTGGCCTGCAGCCAATTTACAAAGCATGTAATTTAAAATAGTCTAGCCTGACTTGCGACAAATTTACAAAGTCTGCAATTTAAAACACTTTATACAGGTCAATAGGACAAAGCATTAAACAGATTGGAAATTAATCTTTTGATTATATTTTTTGTCTATAATCAGGTCTTGCATCATATAAGCCTCAAAACAAGTTATGTATCAGGTTTGATAGTCTTTATATTGATATCGGGTCTGGCCTAATAAGAAAACTAGACTTTGAAATAAGTCTGAGCATTAATCTATTTTAAAACCGACCAGACCAAGCCAGGCTAGGCCAGGATAAATACAGGCTAAGTCATAATCCCTGGATATGTCGCCTAACCTATTTTTATCCCTAATCCTATTAGAAGAAAATATATTATATTATATCATAATTATAAATCAACTCATGAATATTTGAGAGACTGCACAACATATCTTACCACTACGTTGATGTCTGAGGCATGAAATATGATTTGAAGTTCAATATACAAATTAATGGATTATTCTTTTCTATCTGATTTCGACATAGCCAAGGTGTAGCTGGTCGACCTACATGACACTATAGGGAGATAGGTCATTGCCATGAAGGCTCCAATAGCCCGGCATGGCAGGGCATGAAACAAGTGCCACTCGGATGGGACGCCCGATTGGAAGGTTAACCAGATATAGTCTATAGCCCCAACGAGAGATACCGAATGCTCGGCTTAAGGTTGTCGGGTCAACACCCGGTCGACACCTGGTTGGTGTCCTCTCTATGTTGCAGTCATATCTGCCGAAGGATGAATCGGGTTGGCCAGGTCCGAGTACCCCAAGACTCGGTGTGTTGCCTATGCTAATCCATATGGCATTGGCCGCATAGCAGGATCTCACTCGGGGCAGCCGATCGGCGGTCTGACTCGGAAGTTATCGTTATCCGAGCCTACATCAAGAGGTTCAACAGAGTAGCCATAGACGTGTCGACCGCCACCCCTGAGGTGTTGATCAGTGCATTCTCCCAGGGGCTACAGGAGGGAGATTTCTTCCAGTCACTGATTAGGAAACCCCCAAAGGACTTTGACAGTCTATTGAAAAAGTTGTCAAGTACATCAACGTGGAGGAAGCTCAAGTCACCCAAAAAAAGGAGGTCGGTAGTACCCCAGCACCACGTCCCGCACAGAACAGCCTCTCTCCGGGCGGACCCATCCGCAGCCCTAGAGGAGCAATCGACCGGTGGGAATGGAGTAGAGACACGTGTAGAAGGTGGAACAGGGATATCTGCCGACCCGATGGAGGTCTTACTGCGCTTTCCACCAGAGCAACACACACAGTACCAAGGAATGTCGACAGCTGGGAGGGGTCAGACCCCAATCACAGGGGGACGGGGAAGGCAGGTCTCCCCAAGGAGCGGCCTAGGTCGGGGAAGCCCATCGGCCATACCAGCGGCAGGGGAGCCTAGGAGGAACACACCTGCTGCTCGCAACCTATTCCCCCTGGGAGGAGCAAGCCGATCCCGAGGAGATGGACGAGGAACAGGCTAACCAGCAGAATGTTGTCCAAGGAGGGGTCCATGTTATCTTGGGTGGCCCGACCGGAGGAGACTCGAACTGAGCCTGAAAAGTCCAGGTACACCGACTGGAAATTTGCCAGGTGGGGACGAGCGCCGCCCAGGCGCAAGACTCAAATTAGTTTTGGGCGGCAGGACCTGCAAGGATTAGAGGTCTCCCATGACGAGACCCTGGTCATCACGGCCGTAATCGGCAACTATCAGATCCACCACACCATCGTGGACAGGGAAAGTTCGGTCAACATACTATACAAGAAAGCGTTCGACCAGTTACAGATTGAGTCATCCCAATTGGAGTTGGTGGTCACGCCCTTATTTGGGTTTACTAGAATCAGGTGCAGCTGATTGGGCAGATACGTTTGGCTGTGTCCATAGCCGAATAGCCCCTGAAGAGAATCAGATGGTCCACTTTCCTAATAATGGGCGCCCCTTCAGCCTACAACGTGATCTTGTGACGATCGACCATCAATGATTCTGGGCAGTAGTCACGACCTTATACCTTAAGATAAAGTTCCCGGTCGTGATAAGGTCAGGGAAGTTAAAGGAGATCAACGAGTTACTCACCGATGCTATGTGGACGACATTCGGGCGGAGGGTCAGAAATTAAGGCGGGCGTCCACTAGCTGCAATATGGTGCAAGCCTCCCCTTGGGCAGAACTGCACGAGGACAAGAAGGAAGCTCAGCTACTCCCCAACTGGGCTGAGTGTTGGGTTCTCCCGGCACCAAATCTCAAAACGCAGCAGAAACAAGAACGCTCGAGCAATCCTTGCGAAAGAAAACTCGTACAATGTTCATCTATCTAATAGATATATCTAATGTGTATACCTTTGGAGCGTGCCCTTTGCTTATCCCGCTCGTCCAAGATGCGCCGGATCTCTTGCACGTTCAAGCGTCCGTGCCTCTATTCGTATCCACACGGACACAATCTCTCGACTTCGAGAGAACTACCTTAGTTGTGCTAGCAACTTGAGGTAGCTCGCAGAACACCAAGAACCCTACAATAGGGTTTCGGCCAAAAGGGAGAAGAGGAAGAAGAGAGGAAGGGAAGAAGGAAAGCACACCCTCCTCATTCAAAATGACAAAGTCCCTCTTTTATATTCATCCCATGAATATGAAGATCCTTTTGTCTCTTTGACTTCCCTTCATTAAAGTCAATAAAGAACACATCTTTTCATGTGACTCTTCACCTACTCTTCATCCAATAAAGAGAGACTTTTCTCTTTCTTTCATGCAATTCCGACCGGGCCTCTCGGGCTTCCGACTCGGTCTCCCGACCAAGTCCCCGAGCTCCCGACCAAGTCTGCCGAGCTCCCGACCCAGTCTGCCGAGTGTCGAGCTCTTGACTCAGTCTGTCGAGCTCCCAGCTCAGTCTGCCGAGTGTCGAGCTCCTAACTCAGTCTGCCGAGCTCCTGACTCAGTCTGCCGAGCTCCCAGCTCAGTCTGCCGAGTGCCGAGCACCCGACTCGTGCTCCCGAGTTCCCAACTCGAGCTCCCGAATTGACCTCCCGAGTTCCTAACTCGAGCTCAGATCTCCCGAGTTCCCAACTCGGGCTCAGATCTCCCGAGTTCCCAACTCGGGCTTCCCGAAGCATCATGTCCTTAGTGTATGACCCAATAGGTTCACGTGATGTTGGCAATGCGCCTAAACACTTTAGACACATAAGCAATAAGCGGCATTTAGCAATACATCATTGCTACCCAAGTAAAAAGAAAAGTCAAGATCCGACTAAACCTCCGTGACTATGATAATGTATGACATTGTCCTTCTATCCTTGATATCTAGATTGACCAATGAGGCATAGACCGTGTCATCCTCAATCAACCTTGTGTTTCTTGATCCCCGAGTAGACTCACTCAAACAAATGAGCTCAATATCTCATATTGACTCATTTGAGCATGGTCATGCGTTTCAGTAGTCCTACTCGATCAAGGGGCCCACAGATATCACCCCCATCATATGGGAGGGATAGATCTCATCTACATCACTCACATCCCTCCGCATAATTCATTACATATCCAGTGATCGCCTTTATAGTCCACCCTGTTACGGGTGACGTTTGACGGTACCAAAGTACATAACTCCTTATGTAGGGAACCGTAGTGACTTCAGGTCTAAGGACTATTCATACAAATAGTCACATGAGAAAGTTTATGACACTCATATGACAATCTATGAAACTTTCTCATGGCGGGTCAATTCAGTACACATTCTCCAATGTATACCCATGTGTCAACTTGATATCACATATCCATGACTTGTGAGCTCAAGTCATCAGTTGACCTACATGCTAGTCTCCATGCATTAATATTGTCCTTGAATATTAATACTTGACTAGGAATGGTTTAGAGTAGTGTTCTCTACATCATCTCACTATCGATTCAACCAATCGATATAATGTAGATAAGAACCTACTACCCAAGGACATTATTATACTTAGTTATTTGACACAAATACAAAGTAAGTATAATAACCAAACATGCCTTTATTAATAATAGAATATAATACAAAATGTCCCTAGTCAATCATCACATAATTGGCTCTAGGGCTCCTACTAACACTGAGACCAAAGTCAGGATAGCAGCGGGCCTGAATGATGAATTAAAGTAGCCACTGTTGGATTACCTGGCACGGAACCAGGATGTATTCACCTGGTCGGTGAAGGATCTCAAGGGGGTTCGACCAGAAGTGGCTGAACATCATTTGCACGTATACCCGAATGCCCCATCGGTCAAGCAACGCAAGAGGGATTTTGTTGAGGCAATTTGGGTTCGGAGTGACCATGTGTTTTGATGTTTGGGCAAAGGGTTTAAGTTAGGGTTTGTTGTTGGACTAACATGTGTATGTGAGTGTTCAGGTTTGCAGGTACACATGGACTTGGTTGATGTCTTCAGGTGAAGGGTGGCATGGAGGCAAGCCGGAGGCTTGTGTGCGCACCCGAGGGACCGTGGATGGCAAGGATGATGAGCTGAGGGATGCGAACTTCGAGGCGTACGTGAAGGATGACATGGAGACAAGCTGGAGGCTTGCGTGCGCATCCGAGGGACGAGGGCCGAAGATAAAGAGGGCGTGAAGGCAACAGTCGAGACTGCTGGGGAAGGTCGACTAGGTTGAGAGCGTCCTAGTGTGAGTCGGTGTACTCGGGAACTAAGCTGGGAGGGTTCGAGTGTAGAGTGAAATGTACTCGGGGAGTGTAACCCTAGGCTTAGTAAGGGATCAGTCGACTGCTCTGGGAGCAGTCGACTAGTGAGCTGGCAGAATTCGAACGTTGGGGTTGTCAACGGTCGAATCTGAGTGGGGGCAGTCGACTGCACTAGGAGCAGTCGACTGCCAGCGAAGGTTTCCAGCTTGAGTTCTATTTAAAGAGAACTCGGTTTGGGCTGGGGTTTTTGGTGAAATCTGCTTGGGTAGAGTAGATTAGTAGCCTTTGGTGCTCAGATATTGTCGAGGTGTTGTGGCGAGGTTTCTCCACCCATGAGGAGCGATAAGGGCTAGCCAGAGGGTATCCGGGGAGTGATCCACCGAAGGATCCTTGGATTAGTCATCCTTCGGGGTGGATACCAAGTAAAATCTTCTTGTTAGCATTGCTTTCTTATTGTTTAGTGTTTTGTTTGTATTTCCTCTTGCGCAACTAACAACGTTGCAAGAAGAAAGTCAAAATTGTTATTCACCCCCTCTAGCAACCGGCATTGATCTAACAAGTCGATTGGTCAGGGCTGGTATGGGTATCCAATAGCTGACTTGTGTCCAAATGATGTAAAACAAGTGTATGGGGGTCTAGTACACTGTGTTTAGGATCATTGGGGATTAAAAGAACCAATAATTGGGATATTATTGGGGTCTTTTTGATGTTAGGCAAAGAGGGAGAAGTGTTGGGTTTAAGTGGGAAACCAAACACGCCTTTGCGGGAAACCCTAGGTTTAGGGGGAGCTGAGATCAAGGGGGAGCATGGTTGCTCCATTTCTGGCGTAAGGGGGACCTTGGAGGGGTTCTTAAAAAGCCTTTGTAAGTCCAGTATAGGGGGAGTTTTAGAAAAGCTTTAAAAAGCCCGTTTTGAGGAAAAGTCCTAACTTGGAGGGTTAGGTGTGGAAAAGTCCTAACTTGGAGGGTTAGGTGTGGGGAGTCTTGGGATAGGTTTTAAAAAATCCGTTTCAGAAAATTCCAAACTTGGAGGGTTAGGTGTGGGATGCCTTGGGATAGGATCCATGTATGCATTTGCATATGCATTGGCGGTGTAAGTCCAGATGGAGTCTTGGTAACATAAGTCCAGTTGTTTAGCATTATTTTTGCTACTTATGCTATTTGTTTTCCTAACTTAAACGTATTGCCAAACATCAAAAAGGGAGAGATTGTTGAGGCAATCTGGGTTCGGAGTGACCATGTGTTTTGATGTTTGGGCAAAGGGTTTAAGTTAGGGTTTGTTGTTGGACTAACATGTGTATGTGAGTGTGCAGGTTTGCAGGTACACATGGACTTGGTTGATGTCTTCAGGTGAAGGGTGGCATGGAGACAAGCTGGAGGCTTATGTGCGCACCCGAGGGACCGTGGATGGAAGGGACAATGAGTCGAGGGACGCAGACTTCAAGGCGTACGTAAATGATGACATGGAAGCAAGATGGAGGCTTGTGTGCGCATCTGAGGGATGAGGGCCGAAGATGAAGAGGGTGTGAAGGCAACAGTTGAGGTTGCTGGTGAAGAGTTGACCAGGTTGAGAGGGTCCTAGTGTGAGTCGGTGTATTCAGGAAATAAGCTGGGAGGGTTCGAGTGCAAAGTGAAATGTACTCGGGGAGTGTAACCCTAGGCTTAGTAAGGGACCAGGCGACTGCCCTAGGAGCAGTCGACTGGTAGCGGCTGGTGAGCTAGCAGAATTTGAATGTTGGGGCTGTCAACGGTCGAATCTGAGTGGGGGCAGTTGACTGTCAACAAGGGTTTCCAGCTTGAGTTCTATTTAAAGACAACTCGGTTTGGGCTGGGGTTTTTGGCGAAATTTTCTTGGGTAGAGTAGATTAGTAGCCTTTGGTGCTCAGATATTGTCGAGGTGTTGTGGCGAGGTTTCTCCACCCACAAGGAGCGACAAGGACTAGCCAGAGGGTATCCGGGGAGTGATCCACCGAAGGATCCTTAGATTAGTCATCGTTCGGGGTGGACACCAAGTAAAATCTTCTTGTTAGCATTGCTTTCTTATTGTTTAGTGTTTTGTTTGTATTTCCGCTTGCGCAACTAACAACGTAGGTAGAAGAAAGCCGAAAATTGCTATTTAACCCCCCTCTAGCAACTGGCATCGATCTACCAGATTTCAGCGCCGGGCAGAACAAGGTCATTCGGGCAGAGATCGAGAAGCTATAGGAGGTCGAACACATAAGAGAGGTTCAGTTCCCAGTCTGGCTTGCTAATGTACTTCTAGTGGCCAAACCTGATAACATGTGGCGAGTCTGCATCGACTTTCAGGACCTTAACCGAGCTTGCTTGAAGGACTTCTATCCTTAGCCAAGGATCGACCAGATGGTCAACTCGACTGCTGGTAGTGAACTCATTTCTATGTTGGACGCATATCAAGGCTACCACCAAGTGCCTTTAGCTGTCGAGGATCAGGAGAAGGTTAGCTTCATCACGACTGATGGTGCGTACTGTTATAATGTCATGTCGTTCAGGCTCAAGAATGCAGGTGTCACTTACCAACGCATGATGAACAAAGTCTTTTGAGCGCAAATCGGGCAGAAAATTGAGGTGTATGTGGACGACGTTTAATCAAGACGAGCCGAGCAGCATAGCTGGTGCAAGACGTGGAAGAGACCTGTCGCACCTTGCGCAGGTATGGGCTGAAGCTGAACCCTATCAAGTACCTCTTCGGAGCGGGAAATTCCTCGGGTACATTGTCACTGAGAGAGGTATTGAGGCCAACCTGAGTAAGGTCCAGGCGCTGCTCGACATGCCACCGCCGCGAAATCTAAGAGAGACGTAGAGTCTCACCGGAAGAATCACTGCGTTGTCTCGGTTCATCTCCCGATCCGTTGAGTAAGGACTACCCTTTTTCAAGACTCTTCGCTAGCCACAAAGTTTCAGTGGGATGTTGACTGCGACAAAGCGTTTGAAGAGCTGAAGTCCTATCTAGCCGAGTTACCTATCTTGGGCAAGCCGAAGCTGGGAGAACCCTTATATGTATACTTGGCGGCCTCGGTCGAGTCGGTTAGTATGGTGTTGGTCAAGTAAGGAGAGGTCGATCAACAACCCATGTACTTTTTTGCACATTTGTTAAAAGGTGTCGAGTGTCGATACGTGACACTCGAGAAGTTGGCTTATGTCTTACTGTTAGTTGCCAGGCAACTCCGACCTTATTTCTTAGCATATCCGATCATGGTCTTGACCAACAGTAGCTTGGGTCGGGTAGTGTTGAATCCAGAAGCCTCATGTCGGTTAATCAAATGGACGACGGAGCTGAGTGAATATGACATACAGTATCAAGCCCGTCCGGTGATAAAGGCTCATGCCTTAATGGATTTTCTCAGCGAATTACATTCGGAAGAAATTGAGGGTGCTTGGCAGATTTATGTAGACGGGTCGTCAGCTCAGCAAGGGAGTGATATTGGTATTTTGATGGTCTCCCCAAAAGAAGAACAATTGTATTTGTCCGTACGGCTGGAATACCGAGCCACTAATAATGAAGCAGAGTACGAGGCTCTCATTGCCGGATTGCAGGCCGCTAAGCACGTGGGTGCCACTCGGGTAATATTGTACTTGGACTCGCAGTTGGCCACTCAACAACTCGCAGGTCGGTTCGAAGTCAACAGTGACCGATTGCAGGCATTTGTCGAGGCCTTTGAGAAGCTGAAGGTTGGGTTCCAAGAGGTCCAGTTACAGAAGATCCCCAGGGAAAGCAACCTTCGGGCAGCTGAACTAGCCAAATTGGCTAGTGCAGTAGACTCCTGGATGCTCCCTCAATTGATCAGTCAGACAATGTTGGTAATGCAAATAGAACAACAAGCAAAGTTGGAGCTCGAGACGAACTGGAGGGCACCATTGATCGCCTACTTGATGAACGAGACGCTCCTGGCCGACCGGGAGGAGACCCAACTCTTAAGAAAGCGAGTACTTCAATATTCCTTGGTAGGGGATGCATTGTATAAGAGGGCCTTGGCCCGACGACTGCTTAAATGTTTGGGCGACGAGGATGCTGACTACGTACTCAAGGAGATACATGTAGGGATCTGTGGTAGTCATGCGGGAGGAAGGGTTATGGCTCGGAAAGCGCTGCTCTCGGGGTATTATTGGACAACCTTACAGAAGGATACCGATCGGATGGTCTCTACGTGCTTGTCATGCCAGAAGCACCATAACCTCCCCCCATTGGCCAGTCGAGATGATGAAAGAATCGGTGGTCTCTTGCCCATTCGACTAATGGGGAATGGATATAGTAGAACCTTTTTCTACAACTCTTGCTCAGAAGAGATTTTTATTAGTGGCAGTGGACTACTTTTCTAAATGGATAGAAGCGGAGGCACTAGCATGCATCACCAAGCAAGTGGTGATTAAGTTTCTATGGTAGAACATTTTATGTCGATACAGGATCACTCACAAGTTGGTCTCAGACAATGAGAGATAATTCCAAGGCAGAAAAATCAAGGAGTGGTGCTCGGCGGTCTTTCACTTCCGTGGCATACCCGCAGAGTAACGGTCAAGCAGAAGTCACCAATTGGAAAATCCTGAGGGGGTTGAAGACAAAGTTAGATCATGCAGGAGGCACGTGGGTAAACGAGTTACCCAGCGTCTTGTGGGCTCAGCGGACCACGCCGAGGGAGACTACAGGTCACACGCCTTTCCAGTTGGTCTATGGAAGCGAGGAAGTGGTGCCCGACGAAGTTGGGTGTGAGTCCGATCGGCGGAAGACATATGATGAAGAAAACGCGGAGAGGAGACGCTTGGAGCTGGATATGGTCCAAGAAATCTGAGATAAAGTTGCCGCCCGGAGGTTCGCCTATCGCCAAAGAATGAAGCATAGATATGACCGAAAAGTGCTGGCTAGGACATTTCAGGTCGGCGATCTCGTATGGAAGAGGATAAAGTCGGTCAGCGATGTCAGCAAATAGGAGCCCTCATGGGGAGGGCCTTTTAAGGTAATCCAAAAGCTGGCCTCCGGCGCATACTACTTGGAAAACGAGCAAGGAAAGAAGCTGGACCGACCCTGGAGTGTCATTCATCTTCAACCCTACAGAGAGCTACAGTGAGATTGTGTGAGTCTGATGTATTGCCCAACTTTATAGTATTAATGAATCGCCGAGGTTCTCATAACATGTGCAGACATTCCAGACTCTCACTTTGTCAGCGAGTTATAAGTGGGCATGTCCCCACGCCACCATTTGGCTCGGTGTCCCCGATCGGACGCGCGACGACCCACACTCCTTAGAATCTGACTGACCAAATGTCCAGACTCTCGCTTTGTCAGCGAGTTATAAGTGGGCATGCCCTCACGCCCCACTTGGTTCGATGTCCCCAATCGAGCGCGCGGTGACGCACGCTCCTTAGGATCGGACCGACCAAGTGTCCAGGCTCTTGCTTTGTCAGCGAGTTATAAGTGGGCATGCCCCCACGCCACCACTTGGCTCGGTGTCCCTGATCGGACGTGTAGCGACCCACGCTCCTTAGAATCGTACCGACCAAGTGTCCAAACTCTCGCTTTGTCAGCGAGTTATAAGTGGGCATGCCCCCACGCCACCACTTGGCTCGGTGTCCCTGATCGGACGCGTAGTGACCCACGCTCCTTAGAATCGTACTGACCAAGTGTCCAAACTCTCGCTTTGTCAGCAAATTATAAGTGGGCATGCCCCTATGCCACTACTTGGCTCGGTGTCCCTGATAGGATGCATGGCGACCCACGCTCCTTAGAATCGGACTGACCAAGTGTCTAGACTCTCGGTTGGTCAGCGAGTTATAAATGGGAATGCCCCCACGCCACCACTTGGCTCAGTGTCCCCGATTGGACGCGTGGCGACCCACGCTCCTTTGAATTGGACCGACTGAGTGCTCACAATCCCACTGAGTTAGCAAGTAACGGGCGGGCTAGCTTCATGCCTTTGCCTAACTTAGGGAGCTCTGTAGAATCTCATACTCTTTAACAAGGATGATGGTGAAGTCCCTCGAGCCGACCTCGTGAAGGCCGCAATGGCTAGAAGGGATCTGAATGCAAACAAAGTCTAATAATTCTCAGAGATGGGAAACAACACAAAAATAGACATGCAAAGGATAAAAGTACGAAATTTATTAAGTAGAGAGTTCATTACAAAAATGAGGAAACACCCTCTATAAAGAGAAAAGTTAAACAACTACAAGTGAAAAAGTCTCGGGCCCTCAGTCAAAGGGTTGGCAAGCCTACTCAGGTAGCTTCTGGGTCAGGCCAGATAGCTTCACCGCGCTGATGGGGAGGTCGGGAGGAAGGTGTCTGCCCTGCTTAAGTTGTTTGAATGTGTTGGTTATCTGCAGCTTAAGTAGCGAGTTCACCTTGGCGGCGAGTTGCTTGCTGAAGGCCGCTGAGTTGATGTACTCAACTCGGTGGGCATTCAGCCACTCTGCCTCCCCTGCCTTGTACGTGTAGGACCGGTGTCGTCGATAGAGGGGGGGTGAATATCGGCCGTTAAAAAACCTTGCGGAACTTGTCGTAAACTTTCGAGCATTCGTTCTAGATATAGAGTTAGTAGCAGCAGAAAAATAATAGAAATAACGAACAAAACAAACGACAGATTACACACGGGATTTACTTAGTTCCCAACCCCCCAGGGTCAATACATCTAAGGCCTAAGCACGGGAACACCCGTACACTATTGGTCTCCTTTCCGGACTTTCCGGAGGCGGAGAAACCCGTCTTACAGTGTGATAATTATAATAAAAAATATAGGAAATTAAGTGCAGAATAAAAGCAAACCAAAACAAAATGGTCGAAGACTCGGTCGATCTGGACCTCCAAAGTGCCGCGCACTTCCTCCTAGAGCCTCCCGGTCGTAGAGCCTTGTCTTTAGCACTTTGTCGTCAGTCAGAAAGCTCAGAATGGATCTTGGAAGTTGTGTTTTGAGCCTTGGGGTCGAAGCCCCTTTTATAGGCTTTATTGGGGCGCCTGTGATGACTGGGGCACCTCAAAGGGCTTGGTCAAAGCTTATCCTCGCGCTGAACTCGCAAAGCTGATAAACCTGCCTTATAGGGCGCCTGTATTGATGGGGGCGCCTGTATTGATGGGGGGGGCCTGTATCAATAGGGGCGCCTGTATCAATGGGGGCGCCTGTATCAATAGGGGCGCCCGGGAAGCTGTTTTTCAGCCTCTTTATGTTTGTTTGCTTACTTTCTCTTCAGTTTTAGGTACCTGCTGTTGGGACCGGGTGCATGTTGACATGGATGCGGGTTCGTAATTTTAAAATTAATTACGTGCAGCGGAAAGATTAGCATAAATAATTTCTCAAATTATTTAACCACACATCTAAGCATGCAACTTTATCTTGTATAGACATGATCATATATTTAAAATTTTGCAGAAACATAAACTAATTTACGTATTACCTCATGTAACTCGAAGGAAGGGACGAGATCCAACCGTAAGCGTCCCTCGGAAGCTCCGCCTCTATTCGCATCCACGCCGAGTATCTTCGGGATGACTTCGCAAAGCCACGAGTTTCGTGTTCTCGAGAACTACTAGATTCTCCGAGAACGCGAGAAGAAAACCAAGAGAGAAGTAATCACATCGGAAAAACTCACTACCAAGGTTGGTCGGAATCATAATTCTGGCGAGAAGGAGGAAGATGACTTGCGCCCAATCCCAAGGTGATAATGGCCGGAGAGGAAGATCGTCCCAACGGAAGAACTTTGTCGCCTCGGTGCTTCTCCTTGTGCTCACGGCAAGAAGAAGGGAGAAGAGCCTTGTGGCCGGCCAAGAGAAAGAAGGGAGGAGAGGGAGAGAGCCCAGGCAAGAATACTTCGATTGATTTTCAAGCCTTTCCTTGGGTCCTTTATATAGTGGACTCTCAACCGCCAAGTCTCTTTTTTCTTATGGAATAAATTTTCTATGACTTATTCCATCATGCCAAGTTTTATCATTTTTTTTTCATGATAAAAATCAACCAAGTCTCTTTTTTCTTATGGAATAAATTTTCTTATCATGGTAAATCAATCCATGATTGATTTTATAAAATAAAATAAACCAATCCATGGTTCGTTTTAATTTCCATGAAAAATAAACCAAACCTTGGTTTATTATATAAAAATTTATATCATCCATAATTTTATAAAACAAACCACACAATTGGTTTATTTTATAAATTGAACCAAAAACTTGGTTCTCTCTCTTTGTTGTGGCCGGCCAAGCAAAGAGGATGGAGACCCTCTTTGGCCGGCCCATCCAAGCCACGCCCTAATGAATTAAACTCATTTAATTCATCTATTAAGTCTTCAAAAGTCTTAGCCATTTTACACTTTCGATGCGTTTCTGATAAATTCAGATTCGACTTATCGTTTGGCTCAACCAAACCTAATCTCTCTTGATTGAAAAATTCAATTTTCAACTCGTTTTAAATCCCTCGGATTACTCGTAGTGCATGTGAGTAAATAGGCTTTCAATTTATGTTGGCCGTCTATAATTAACCAATTATAGAACGATCATGAGTGGCACCTAGTAGTACATCATGATCTCTAATTAATCGAAAGATCAACGGTTGACCTCAGAAACTATTCTGAAACCCTTCAGCAGTTATAATGAATCGTGCCTCATTCCCTTCACCATCTTATACCCACTTGGTTCAGGA
Source organism: Boesenbergia rotunda (assembly GCA_024364735.1). NCBI lineage: Eukaryota > Viridiplantae > Streptophyta > Magnoliopsida > Zingiberales > Zingiberaceae > Boesenbergia > Boesenbergia rotunda. The sequence goes on along the minus strand of JAGFNQ010008380.1, from coordinate 162,804 downwards.
CATGGTCTATGTGTGTCAGTCCCCACTATGCTGACTACGTCACACCTAGCCCAAGTAACGTTTTCTCGTCCTACGGATTCTAATTACTCTCATGTATTTAAGAGATTCATACTCTGAACATATCATGCTCTGGACAGAGGCTTCGAGTAACAATCCGACGATAGGCCTTGGGTATACATCTCGTCGCAAGGAGTGGTAAATCCTTTGTAGGCTGTTCAAATATCTTCGGGCACTTCGGCTTATACCCAATCATCCTAGGTCCACACCTCCTTGGAGATGCTTGCTTAAGATGTCAAAGTATAAGTCTCCATGACCAAGATGACTTGAACACCGCAAGTCAAAGGAACATCGCACTTAAGCTGCAGTAAGAACTTCATTGACATATATATATGTAGACTACCATATGAAGTTTTACAGCCAGTCACTCCAATGAACTAGTTCCCTTAACTAGCATTCATGTTTATCTCCGGACATCCCAATGTCACCAGCCAGTGAGAATCAACTGATTAGAGAATAACCCATGCTAGTCTCAACAGAATTGATAGTGTCCGTATTTATCAATTCATCGACTAGGGACAATTTCAATACTTCATAATTACACATATAGAGATAATCACTAGTTGTGAATTCATCACAAATTCTCTCATGCTGTGAATTGTATTGCGGACATTCAGTAAATGAGTTTAAGATCTCAATCAAATATATAAACATGTATACTCAAATAGTGAATATTCATTTAATAAGATAAATGATTACAATCATAAGGCGATTGCCTTAAGACATTTTTCTCATATCACTAACACCTGCAAGATACACAAACATAAAACAAGTAAGTAGATAATCTTAACCTTAAGGTCTTGGTTCTGACTTCAGATTTCCACGAAACCCTAGGTCGAACCGACGCAGGTTCCCACCCCCGGGAATGCGCCTTCAACCTACTCCTCTTAGGAGACAGTTGCCACCCAGTCCATTCGGGTGGACTTTTGCTTAGTCTCCAATACTCTCGGATCTCGAGACATCCGACCCTCGACCCGTCTCTACTTCTGTCCTTGGTTATCGCTCAGCTAAGTTGCTCAATTCCTCAGACCAAGACTTCGTGCCCAAACCCTAGGTCCAGGACTTCGGTGCCCAACCCTCGGCCAGAACTTTGTACCCAATTCCCTGAACCAGGATTTCGGTGCCCAACCCTCGGCCAGGACTTCTTGCCCAGTCCTCGACCAGGACTTCATGCCCAACTTCCGATCAGGTCTTCGATGCCCAGCCCTTTGCCAGGATATAGTGCTCAATCCATGATCAGGACTTCGTGCCCAATTCTTCGAACCAGGACTTCGTGCCTAGGTTAACTAGGACTTTGGTTCACATTGTTAGTCTTCTGTTGACTTACCCTTCCCTTGTTCAATGTATCATTGACTTAAGCATATTGTCAAACTTTGAAACACTTAGAGGAGGACATCACTGATGCAACTTGCACCAACAGTATGCTCGCAAGTCTTCAAGCTCCACCCGAGCAGCTTACCATTCGGCCTGTTGCGCACGAAGCTGGCTGACCTGGGAATTCAGCTCCTAGTCCCCGCTGGTCAGTTTAGCAGTCAACGAGTTTGCCTTCTCAGCTCGGGTCGCTAACTCCTCCTCCTGAGCCATCAACTCCACTCGCATGGACTCGGTGAACTGGGACAGTTGGAGGAGCTCGTCCTTCGTCTGGTTCAGCTCCTCTAGCGTCCAAGTCTGGAAAACTCATGTCTTTCGCTCGGCATACTCCAATGTGGAGATCCGACTCTACGCGTGGGCCACCGCCGAGTCCGAGGAGTCGACGTGGGTCTTGGCCACCTCTAACTGTTCCTCTGCGTGTGCCAGCTGGTCCTAAAGGGGATGACTTCCACCCGCAGGTCGTTCAGCGTAGCTTCATTAGAGACTAACTTTGCGTGGAGGAGCCGAGTCTCCAAATGCTCCACACGACGCTCGGCAGTCACTCGAGCTTGAGCATGAGCTACCAAAGCCATGGACAGACTGTGACATGAGACCCAGAACTGCAAACAAAAAGACAAGTATAATAAGCTTTAGTGCCAAGCTAGGAGGAAACATAATGAAAGAAAATGAAAAACAAGTATACCTGAGTGACCTCCAAAAAGAAGATGTTAGCCTTGATGTTCGGGCCCCGGTAGGTAGACTCTTAGACCCCTTGAAGGTAGTGGTCGACTACCAGTCCATAGAGATGAAGTTCTTGGGACCGGTCGGGCTGGTCACCAGTCGGCCTCTCGAGGAGGGGGTCGGCTCTTGAGGGCACCAGGATGTGCATTGGCGGCTTGTTGGTCTGACCTTCCGTAGGTGGAGACCCTGAGTCCCGTGGAAGGGGGAGGTCGGGTGCATTGGATGAAGTTGTTCGAGTGGCGGCCTCCACCGGGATTGAGGCCTCCAAGGGCGCACTACTAGAATTTTTGCATTCAACAACACATAATCGATAATGATTTTTTGATAAAGTGTTGTCTTATGTCAATTTAACAACAGTTTTAGTATTAACCGTTGTTGTTGTTGGTCTGTGTACGTAAAAAGACAACAGTAATAACAAAATGTTGTCGTATGTATACTCAACGACAACAGTTATAAAATAACTGTTGTCTATAGGCGGGATTTACAACAACTGATGTGATAAACTGTTGTCTATTATGACAATAGACAACAGTTATATTAAACTGTTGTTGTTGTATTGTTGTGCTGTTCAAGCAATAAACAAAATCAACGGTGGATATCCTTAATCATCTTTTTTTCTCGTCGCACAAACCCCTAATCTTTTCTCTTCCTCGCCCGCCAACTACCCAAACCCCCGACCATTTCCGCTTCTCTCACACAAACCCCTCGCAGCCACGAGTCGACGCCTCTCCCCCTTCTTCATCGCCCGTGTCCAAGGAAGCCCCGAGAGCGGCGCTTCCTTTCACCCTCGCGAGGTGAGCCCCGACTCCTCTCGCTCTCTTCTTCTTCATCGCGCAAGCAAGGAAGCGACGCCTCCTCACTTACCTTTTCTTCTTCCTCGATCGCGTGCCCTAGCTACTGACGCCCAGGCAAGCAGTACCCTGCGTCAACACCGCATCTTCATCGCTAGCTACGACAGGCGAATTGCTCCTTCCCGGCTGAGTGCCACTGCCAGCGGCCCTCCTAGTGAGTTGAGATCGCTATTGATTGTTTTTGGTACCGTGAGTTGGAGCTAACCTAGTCCTCTTCCTAGGGATTTCTGGAAATTAGGGCTCTTGCATGTGGCTGGGTTTCTTCTGATCGAAACAGAAAGGGGCAGAGGAAAGCTTGGTGTGTGGGTTTTCAGGTAAGGCTTGGTTGTGATCTTCATTCTTGGATGTTTCCCTTTGGATTCCCAAACTTGTACGTGAGCTCTATTAGATTCCCAAATTGCATTAGCTAGGTTTAGTTGAGCTTTGATCATTTCTTTTATGTAGGACCCAACTAATTCCTTGATAACTTCATTCATTCACTAACTGTTGATGAGTTTGAAACTAAGAACATTGTCCAGTAGAGCATAATTTTCTGCCAACCCTATTAGTAGTTTACAAGTAGATTTATAGCATCTTATGCTCTTTGGTTTGTTGTGTAAGACTTTGCTATTCAGACAAAAACTAACAATTTGTTTGTAGATATATTTTGTAACTTTATTTATTACTCTGTAAGAAATTATATTTAATGTAATGAAAATGTTTAAGGATCTAAATGTTACTATACTAATATAGGCTTTGGATGTACTTCAATAGTAAGATGCAATCCATATGTCAACCTCAAATAATTTCCCTCAGAATAGATCTGACAATGCATATTATTTTAAATTAAATTTGCTTAAACTACATCTCGGAACTGATATTATGTGAATTTACGCATAGAAATGAATGGTTTGAGGTAGTTACAAATATTGACATTAGATATTGCATGCTATGAATATGTGAATATTGCATGCTATGAATATTGCTTAAGATTTTTCCTTTTTCTCCCTTATTTACTTATTTTTGCTCAAATATTGACAGTAGATATTGCATGCTATGAATATGTGATGTTTCTTGTTAGGTGGGTTAAGATTTTATTGTATAATGTGTATTTATTTTGAAGGTAGGTGTTGGCTCATTTCTAGTTGATTAGTACTTGTAACAAGAATGGACAAAGAATGGATGTCAAAGGATAGATTATCACGTGAATATGGTATTGGAGTAGAGTCTTTCTTGCAATTTGCACTGGATAACGCTAACAATCCTAATGCAATACCTTGCCCATGTGCAAGATGTGGTAATATCAAGAAGCAAAATGTTGAAATTATAAGGGCACATTTGTATAGTAATGGTATAGATTTGACATATCATACATGGATATGGCATGGGGAAAGTAGTATGGCAGAGAACTCAATGAATGGTAATGATCGAGTAGGGCAAGATGAAGACAATTCTTTTGGTGAGGAGCCTATAGATATGGTGCAGGCTGTTTATGATAGTTATGATCAGAATCCAAGCCATTTCAATAAGCTACTTGAAGATGCCGAGAAATGCCTATATCCTGGATGTACCAAATTCACAAAGTTATCTGTCATTGTGAAATTATTTAACTTGAAGGCAAAATATAGTTGGAGTGATACAAGTTTCACCGATCTACTTATTTTGTTTGGAGAAATGCTTCCAACTGACAACGAATTGCCATTATCTCTGTATGACGCAAAGAAAAGCTTACGTGCATTAGGGATGAATTATGTGAAAATTCATGCTTGCCCTAATGATTGTATCTTATATCGAAAGAAGTACGAAGACTTTGCCAACTGCCCTACTTGCGGGACATCAAGGTGGAAGTTAAGCAACAAATCCAAGGTAAAAGAAGGAGTTCCTGCAAAGATCCTATGGTATTTCCCACCTATTCCAAGATTTAAAAGAATGTTTAAGAATAAGGCAATATCCAAGGAGTTGACTTGGCATGCCGATAAAAGACTTCGTGATGGATATTTACGTCATCCAGCAGATGCGCCTTCTTGGAAATTAATTGATCGCATGTGGCCAGAATTTTCTGCCGAGCCAAGAAATCTGAGATTGGCTATATCGGCAGACGGGATCAATCCCCATAGTTTGATGAGTTCTGCATATAGTTGTTGGCCAGTTTTAATGATCACATACAATCTTCCACCATGGCTGTGTATGAAGAGAAAATTTGTTATGCTCACCTTGTTGATATCTGGTCCTAGACAACCTGGAAATGATATTGATGTTTACTTAGCACCATTGATTGACGACTTAAAATGCTTATGGGATGAAGGTGTTGAAGCATATGATGCATATCGAGAAGAAAGTTTCTCTCTTAAAGCTGTTCTACTGTGGACAATCAATGATTTTCCTGCATATGGGAATATGTCTGGCTGTGTTGTGAAGGGATATTATGCATGTCCTATTTGTGCAGAAAAAACTTGTGCAAAAAGGTTGAAGCACAGTAGGAAAATGTCATATACAGGTCATAGAAAGTTTCTACCTTTAAGTCATCCTTATAGAAGACAAAAGAAGGCATTTAATGGGAAGCAAGAGTTTAACCCACCACCAAATCCATTGAGTGGCCATGAAGTTCTGGAAAGAGTGGAAAGAATTAATTTTCAATTGGGAAAAATAGGTGGAAAGCTACAATCAAAGAAGAATGATGGTGAAATATGTTGGAAAAAGAAATCAATATTCTTTGAACTTGAATATTGGAAGGACCTACATGTTCGACATGTTCTTGATGTAATGCACATTGAAAAAAATGTTTGTGAAAGTCTCATCGGTACTTTACTTGACATTCCAGGAAAAACAAAGGATGGAGTCGCGGCAAGATTAGACCTTCTAGAAATGAATATAAGGACTGAATTGGCACCAAGGGTTGGGGAGAAAAGAACATTTTTGCCTGCTGCTTGTTACACTCTAAGTAAAGATGAGAAAAGGAGTATTTGCAAATCTTTAGCGGGAATCAAGGTCCCTGAAGGTTACTCATCTAATGTTAAAAACCTTGTCTCGATGACGGATTTGAAACTTGTTGGTCTTAAGTCACATGACTATCACACTTTAATGCAACAATTACTTCCCGTAGCCATTCGTGGTGTCTTGCCAAAACATGTCAGAGATACTATCACTCGGTTGTGTTTCTTCTTCAATATGCTATACAGCAAAGTAATAGACGTTTTAAAGTTGGATAACTTACAAAGAGAGATTGTGATGATATTGTGTTTGCTTGAAAAGTATTTCCCCCCTTCATTTTTTGATATAATGATACATTTAACTGTTCATCTTGTGCGGGAGGTCAAATTGTGTGGACCCATTTGGTATAGACATATGTACCCATTCGAAAGATACATGAAGATTTTGAAAGGGTACGTACGCAATCGCAATCGACCGGAAGGGTGCATAGCTGAATGTTATATTGCTGAAGAGGCTGTGGAATTTTGCTCAGAGTATCTATCTAATGTCCACACAATTGGGATACCATCAAGGCAATGTATAGGAGAACGTACTAAGCCTTTATCAGGAGCAGTAGTGCACTCCGCTAGGCATGATGAATTGCAGCAAGCACATCGTTACGTATTGACGAATGATGATGAGATTGATCCTTATATCGAGTAAGAAAACTAACTTATCAGTACTTTCATTATACTTGAATATAATATTGTATTGATTTATTTATTTGAAATCATTCCATTAGGGCACACATGGTGGAGTTGAGAGCAAAATTTCCTCATAAAGCTAGGTCTAAAAGGTGGTTACAAGATGAGCATAACCGAACATTTATTAAATGGTTGCATGATAAGGTACATTCCAAACGTACTATCTATTATCATATATATACAATCTAGGTATCAGTATAATAAAATTTAAATTTTATTATATTTATAAATATAGGTTGAACAGGAGGATGCGCATTCTACCTGTCAAATATCTGAAAGATTGAAGTGGTTAGCGCGCGGACCAAGCATGAAATTGTTAAAGTATTCTAGTTATTTGATTGATGAGGTTATTTACACTACAAAACAGCGTGATGATGTTCGCATTACTCAAAACTCTGGAGTCAGTTTAGTTGCAAAGACAATGCAAGTCTCTAGTGCAAAGGATAAAAATCCAATTGTGTCAGACATGGTTTTTTATGGAGTCATTGAAGAAATATGGTCACTCGATTATCACAAATTTCAAATTCCAATGTTTAAATGTATTTGGGTCGAGAATAATAATGGTATTAAAGTGGATGATCTTGGTTTCACATTGGTAAACTTAAAAAGAATTGGATTCAAATCAGATTCTTTTATCTTGGGAAGTCAAGCAAAGCAAGTATTTTACATTCAAGATCCGGAAGATCCTGTTTGGAGTATTGTACTTGCAACTCCTACTAGAGAGTCATTTGAATATGCAAGAGAGGATGAATTAGAAGACATTGCAATCCACTATCAATCTCTTACCAGAGGGTTACCATCAATGGATGTTGACGGAGTTGATGAAAAGGAACCATCATGCATTCGTGAAGATTGTGAAGGGATTTGGGTCGACAATGTTTAACCAAAAAATAATTTGCTTTTGAAGACGTATTTGTAGACAATGATGTTATATATCTTGTTCAGATTTTATTTGGTTTTGATTACTAGCTTTTAAATCACTGGTTACCTGTAAGAAATCCTATTCAAGTATGTTCAAGTTTTCTATTCATTTTTCTGTTGGCGTCACTACTATATAGTTCTTGCTCATGTTGCTCTGGGTTAGCTGCTAAGATTCTTGCTCACTGATGATGGCTTCTGTTCCCTTTTTCTCTCATTATATCGGTATTTTGTCTACAAAAGTTGAAGAGACTAATCTAATTTAATTCTTTCTGTAAAATTGATTGGTATTGAGTGCAATGAGCCTTTAGCTTTTCTAAATTTCTGAACTAAAAGAATCCCCTCCTTTTTCATAGGGAGAGTTACTAAGGTCTTTGGGTGGTGCGAAAGCTTCAACTTCACTTTTGGGAGTTCCACTAGGACACAATTCCTCATTCCGGTAGGTCTCTGCTTTTGCTCCTGGTTGAATTAGGGAGGCCGTCAAATAATGGTAGTATCAACTCAATCACGGAAACTAGATTTAGGTTAATCTTCACAGGTTTGACTTTTTTATAATCTTTGCAGATGTGTTGGATGCTGAAATGTTTAGACTTTCTTTTAACATTGCCAAATGTTGTTTTCTCAGTTGTATCCACTGAAACTGATAACAGAGCCCTTTATGTTAGGTATTTGTTTTATAGTCTATCATGCACAAGTGAAGAGTACTTAAAACCTCACTTTCTACTAAAACACTTTCAGCATTGACAAACTACTGGCCCATGTTGATTTGTTAAGATTACAAGATAATATCTGAGTATCCGTGCTTTTACTTTGTTGTAGGCCTAAAATTCTATTGTTGTAAATTTCAATTGCTAATGATAAATAGGATTCAATGACGGCGAAGAACAAACACAAAATCGTAGCTGCAACCACCAGCAATCAGGTAAGTTATATATTTTCATTAGATATTAGAGAAGCTCTCATTGCAATTGTTCTAAATCTATATTGATAATGATAGGCTTCAATGACAAATAAGGGAAAAGGAAAAATCATCTCTACATCCACTGAGCAAATGGTGGACTCTACAGAAACAGTAACAACAAGAATATCTAGAGGACGTACAAGTCTAGATAAGCTTGCTAGACATAGAGTACAAGGAATTAGAAAGCCGGTGAGATTTACTAAACTTGGACTACCAGTAGGGAAGGCTGCGAGTGAGATGCAGAGTTACATCGGTTTGCTTGCAAGAGAGAAGGTGAAGATTACATACAAGACTTGGAGGCTAGTACCAAATGAAATTAAAGAATTAATATGGGAATCTGTTAAAGTACGTGAGTAGGTTTGGTCAAGTGTTACTATTCATTTTGTTATTTTAGGTGAATTTTTTTACTGCATTTCCAACTTTGTGTTTTATAGTTGACATACGAAGTTCCCCCAACTTGGAAGAAGGGTTGTTTGAGTTCAGCCAGTAATAAATGGCGTCAGTACAAATCGCATCTCACTCAAACATTCATTTCGAACAAGCTAGACAAGCCCGATGAATTGAATGAACCGCCTAGTGGTTATGGGATTTCAAAAGAAGATTGGATGGCTTTTGTCCTTACGCGCATATCCGTCGACTTCATTGTAAGTTTATTTTTTTGTTCTTTCAGAAATAAGTAGACAATAAGGTAATTAATGATTTAGTAAATTTGACTATATCGAATGTTTCACTTGACTAGAATCTAAGTGCTGTCCAGAAGGAGAAACGAAAGAAGAACATTTACCCTCATCGCCTATCTCGTAAAGGATATGCACGATTTGCAGAAGAAATAGTAAGTATTATTCACTGTTCGATAATGTTGATGCATTTGCATGTTTATAGTCTAGTTCAACCATGGATGAGAGGAAGTCCTACGTAACTGAAACCAGTCTTGAGGTTGTAAAGAATTGAGAGCTTTAGTAGTCCTAACAATAAGTATTTTGCAATCAATAAGACGATATTATGATTGTGACTTTTTTTAGGACAATCGGTGGTTTCTTCCAAATTGAAAAGCAATCATTAAACTGTTCTAGCAATGAAAGTAGATGTACTGAACCTATTTTGTGACTGAAAGCTCTTTTCGTGTGACTCTTTCTGTACATGATCTATTGCCTGTATGTTCAATAGAAAAAAATATTCCTTTCATGGTTTGTGTTATTTCTTACTCTTCAACAGTTTTGATAACCATTCTATTTTGCCATAAATCTTTCTTTTGTTCTTATTCTTAGGCAAATGACTTATGTGAAGATGAAGAAATCAATCGTGCTATTATCTGGAAGAAAGGAAGGGTTAACAAAGAAGGAAAATTCGATGGTGAAGAGTTGAATCAAACAGTCGACAAGATTGTGAGATATTATACATAAAACTCAATTATTGTATTTCAATTAAATGCTTCAAAGTATATTATTGTTTTCATTTGGATGACAGGATGAATACATTCAACAAAAGCGTGAGGGTAAACTAGAAATAGTAGGCCCAACATCAGATATTCTTACCAAAGCACTGAATACGGAAGAACATGGGGGACGTGTGAGGGCTGTTGGAGGGCATATAACTCCAACATTATTCTTTAATGTTGATAAAAGATGGAAGACCAACAAAGTTGCTAGAGAGCTGATGAGTATGCAACATAGAGAGTTGATGGAGGCGAAACAATTAATTCAAGACCAAGATGCACGCATTAAACATCTGGAATCAATTGTCTTAAAAAAAGGTGCATCGGGCAGTGAAATTGATGACAAAGGAAGTTGCTCGGTCAAGTGCGCTCCTAAAATTGACCAAGATGCCGAACCTGTTTCTGATGAGGTCAAACTGTTTGTCAAGAGGTCGAACCAATTTGTGAAGAGGTCGATGATGTTGAACTGCAGATTGTGGAAAAAGTAGTTGCTCTACAGGTATATAAGTCATTGTGGTTATAAATATTACTGAAATATAGAGTTAGTACTATCCAATGACGTGACTATTTTTTGTTTAGGGTAAACCTGTTATTTTGACATTGGATTCGAGCAATGAAATTGCTGCACATGGAACTGTTGTTGAGCTTGAAGGAGGTAATCAATTAATCCATGGCCTTCCAATGCCTAAGGATTGTATGCGAGTGTCCGTTGATGTGGCAATGCAAAAATCAGCACGTTTGCCCTTTCCGATTCCTGATGAATGTGAAACTGTTGGTGATGCTATTGGAACACATGTAGCTTGGCCAATCCACTTGATAAAGCTACAACCCGAGGTACATCTAATTAAGCTAATATTTCAATGTAAATATTCGTTAAATTATTTAGTATTGCGCCATCTAACAAGCTTATAATTACAATCTTTAGAAGCGTCAAATGAAAAACCTACCCGTGCAGAGAAAAACCAGAAAGTTTCATCACGTGTGCCAAAATCGTTGCACATGTTATATTGTTATGCTAAGCATGTATTGATAATGGAAAGACTTGTCAATTGTTTTAGATCATGAGATATTTCAAGATGATTATGAACTGAATTTGCATATTGAGGACATCACTGCATTGTATCACTTGGAGCCAATTTCTGGAAATTGTGTGGTTATTTACATATTGTAAGTTGTTGATTTACCTTCAACTTTCTTTGTTCTTTTATTAATTTACTATAGAAGCACTTACTGATTTTCTTGTAATTCATATGGTAGGCATCTTTATAAAAACTTGGTGAAAGAAAACAAGATTGAGAAATTCAGGTTTGTAAATCCGCATAGCATCCCATGCTTTAAAAAAATCACAGTGGACAAATTAGTTAAAACTGAGCGGTTGAACCAAAGGGCAAGTATTTTAGCTGAAAGGCTAGGTGGTGCATCACTTAATCAGTTGGTTTTGGTGCCAAGTTGTAACAGGTAATGGACTTCCTGAATATATTTTTTCAATTGCCATTTTTATTTGAATTGAGAATGCACTAATTTTGTGTACTTCTGTGTAGTTTCCATTGGACTCTCACTCTCATTAATCCTCATAAGGAGATTGTTTACTTATTGGATTCCCTAGGTCCTCGCATTCGTGATAACGATTGGAAATATGTTGTGGAAATGTGAGTTTATATATGTTTTTTGTTAGTATGCATCTAAATTAGTCTTAAAACAATAGTTTATCAACTACTGTACCTAATGTATAATTGAAGGGCAATAAAATTGTTTAATTCGTTCCAAGGAAGAAAAGGAAGAAAACAAGTACAGTGGGAAGTGATTAAGGTATTTGTACTTCTATTTAAATCAAAAATTTTATTGTGTATAATATTGGTATTTTAAGCATTAAAAATATGAATTATCTTTGCCTTAGGTTCCTAGGCAACCGGATGCCAAACAATGTAGATATTATGTGATGAGATTTATGAAGCAAATTACTGAAGAAGTTACATCAATCGAGGGGGATGCATTCTGAACGATAGTAATAATTTCTTTATTATCTCAAATATTTAAAGTTATCTAGTTATAAATTTTTTCAAGTTGTTATGTTTTATTCTGTACAATCATATAATGTGTTTTTGTTCATAGTTTGCAAAAGCAGAGTACTCCCAAGATGAAATTGATGAAGTGCGCTCCGCGATAGCTGATTGTATACAAGATTATATTTGATAATAGGTATGTAAATGTTAGTTACTAAGGTTTAAACTTTTCCTGGTAAATGTTAGTTACTAAGCTTTCGGGTGATATTCCCCTGAATCAAACAATATACATTAACAATATTTTTTTTAGAGATGTTGTAACCTGGTGAATGATTCTAGATTGTCAGTTGTACTAACCAACACTGTTATTATAACCCTTAGACAGCTTGTACATCATCAACATAGTACACATTAGTAGGCCAGTATTTAACATGGCAAAATTTAACATGACATTTATACATCATCAACATAGTACACATTAGTAGGCCAGTATTTAACATAATTGTGGTCATAAACAGATTGTGGACACTTCTTTGCTTACACATTATCCAACAGCTGAGACAAATTAGAGGTTTGGAATAATTATTACCAAGGTCATAAACAAGTTGACTCAAACATGATGTTTTCATTTTTGAGGATTGATCTGCGTAACATCTTAATATATTAGTATAAACTATATATTTATATCCTATGTACGTTTTATTTTTTTGGTGAATTATCATTCAGTTGTTATTGGATACTATTTTGGTAGGCATTTTGATGCATGTAGGAATCTATAGAAGATTTTATAATAAGATGAATTGATTCTAGTTCAAATCAATTGGAGAGAAAAAGGCATAAGATGCAGAGACACCAAAGAATAATCTAATTAATATAATAAAAAATGATATGAATATTATTGATTATATGGTCTCACATAGAACTTAAATGGATGTGAACTTAATGGAGGATGGAATGATAAGATTGATGCAGCCGATCCAAATAGTTGACATAAACACAGCTTGAGGAGAGAATAAACCTGTGTTTTCTCTTTGCGGAGTAAATTAGCTTTCTGCAACACAAACAATTACAGCTTTACAATTTTCACAATCATGCAGAATTACTGATGCACGAAACCATAAATATGATTATTTGCTATTTTATTCTTTAGGTGTTGAACTTCTAAATTTGTTATTATCTCATCTCAGCCTTAGACATTCATTTACTGGATTTTGTAATTATAATAATAAAATGGAAGTGACTACCTTTTATCTGTTTTTGTGCAAACCTTTCACAGACTAGCAATGTCATGTCGAGGGCCCTAAATGTTCTACAGACAACTCACTCTTTTGGAGATATGATACTTTTCTCAAGAGCATCTGAACTTGGAAAGGTAAAAAAATAAATTGTCAGTTGTAAGAGCATCTGATACTTGGAAGAGCATCTGATACTTTTCTAGATTGTCAGTTGTACTAATCATTCATCCAATAGAAATTCCTTCAATACATTTTTTTTTCAATATATTTTGGAGCTTTAGCAGTTCTGCCTAACATCCCTGATTGGATGCAATTCTTCAATATATTTTTTTTATTTGCCTAAACAGACACAGTTTGTGATTCAGAATATGATTCTGAATCACAAACAATCAATCAAGAACATGTGTCAGATATTTAATATGGTCGTCTGAGTATTTTCCTTGAAAAGTGGTTGCAAGGCTGTAAATGTCTAGATAAGCCAAGCTAGCAGTTTCCTTATAATTGCAAGTGCTGATACATGCATATCTTTTTTGTTTGTTTGTTTGTTAGTTTGTTATTTTTGTTGTTTGTTGATACATATCTTCATGGATCATTTTTTATTGGACATATGCATTTAATAGAATAACTAATTAGAGTATTTGTTCTCTTTTTTCCAGCTGCAGGGACTTGTTCGTGATCATGTTCGAAGACCATTAATCTGACCTTCCAAGCTATAATTTTTGTGATTTGAACTTCAGTGTAAGTTTAGTTGGGTCAGAATTATATATAATTTGAACTCTTGTAATTTGGGTCAGAAGATACTTTAGTGGTTTCGTCTGTAGAAAGGTTTTTGGACAGAAGATACTTTTGTGGTTTCGTCTGTAGAAAGCTTGTGGTGAATCTTTATTGTAAATATGTTGATGATGTTTGATATATATAGTTTTTGTTTCGAGGTTAAATTATTGCCTTTTAATTGAAAATATAATGGAAATATCTTTGTTGTCAAATTGGTATGAAACTATTGTGGAACAGTGCAAATGCACAACAGATTTTTTTAAAGCTAAACTGTTGTTGTAGATAAACGGTGAATATGGCATACGACAACACAGTGATAAAACTGTTGTCGAATATAATAAAAGACAACGGTGAATATGGCATACGACAACGGTGATAAACTGTTGTTATTGATATACGACAACGATTATAAAAACTGTTGTCGAATATAATAAAAGACAACGGTGAATATGGCATACGACAACGGAGATAAACTGTTATTATTGATATACGACAATGGTTATAAAACTGTTGTCGAATATAATAAAAGACAACAGTAAAAAACTGTTGTGAAAATGTTGTCGAATGTGATATACGACAACAGTGGAAAACTGTTGTCAAACTGTTGTCGTAGACCAAAACGACAACAGTGATTCACTATTGTCGTAAACCCCCCATTTAACAACATGGCCTTTAACAACAGTGGTATTTGGCATACGACAACAGTGATTCACTGTTGTTGAATGCATTTTTTTTAGTAGTGGCGCTGAAGGTTCGACTGTAGTCTTCTTCTTCTTTTTCTTGGGGCAGGAGATGGAGGAAGGCCCGACTGGGACCTCGGCCGGTGGAGCAAGTTCTTGGCTAGCGGACCGAGCTCGCCGACACCTCAAGGCGAGAGGCTGATCTTCCACCTCCATTTGCTCGGGGTCGGGGCTCGGTGCAGCTACAGAATGGGTCGGAGATGTTGCAAGCACGGGAACGGACACAAGAGGAGTCACCGCGCGCTGCTCTAGTTGCGAGCCGACTCAAGACTCTAGCTCAGCGTTGTGCATGTCGAAGCCTTCTTCCAGAGTTGTCGCGAACATCATGGTTGCTACAAAATAGTAAAATCTTAGCTAGCTATAAATATTCAAAGGAAAGACAAGAAAATATACCAAGTGATGTGGGTCGGGGGCTGACACTTGGCTGAGGCCGAAGGTGTAGAGGATCTCCTCCTGCAGGAGATTCACCCAGTGGAAACGTCGATCGCCAAGCTTGGAAACGGCCGAGTGGTAGGCTAGTGAAGAGTGGTAATCTTTGGGGAGAGGGGGAGATGGTGGCAGGTCTTCGACCCAGGTAGTTAGCCAACTTGGGGTCGTGGTGGTGTTGCCAAAGAAAAAGTGAGCTTTCCAACCTTTGTTGGTAGTCGGAAGCTTCGCCAAAAACGAAGTCTTGGCTCGAGCTTAAAAGAAGAAGTCGTCTAACTCTTGTTTTTTAAGATAATAAAAGAAATGAAAAATCTCAGGTTGCAAGGGAATTTGGTACAAAGAAAAGATAATGACCGACCCGCAAATTAAGTGAATGACATTTAGAGCTAATTGGGAAAGAGGGATTTGAAAGTACTGGCAAACAAGGAAACAAAAGGGTGAAGAGGGAAACGAAGGCCGACCTGGAGGTGGTGTCGGGAGAGAGTTATGTAACTGAGGGGTGCGCTCTTGGGTTGGTCGGTTGGGTTGGGAAGGATAAGGCAATGGTCAGAAGGAATTTGGTATTCCGACCAAAGTTGGTTGAGGTCTCGAGAATGGAGTTTGGACACCGCGGTGGTGTACCACGGGTCAGGGGTCGAGGATGAAGATGCCATTAGTCAAAAGGACAAGAGGAAAGACGAACTAACCGGGAAAAGCGAGGGGTCACCAGAGAGAGCGCGGGGTGGCAGAACTATCGTCGCCGAAGAAGACGCCGGAACACTAGCAGAGCGCTAAGACAACAGCAAGGGGACAACGTAAAAATGGGACGGTGAAGGAAGAGAAGGGTTATATATAGGGCTGAAGGGGGATGTCAGCCGTCCGATGGCGATTCGATAAAAAGACGGGAGTATATCGGAGCCATCCATTTGCACCATAAATGAACCTTGGGAAAACACGCAACGGTTGCGGCGTGTAGACGCTTCGTTACTCGGGAAACCCAATTGCTAAAGGACACGTGACCTTCCAAATTAATGAGGGGATACGAATCGACCCGTTGAGCGTCGAAGGATGGAACGTGAAAAGATAGGGTGAGACGATGATGTTGGCCACGTCGTGTGTCAGTCGCGCAAGTGGTATAGGCAGTTGGCCAGTCGGTCGGCCCATGCAAGTTAGCCTGATTACTACGAACTGATGGTCCAGTCAGTCGGACTTGACGCCTCCTTCGACTAAACTTGAAGGGGATGCTTATGATCCCGACCTAGCCTAGGTGTAGCCTGGTCGGTCTATATGACACTACAGGGAAACAGGTCATTGCCAGGAAGGCTCCGATAACCCGACGTGACAGGGCATGAAACGCGTGTCACTCGGGTCGGGATGCTCGATTGGAAGGTTAACCAGATATAGTCTAAATTAGCCCCAGCGAGAGATACCGAGTGCTCGGCTTAAGGTCGTCGGGTCAACACTCGGTCGACACCTGGTCGGTGTCCTCCTTGTGTTGCAGTCATATCCGCCAAAGGATGAATCGGGTTGGTCGGGTCCGAGTACCCTAAGACTCGGTGTGTTGTCTATTCTAATCCATATGACATTGGCCGTATAGCAAGATCTCACACGGGGCAGCTAGTCGGTGGTCTAACTCGGGAGTTGTCTTTATCCGAGGCAGCGCCTACCCCCTGACACTATACTAATAAAGGTGGTATGAGAGTCAGCGCAGGTCGGCTCCCGCCTGACATCACTCATGCCCGATTCGCGGATATTCCGCCGACACAATACTTGCCTGACAAACTCTGGCAACCCGTATCACGGCGCTCCCTGCTCATGTCAGAAGGGGCGGTGTCGGTCGACGAGCTTACAGTGACCCCTAATCCTATCCTCACATGGGACAAAATGTGGCAGAAATGAGGCAGAGACTGCCGGCTCCCTCGGCTATATAAGGCTCTCCTCTCTTCACCCGTAGGTACGCGCGAGACCCTTTTGGTACAGTACTTCTTCAGTTTTCGTTTTCTCCATCGGACACTGACTTGATCGTCAAAAGACTTTGCCGGGGAATTCTCCTGGTGAGTTACTGACAGTCATCTTCCTTATAATTTCGGAACCAATAGGGGCAATTTTTGAGTTCATTTCATTCATGGAAATCTACCTCGCTTTACAACTATCTATTGTCTTCGAATTACTATTGCATGTGACTGTCAATACATGCCTTACCCTCATCGGTAGATAGCGATATTTATTATTCTGCTGCACTGTAAAGAGTAAATACATCTTTGCCAGACCATTATGAGCTTCTGCGCCGGCGTTTGCCTTTACTCCAAACCAAAACCAGACCTCCAAGTTCAACATGAAAACCAAGGGACCTGAACTGATTCAGATGCTCTGTTTTGGCGCCAACTCACGAACTGACTGATCTCTCTTTATAAGACCTAAAACTCTCAAGTCTAGGGGGTGTGTGGGTGGGAGAGAGGGGAGATGGCAAAGTCTTGCTTGGTTGCCATGGTGTTTGTGCTCTCCCTAGCACTTGGCCAAGCAAGAGCCAGGACCATTCCCACCAGCCTCCATGCTACAGCAGCCACCACCACAGTGCCGGCCGGAGGTAGCGCTGCTGCCACTGGTTCAGGACTTGCAGACGAGAAGCACATCCCCCGTGTCGGGTTCGGTGGCATCCCCGGTGGCTTACCGACCTTCGGCATCCCCAGCGGCCTGCCGACCTTTCAGATTCCCGGCGGCTTGCCGAGCTTCAGAATCCCCAGAACGCTGCCGGCCTTCGGGATTCCCGGCGGTCTGCCTAGATTCAGAATCCCTGGCACACTGCCAACTTTCGGTCGTCCTATAGGTTTTGGAGGTTCAACGGGACTTGGAGGGTTCCGTGGCAGAACCGGTGGTGGCGGACTTGGTGGGCTAGGTGGCGGAACCGGTGGTGGCGGACTTGGAGGTCTCGGTGGCGGAATCGGTGGCGGCGGACTTGGTGGGCTCGGTGGCGGAACCGGTGGTGGCGGACTTGGAGGTCTCGGTGGCGGAACGGTGGTGGCGGACTTGGAGGTCTCGGTGGCGGCGGACTTGGTGGGCTAGGTGGCGGAACCGGTGGTGGCGGACTAGGAGGTCTCGGTGGCAGAACTGGTGGTGGCGGACTTGGAGGTCTCGGTGGCAGAACCGGTGGTGGCGGACTTGGTGGGCTTGGTGATGAAACCGGTGGTGGCGGTTTTGGTAGTCCTGGTGGTGGCTCCCGTAGCGGCCTCGGCGGCGGCATCACGCCATGAAGAGGTAATGCATATATAAATGTTGTAGCCATGGTTATGGTGTTTAGGTTTAGAAGTGCAGAGTAGCTTGTGCAAGTAGTGCTAGTTTTACCTAGCGGTCGTGTGTGTGTGGGGTTCAAACTAAGATGTTTGCAAAGCTTTGACGTGTATGTTTGCACTGATTTCCAGTGCGGTGTAAGTGTCTGTTTGAGCTAGCTAGCTCGTGCAAGATAATGTGCTACTGATCTGGAGGAAAAATGTTGGTGTTGTGAATACTGAATATACTCAATCTGCTACGTCCCACAAGCTTCGGCCGGCTAGCTGAATTGGCCTAACAGTTCGAACGTCAGGAGTGAAAACTTCTCCTACGGCAAACTACTACAACTACACAAATGCTCATATGTATGCATATCAGTGGTTGTATATATTTATTTTAGTGTTGGCAAAAGATGATTCGTTTATCCCAAGTCTTTGTCATCCATTCCAGGATCAATACAAAAGAGGTAAATCATGGGGGCTACTAGCCCGGATGCTATGGTTAACACGTGGGAAGATGATACATTACTTTGTCAGATTTTAACTCTTAGATTTTATGTTAACAATACCTACATACTAACCATCAATATATCCCATGAATATATATAGGGAAAATTTTTTTAAACTCCCCAATCTCAAACTCATCTTTGCATGCAGTCCCCATTCGAAATTTTCTTTATATAGTCCCTGATGAGATTGACAAGACAGTTTTGTGAGTATTATTTGAAGAAAATTGAATATAAAAGTTAGAAATTTGAGTATGTAAGGTTGCATCCACCACATAAAAAACTGTATATTCAAATTTCCTAAATTAGTACTCAATCTCAAATAACTTATATTTAAATCTTTACAATGTATACTCAATTTTTACTCTTTTATATTCAATATATCCATCAGGGAGTGAATGTAAAAAATTTATCAAATGGAGAATGCATGCAAAGATCAATTTGAATTGAGAAATTTTCTGTAATTTACCGATATATATATATATATATATATATATATTAGTCAACATTATATTTATGGCAAACCAAGACGGTAAGTTTACTGATCAAAGCTACGGGCAGACATTGTGTGGAAGAGCCATTAATTTCTACTGTCCTACTGAGTCAGACGTGCCATAAATCATCTCGTGAGCTTTTTAAAATGCCATCACAGAAAGAAAATTACCACTAGGTTTTGCTGATTTACCTTTAGTAAAGTTTGAGTTTACGAAGCTACTATAATTGAAGTGAAAAAAAAAAAAGAACAGCAAGTAGCTTGAAATGCAAGATTGGAGAAGAGTTATCCATTAATCCAATCTGAAGCCTCACTGATGTGGTAGAATCTCGTAGCCTCATGGGATCAAAAGTCATAATGAACTATTAGTCAAAGTTGAAGAAGGTTAGACATGACGGAAAGGGAATCAAATCCAACCTGGATGAGATTCAAATTGGATCAAATTTACTCAGTGCATTCATCTCAAAGATTTGCCTGGAGATGAGATAGTTACTAAGACTTGACTTCAGTCGTCGACATCGCTCCTATCTTAGTTCTATATCTCGACATCCTCCCTGCTTCAGATCTCGACATCTCTCCTGACTCAGTCTTAGTTGTCGACATCCTCCCTGACTCGGCCTCGGTGGCGCCGATATCCTTCATGTCTTGACCTTTATTGCATACATCCTTCCTGCCTCGACCTTAATCGTCACATCCTCTCAGTCTCGGATCCCCAACATCATCCATGTCTCAATATCGGATCTCGACATTGCCCCTGACTCAGTATCAGATCTGGACATCATCTATGTTTTAGCATCAATGTCGAGGTCCAATAAACGATTTTAATTACCTATGAGAATATGAGATTAGGGTTGCCTATGGAAAGGACTCTAATTTTGGTTGTTGTTGAAAAGAGAAAAAATAAAAATTTAGGTTAGATTTACTTGCTATTAGAGACTAATAAAGGGAAAAAGTTAAAAGAAAAAAATTAATAAAGTTAATATATTTTAAAAATAATTGTTCTCTATAAATAATAATGATATTTATTAATATCTAGATTGTAAATAATTTAATATAATTTTTTATTTTAAAATAAATAATTTTTAATAAATATCATTATAATAATACTTTAAAAAATATTAATTCAAAATATTAATAATATATTCTGGTAGTGTAGAGTTTGAGGATGAATAGAATCGAATAAAAGAAGAGAAAAAATTTTAAGTGTGAAATTTATGTTTGGAGTTGAATAGATGGAAAGGAAAGAATTCTTATATGAGATTTAGGGTTTCGATGATGGAAAGAGAAAGATAAAGGTGCAGAGGCAGCGAGTGAAACCTAGAATGAAAGTTATGATTTTAGGGGAAAAACATTAAGGGGAAAAAATAAAAGAAAAATAAATATAAGAAAAAAAGAAAATTAACATATATAAAATTAAAAATATTTTTTAACAAAAATATAAAAGAATGACAATAAATATAAATAAAATTAAAATTTTATAATTTATTTAGAGAATAAATTATTTGACTAATAAATATTTAAAAAATGCCCTTGTATGAAGTTTTGACTAATTTATGCTTCTTTAAAGTCCCAACCTGAGACACTGATTTTCGACTCTCACCTTGAGCTGTTTGGATTGGACTAGGAGATAGTGATTGTCTAGGCGTCCGATCCCTCTTCTAGGGTCAAACTTAGGCTCATATCTTGACCTCGGGCTTGACCATGTTGGGAGACTCCCCCAATTTGACATAGGGACCGACGTCTCAGGAACAATAGAAGTCGACACTATGGAGACAGAAACCTCGATCTCGTCCATATCCCTAGAAGGCTCGGCTATAATAGCAACAAACTCATCTACCGTAAAAGGATGAGGTGATGGCAGTTCTGAGGAGCCCTTAGCCGCATCCTCCGAGGCCCACATGCCTTACATAAATGTCAGGTCCCACTTTAAGCTCTTGTTCATTGATGCATTCAACATGATTTAATATACAAAGATAAGAAAAGTTAGTCAAAGGGGAAATCTAACCAAAGAAGTATCTTACTCAATTAGTCATCCAACACGACTGCATTCAGGCTTAGCCCAGCTAGGTAGAGTAGGGTCTCATTCTCCACCAACATGTTCACATCAAACATCAAGCCGCCCAAGATCTCGGTTGCCTCTAGGTACACCCACTCCAGTTTATACAATCTAAGTGGTGGCTGAGTCAGCAAATTGTCTCTCCAAGAGGTCGGCTAAGTATGCAATCAAGGGGTTTAACAAAGAAAAAATGAGCCTTAAACCCCTTGTGTGAAGTTGGTTATTTGTCGAGGAAGTTACACACTATCCTTGTTGCAATGTAGAAGATCCCATGCTCTCTACATCTAGGGTAAAAGAAATAATGAAAGAGCACGAGATCAAGAGGAAGTTGGTATAACCGACAGATAATGACAATACTACAAATCAAACGATAGGAATTAGGGGTGAATTGGGACAAGGAGAGTTAGAAGTAGGTGGCTAAGTCTTGAAGAAAAGAAGGGATGAGAAATCTAAGGCCACTCGCTAATTGGCCAGGGAAACAAGTGATGTAACCTGGAGGTGGCTCGTGTGGCCAATACTCCGGTGCTGAAATTCAAATCTTGTGATCGGAAGGGATGTTGAACTGTAATCGGAGATGCAATTCTGTACCTCTCATATATATGGTCCATTGGCCTCATAACAAAGATCCAATGGGTTGTCAGCGGCGATGGACTCGAAGAAGTGGGAGAGTGAAAGGGTTAACTTATTATATCTCCGAAAGTGGAGATGAAGACAAAGGCACTGAAGCAACAAAAGCGAATGAAGGCAACATCACTTTTTTATAACCCAATATATTTTGGCGGCAACACAATAGAGTTGTCATATCAATCTAATGAGTCATTGGATGAAGAGAAATGAATGACGAGATCTTATCATAGCCATCAGATCACTCATCCAAACTCTTGCGATCACGACATAATATCTCCCCATTAAAGCACAAGAGTGGAAAGTTTTGAAGGGATTCATTAATCTCCACGATGGTTCAAACATAGTCATTGGATGCAGAGACCAAATATGTGATAACGTGTAAGTACCCTGAGATAGTTTTGATGTACTGAATCAAGTTAGGCCTTATTGGTTCGATGTTATGTGTCTAATTGTGCAGGAGCATAAGAGCACAAGAAGTCGAGCGGAAGACATAGTAGATGAGAAAGATGATATGAGAAGGGAGCCGACAAGCTCGGTTTATCTAAGGGATGAAAAGACTGCGGAGAGTACACTGGTGGACGAAAAGGGCGGGCGCGACATTTGAGGGATGAGAAGCTGGGGAGGAAAGCCATTTGAGGAGAATGCCAGAGTTGAGTTTGGGAAGTTCCACTTGGACAGTCAGAGAAACACCCAAAAGCAGTACCAAAAGACTAGTCAACCAAAGATTGACTAGAACTAGGTGCCCAAGTGAACTCAGGCGCCTAGGCATATAGGAGCCTGAGTGAACTCGGGCGCTCGAGTATACAAGTGCCCATGTTTCACTCGGGCGTTCAAGAAGAAACTTATTAGCTTGCCAACCGTTGCGACGTGGATAAGCATTAACCTGAGTCAGTCGCCTGTATTGCACTTGGGCTCCTATGAGGTGCCACGTCACATCTTGATAAGTCTTCTAGGCTCTATAAATAGATCCCCTTAGCTTAAAATTATAACTCATTCATTGTAATCACTTCTCTAATTCTGTGCTCAAGTGTTTGTATTGTCAACTCTTGTAAGAGACTTCTCCGCCTACGTTAAAGGAGATTTTTCTTATTGCGCTTTGACTACCTTGGATTAGCAACCACCTAGGTTGCAAACAAAGCTAATTCAGAGTCTCTTTCTCTATTAGTTACTTATGTCATTCTATTTGCTTAACTAATCTGTTCATCTTTACTAAGTTAGACGCAAAAGATTAGTTTAACGTTTCAAGGCTATTCACCCCCTCTAGCCGACCCACATGTTCCTACAATTGGTATCAGAGTGAGGTCATTTGAGAAGAACTAATCGTCATCTGAAGCAACAAGGATATGACCGAATCAAGTATCTATCCACCTAAGTTCAATGGGGAGTTTACGCTTTAGAAGCATAAAATGGAGGTATACTTCAAACTCGACTTTGATAAACTTTTAACCATTAGGTACGATTTTGTAGTACCAAAAGATCAAAATGGATAAGAAAAGGAAGAACACCAGACCAAAAAGGAGCGAGAAGACTTCGTCGTTAATGGCAAAGCATAGTTCCATCTACTAAATGTCTCGCCGCCACAAAAAATCAATTGGGTCGGTGTCTACCACTTCACCAAAGAACTTTGGGAAAAAATCATGGAGCTTCACGAATGAACTTCAGAAGCCAAGCTGGCTAGACGAGTTCTATTCCGGAATCAACTAACAAACCTCCAAATGGACATTGGAGAAATGGTAACACAACTGCATGCATGAATTAAAGAGCTGATAAACAGACTCATCAACCTTGGGAAATCAATGTCATATTATGACTCAGTCAGATACGCCCTGGATTCATTTTCAAGGATACAAGAATGGTCCTCAATTATAGATTTATACTACATCTCGAAGGACCTCGAGATAAGTATCTTAGAATAGTTATTTTCTACTTTGAGCTTCAAGAATCTATTTTATTTTTCAAATTTCAAATTATAGAATCATTTATAGATTAAATTGGTATACTAAAAATCATAGGGGTCAAATTATAAATGTGTCCAAAAATTACATTCCACCCAAATTCTTGATTAATCGCATAGGTAGAAACTTATTTTAGGTTCCTAAATTGGTGTTGAGCTATTAGTTATAATTTTTAAGCATGCTAGAAATTAATATTTTTTGTGTCATGTTAGAATTTTTTTAAAAGATTTTTTATAGTAAATTTATTTTTTAATTTTTTTGTGATAGATATCGTTCATATCTATTCACAGAAAATATTTGGATTTTTTCGATTGTTAGATGAATTTTTATGAATTATTTTTAAAAAAGGTGAATTTTTAATTTTGAAAATACTTCAAAGTTGATTTTGTAAGTACCCCAAGTGAGTTTTGATATGGTCAACCGAGTCAAGTTAGGTCTTATTATATTTGATCCCTGCGTCTAAGTGTGCAGGAGCTTAGAAGCATAGGAAGTCGAGCGGGAGATGCAACGGTCGAAAAAATGGCACGGGAAGGGAGCCGGTAAGCTCGATGCATTTGAGGGATGCGAAGGTCTACGGAAGAGTACACTAGTGGTGCGAGAAGAACATGTGCGACGTTCGAGGGACGAGAAGTCGGGGGGATGCACGCTTGAGGAGAAGGTCGGAGGAGGTTTGGGTAAGCCCAACTCTAGAAGGCTCGAAATTACCTAAGAAGACCCATTGGAGATGATTAGCATAGTGATGACCAAAAGTCAATCGGGCACCCATGAATGGGGGCGCCTGCATTGATTCGGGCGCCCATGTTCCTAGGCGACCCAGTTAATACAGGCGCCCGAGAAGCTCAACTTTCATCCAGAACTAGCCGTTCGCGAATGTTGCGATGCGGATAACCCCTGAGCCATGTCTCAGGCACCCTATGCACTCGGGCGCCCATATAGGGTCACATCAGCAACCCAAAAGACTTCACTGGGACTATAAATATACCCCCAAAGCTTAGTTACAATCATCAATTAACTTGTAACGAATTTCCTTGCTTAGTTTTCATTGTCTTTCTAAGTTCTAATCTATGTAAGAGGCTTCTCCGCCCCAAAAAGTACATTTGGAGATCGAGTGTTAATTTGCCTTAGATTAAGAACCTTCCTGGTTGCAAACCAAGTAAACTGTTTGTGTCTCTTTGCTTTTGTTTAGTTATTTAATTCTTATTTTATTGTTTTGTTCGTTAACTAACCCATATCTTTGTTACGAAAGAACAAAAGATTAAGTTTATTTTGCAGGGGCAATTCACTCCCCCTCCCCTCTCTTGCTGACCGCACGATCACCAACAAGTGGTATTAGAGCAAGGGTGCTCCAGAAGGACTAACCGCCATTTGAAGCACATACAAATATGGTCGGACCAGTCATCTACCTGCCAAAGTTCGAGGGAGAGTTCGCTATTTGGAAGCAAAAAATGTAAGTATTTTTTAAAACTAACTTTGATTTATTACTAATCATGAAAAATAGTTTTGAAGTACCCAAAAATATCGATAATAAAGACAAAGACGAAAGTCTGTGGATGAAAAAGGAGCAAGCGAATTTTGTAGCAAATAAGAAAGTAGAATTCCATCTGCTAACCGTACTACCTGCGTAAGAAGTCTACCGAATTGGAAGATACCAATCAGTGAAGGAACTTTGGGAAAAGTTCTTGGAACTCCATAAAGACACTTCTGAAACAAAGTTGGCAAAATGTGATCTACTCCACAACCAACTCAGCAACCTCCGAATGGAAGAAAGAGAATCATTTGCCCAGCTACATGCCAAAATCAAAGAGCTGATCATGAGACTTAAGAACCTCGGTGAAATGGTAACGAGTCACGACGCACAAAGGTATGCCTTAGACGCATTTCCGAGGGCCCCAGACTGGA
Source organism: Boesenbergia rotunda (assembly GCA_024364735.1). Lineage (NCBI taxonomy): Eukaryota > Viridiplantae > Streptophyta > Magnoliopsida > Zingiberales > Zingiberaceae > Boesenbergia > Boesenbergia rotunda. The sequence continues at coordinate 136,879 of JAGFNQ010008380.1, read as the reverse complement.
CTTCCGTAATAGACGCGTACTTCATCTTTAAGTATCTTGAGGCAAGTACATTAGAATAATTGTTTTCGACATTAGAACTTCACGAATATTAGTGCGCAGGAAAGAGTAAGATGGACAACATCGCCCTAAGCACGAGGAAGATCCAGTACAAGGAGGAATCTTCAGAAGATGAAGAAGGCACAATGTACATGGTAAGAAAATTATCAAAGTATTTCAAATCTAAAAGGCTTAATAAAGTGCAGGGCAAGAAACGTTCCCCAAAGCAAAGGAAGATCCGTTGCTACAATTGTGAGGAAGAAGGGCACATCAAGGAGATGTTGGGGTTGCAAGGTTGCAAATATAGTCTCACATCGAAAACACATGGGAATGATCATAGACTTATAAGGAAAAAATATATCTCCATTGACATTAGGCCTTTTGGGAGAGACCAAGATCAAAACCATGAGGGCTTAGGCCCAAAGTTGACAATAACATATCATTGTGAAGATATGTAAATTCCTTTCAGTCTTAACAATTGGTATCAAAGCCAAGTCGCTCTTCACCGGACTAACCGCCAGAAGAAGCACGAGCTAGAGCCATGATCCAGATCTAACCATGTGTGTTAAGCCTTGAATAAAGAATGTGTGGGCTCCCGTGTCTTGATCGAGAGACCAGACACCAGGTAGAGAAGCCCTAGTTGCGGCTAGGCAGTGAAGTCCTAGTAGGTTCGGTGGAACGAGGGGCAGAAAGTCTTGGTGGGTTCAGGATCAGACATCCAATGGAAAAGGTTTCCGTTTGAGGGGGGCTTGTGGTCCTTTATTTGAGAGGGGATTGTTGGGGTTTCAAGGTTGCCAATGTAGTCCCATATCGAAAACACATGCGAAAGATAATAGGCTTATAAGGAAAAAAGATATCTCCATTGGCATGAAGCTTTTGGGAGAGCCCAAAAGTAAAATCATGAGGGCTTAGGCCCAAAGTGGACAATATCATACCATTATGGAGATATCTAAATTCCTTTCGGTCCTAACAGGAGAATTGCCCGAGGCTAAAGGTGAACAAATTCAACAAGGTCAAACACAAGAACCTGAAAGCCACATGGGACGAATCATCATCAGATGAGTCCGATCTCATGGAACATGCCAAACTTGCGTTGATGGCCCCCCACCAAGAAGAAGAATGCATCAATAAAAGGGGAACCACATCAAAAGATAGCAGCGATGAAAGGGGAGCTTCGGACTTTGAAAAAGACATGGTAAGTGAGGTATATTTTCTACCTCCTGATCAACTTTATTTAGGTATTAAGGCAATGATGAAGTCGAAATGCAAATTAGAATATAAAAATTTAGAATTGAAAAAATAATTAGCTTCTACATACTCGCTTGAAACGTTTGACAAATTGAAACATGAAAATGAAAAGCTAAAGAAAGAAATTGAAGTATTAAAAAATCATATATGCTCAAGAGTTCTTAGTTCTAAAATTAGATATATTGGAGGACTCAATTGGTATTTTAGATATCACAAGGGTCAAATTATAAAAGTGTCTAGAAGTTATATTCCTATAAAATATTTAGTTAACCCTGTTAGTAGAAACTTGTATTGAATCCCAAAATCTATACTAAATTGTTAAATATTTAGATATGTTTGTGATTTTTTTTTGAATATGTAATTGTTGTAAAAAAAATTAGTTTAATATGTTTTTTGATGATAGAATCTATTGTGAGTTATTCACAAATTAAAAAAAAATTAACAATTAAACAGATTTGTTATGAGCTTTCATTCGAAAACATATTTTTTTAATTTTAAAAATACTTTAAAAAAAAGTTTTAGTAAATCTTATTTTTTAGGATCTATGAATTATTTTTTGAACGTTAAGAAAAGTTTTTAAATTTATTTGAAGTCAAAATCTAATTTTAAAAATTATTTCTTTTAAAATTATCAATTTAAACTCAAAATTATTTTCTTATAGTTAGAAATTTTATTTAAATTTGATAATTTTTACAAAGATTAGTCTGCTAAAGTCTAATTTGGATAAAAATTTGAGCAATTTTTGAGTAAAAAAAATTTTTGAAATTTTTTTCGATAATTGAACCTTTAATTTTTAAAAATAATTTTCGATTGATGATTGAAAAACTGAATTTTCTGGAGACTAATCATTATCTTTGACATATTCTCAGAAATTCTTGAAAAATTTTGGATGTCTAAATAATTTCTATCAATATTTTTTCAAACTACACTTTAATTTTTCCTTCAAAACATAGTCAAATTTTTGTAAGGATCTAAATTAAACATTCATTTTAAGGTGATTTTGCCCTTAACATGATTTTTTTAAGATCAAAGGGGGAGAAAATAGGATTAAGTTAAGGGGGAGACTTAATTTCTAAATTTTTTATTTGAATTACATTGTCAAATATTTTCTGTAACCCTAACTTAACTCGGGTTGATGTACATCAAAAAAGGGGAGATTGTAAGTACCTCAGGTGAGTTTTGATGTAGTCAACTGAGTCAAGTTAGATCTTGTTACGTTTGATCCCTGTATCTAAGTGTGCAGGAGCTTAAGAGCGCAGAAAGTCGAGTGAAAGACGCAGTGGTTGAGAAGGATGACACAGGAAGGGAGCGACGGGATCGATGCATCCGAGGGATGTGGAAGTCTGCGGAAGTATACGTCGGTGGAGCAAGAAGGACTCACATGAAGTCCAATGGACTAGAAGCCGGGAGGAAGCATGCTCAAGGAAAAGGTCAAAGGAGAGCTCGGGTGAGACCAACTCTGGAAGGTCCGAGATCACCCAGAAAAATCCGCTGGAGACTAGTCAGCACATTTCTGACCAAAAGTCAATCAGCCGCCCGAGTCAACTCGGGCCCTCGTGAATGGGGGCACCTGCATTAACTCGGGCACTTGTGTTCCCGGGCGCCCCAGTCAATACAGGTGCTCGAGAAGATGAACTTTCATCCAGAACTAGCTGTTCACGAATGTTGCAACACGAATAACCCCTGAGTCACATGCCAAGCACCCCTATTCATTTGGGCACCCATATAGGGCTACATCAGCAATCGGATAGACTTCACTGGGGCTATATAAATAGACACCTGGAGCTTAGTTACAATCATCAATTAACTTGTAATGAATTTCCTTACTTAGTTTTCATTGTCTTTCTGAGTTCTATTCTGTGTAAGAGGCTTCTCCTCCCTAAGGAGTACATTTGGAGATCGATCGTTAACTTGCCTTGGATTAACAATCTTCCTGGTTGCAAACCAAGTAAACTGTTTGTGTCATTTTACTTTTTTTAGTTATTTAATTCTTATGTTATTGTTTTGTTCGTTAACTAACACATATTTTTGTTAAGAAAAAATAAAACATTAAGTTTATTTTGCAGGGGCAATTCACCCCCTTTCTTGCCGATCGCACGATCACCAATAGATTTTTGAAAAACAAAATTTTTTAAAGGTTAGCCGTTAAATTTTGACTTTTATAAAAAAATTATCAAGATTTTTTCAAAGTTAAAATACATTTTCAAGAAATTTTTTAAAGTTTTATGCATCTATAAATAATTTTTTTTAAATACTTAAAGAAAAAATATTTTATTTTAAAAATTTTTAAGTGGTCAGATTTGATATTTTGACATGTTCTTAAAAATTTAGGATACTAAAATAATTTTCTATCTAAAACTAAGTTTTTTAAATTTAAAAAATCTTGAAAATAGATTTTTGACAAAAAAAATAATTTTTAGTGACTCTTGATTAAATTTTACATACTCAGAAAAATAAAAAAAATATTTTGGAAAAAAAACTATTTCTTCTATTTTTTCTGAATTTGTAAGCACGAATTTTTAAACTTCATTTTTTAAAAAAGTTTTTTCCTAAACCATTTTTTGATGTGATGAAGGGGGAGAAACGAGAATTATGTTATGGGAGAGGTCTTAAATTGCTTTAATTTTTTACATAATTGTAATAATTCATTACTTTTTTTATTGTTTGTATTTCCCTAACTTGGGTTATACACATCAAAAAAAGAGAGATTATAAGTACCCCGGGATAGTTTTGATGTGATCAAATGAGTCAAGTTAGGTCTTATTGGTTTGATGCCTTATGTCTAAGTATGTAGGAGCTTAGGACCACAAGAAGTCGAGCGGAAGATGCAGTAGACGAGAAGGATGACACGGAAAGGGAGCCAATGGGCTCGGTGTATCCGAGTGACGAAAAGACTATAGAAGAGTATACTGGTGGACGAGAAGGATGAACACGACGTCTGAGGGACGAGAAGCCCTTGTTCGAGGAGAAGACCAGAGTTGGATTCAGATGAGCTCCACTCCGGATAGCCGGAGAATCACCCAAAACAGTACCAAAAGACTAGTCAACCAAAGGTTAACGTGCACCAGCGCCCGAGTGAACTCAAGAGCCCGGGCATATGGGTGCCTGAGTGAACTCAGGCACCTAGGTATATAGGCGCCTGTGTTTCACTCGGGTAGGCTCCCATGTTTCACTTGGGCACTCGAGAAGAAATTTATCAGCTTGTCAGCCGTTGTGATGTGGATAAGCATTGACCCGAGTCAGGCGCCAGTGTTATACTCGGGTGCCCATGAGGTGTCACGTCAGCATCTTGATAAGTCTTCGGGCTCTATAAACAGAGCCCCTTAGCTTAGAATTATGAACTCATTCATTGTAATCACTTCTCTAATTTTGTGCTCAACTGTTTGTACTATTAACGCTTGTAAGAGACTTCTCTGCCTACGTCAAAGGAGACTTTTCTTATCGCACTTTCACTACCTTGGATTAGCAACGACCTAGGTTGCAAACCTAGTAAACTTGGAGCTTGTTTCTCTTTTAGTTATTTATGTAATTCGGTTTGCTTAGCTAATTTGTTTATCATTGCTAAGTTAGAGGCAAAAGATTAGTTTTACTTTTCAGGACTATTCACCCACCCTCTAGTTGGACGACACGTTCCTACACAATGTTCCTCCACGGTCGGATCTAGGGTTGCGTCAACAGCAACACCGCCGCATGCCTTCACAATTAATGAAGTAAGGTGCTCTCGCAACTTGAGATGGATACCTTATGCATGTCATTAAGGCAACGATATGAGGCATCGATTGTGAGGATGATACATGATCTCATACATCAAGTTCATTAAATGTGATGTCTTATCTCCTTAACAATTAGGACCAACTATCCCATTGAAATGTTGCAACCTTATCTCAACATATTGGAAAGGAATGCTTTGTAGGTAGCTGACAACTCAGCACAACCTAATCAGTTGGACTATACCTCCTTCGAATAGACTTGAAGGGGAGGCTTGTGATATAGCAGAATCCTGCAGACTCACATGTCCCATGCGGTCAAAAGTCATGTTGAGCTGTCAATCAAAGTCAAGATAGATCAAATGTGACCCAAAGGGAATTAGACCCAGTCTAGATAAGATTTAGGTTTGATCAAACCTACTCAATGCATTCATACCAAAGATTTGCCTCGAGACAAGACAGTTACTAAGACTTGGCTTTAGTCGCTGACATCGCTCCTATCTTGACTCCGGATCTCGACATCCTCCCTGGTTTAGATCCCGACATCTCCCCTAACTCGGTCTTGGTTTCCAATATCCTCCCTGACTCGATCTCGAACACTAACATCCTCCCTACCTTGCCCTAAGTCAACGACATCTTTCCTGTCTCAGCCATAGACATCCTCTCAGTCTCAGATCTCGACATTATCTATGTCTCAATATCGGATCCCGACATCGCTCCCTGCTCAGTATCATATCCTAATATCTTATATGCCTCAGCATTAGATCCCGACATCATCCTTGCCTCAGCCTCAAATTCTGACATCTCCCATGACTCGACCTTGGTCGCTGGCAACCTCCCTGCCTTGGACTAGTCATCGTCATCCTCCCCGACTTGGCCTTGGATCACAACATTTCTCATCCATCCTCGGATAAAATCCAACTCTATGAGGCCCACTGAAAACACGTGAGAGGCATGTACATAAGGAGGCAGTGTAACTATCTTATTGGTGAAATCATTTTTCCTAGAAGATGTAGACAACAATTACGAATATTTTAGAACATGTGACACCGGATCAATGGAGAGGTGATCAAGTGGTTATCGGATTTGGTCTCCTGGATTCCCTTCTTCAAACATGTGGAACTCGGTGGATAGAGAGGCAGCTAACGGCTATCGCATCTAATCCCTTCACTAGCCTATATGAGGATAATGATGAAGTATGTTCGATATGGGGATGCTTTTCTAACAACTATGTAAACCCTAGAGAAGGTAAGTGTATGGAGACTCTCTTTTCGGCTCCATCAAACTCTCTATTGGAGCAATCTATGGTCCGGAGTGACGATGTGTTTTGATGTTTGGGCAAAGGGTTTAAGTTAGTTTCACCCTTGTATTTGATATATGTATGTGAGTGTATAGGTTTGTAGGATACACATAGGCTTAGCTGGACGACTTCGGGTCCGGTGAAGGATGGTATAAGGAGATAAGTCGTGGGCTTGTATGCATCCAGGGGACCATGGACAAAGCATGAACGATGAGCCGAGGGAAGCACACTTCGAGATATACGTGAAGGATGACATGAGGACGAGCAGCAAGCTCGTATGCATCCGAGGGATGAGAGCCAAAGTCGAAGAAGACTTGAAGGCAACAGGTCGAGGCTGCTAGGTGAAGAGTCAGCTGAGTCATGAGGGTCCGAGAGCTGAGAGAATTATACTCGAGAAGGGAAACCCTAAGTTTAGGGTTTGGGCATTTGACTGATGTTTGGATCAGTTGACTAGTAGTTGGCACAGAAAGATCAGTCGTCTGATCTTCTGTGCAGTCGACTGGTGTCGGTTGGGAATTCGAACGTTGGGTTATAACGCTCTAATTCGATTGGAACCAGTCGACTGGTGTTGGCACCAGTTGACTGGTAACGGCTAGTTCAGCCACGAGCTCTATTTAAGGGAGCTCGGTTTGGCTGGCTAGGGTTGACGAAATTACTTTGGTTAAAGGCCAATTAGTAGTCTAAGTGCTCAGGTGTGTGTTGCGGGTTGTGGCGAGGTTTCTCCACCCACAAGGAGCTACACGAGCTAGCCGAAGGTCTTCCGGTAACTAATCCATCGACGGATAGGGATCGTCCACCTTATGGATAGCCGTGGAGTAGGAGCTTTATCTCCGAACCACGTAAATCGATTTGTCTCTTCTAGTTGATAGTTTTAGTTATTTGTTATTCCGCTTGTGCACTAACAACGTGTTGGAAGAGAACGTGATTGAAGTGGGTGATCGACTATTCACCCCCTCTAGCCAGTACATCGATCCCCAACAAGTAGTATCAGAGCCGGGGTCACTCATCTACGGACTAATCGTCTGGAGAGCAAAGAGCTAGAGGAAATGACGCTTGAAGAGAGATTGGGGGATGACATTAACTTCCCACCCCCATAAGATCGTGAGGGCTTGACTATTGGAGGTTACGGGTGAAAACTTGATTTGACATAGATTGAGATCTAATGATCGCACTCGAATAGCCATTTGAAGCCACAAAAAATAAGCACGGGAAAAAGTACCGACCACGATATTGGAATAAGGAGCAACAAACATAATCGAAGGCAAATGATAAACTAATATCAATTTTACTTAATATTTTACCTAATGATATAATTAGTCGTGTAGATGAGTACAAGTGTGTTCATGAACTATGAAGTAAAGTGATTGCTCTTCATCAAAAATTTACACAATAAGAAGAGCCCAAGGAGATAAGTTTAATGGTCCAAGAAGAGGAGAAAGACCAATCGGATGAGGAGGTGAGCTCAACATCCGAGGAGGAGAAGAAATAAGATGAGGAATTATCCACCTCCTCAAGTGAAGTGACACAAGATGAAGAAGAACCATCCACTTCATCAAAGGGTGAAGAAGAAGTCTCCACTTCAAGGATTGAGGGGGAGGAGAGACCATCCTCAATACCAGACCACGAAGAAGCCTACACCTCCATCAAAGCAAAATCCAAAGACCACATTATTTACTTTGGGTGCAATGAGAAGGGATACTACAAGCATAAGTGTCCATTGGGTAAGAAAAAGGAGATAAATCCTAAATCCAAGTCAATGTCTTTAAAATCTAACATGGGTTGTAGGGAAAAGAAGGAGAAGAGATATATGAAATGCTTCACATGTGGTGAGCTAGGATACTACCACACCAAATGCTCAAGAAAAGAAGAATTCAAGAAATTAGAGTATTTGATAAAATGAGAAAAGAATAAGAAGAGTAGGAGCTCACATCAAGGGTGAGCTACAAGGGTAAGGGAGGTAATCCCTAATTTTAATTTAAAATTTAATTCAAATTTAAGTTCTTCATGCATGCTAGGAATTATAATATTAATTATTTTCCCATGCAATGATTTTAGATATCATGATAAAAATAGGATTAATTATGTAGATCAAAATCCTAGGAAATCATGTCATGATAAAATCAAGACCATTAGACCTAAGGATCAAGGCATTAATCCCAAAAAGGCGAGACGCATGCCTAGAATAGGTAGGTCTAGGAATGTCCAAGGTGGATATGTCAATTATAGATTTAAGAACCTAAAAAGGGAAAATCAAGCTTTGAGGGCAAAGCTTGATAAATTAGATAAAACCCTAGATAGATTCACTATTGGATCTAAAGGTTTAGGTATGGTGTTGGGTGGTCAAAACCCAACAATGATATATCGGGTCTAGGATACCGATCTAAGTTCTCCAATGCTATGGAGAAGTCATATGCAAGGGGTGTCATATTGTTAGTGAGAGCCCTAGAGCCAATCATATGATGATTACTTTTTGGACTCATTGTATCATATTCTTGTATATATAGTTCTTATATATAAAGGCATTTCTTATGGTTATTGTACTTATGTGTATTGGTGCCAAATAACTTAGTATAATAACGTCCTTGAGTAGAAGGTTCTTATCTATATCAATCGATTAGTTGAATCGATAGTGAGATGATATAGAGAACACTACTCTTAATTATTCCTAGTCAAGTATCAACATTCAAGGACAATGTTAATGCATAGAGACTAGCATGTAGGTCAACATGATGACTTGATCTCACAAGTCATGGATATGAGATATCAAGTTGACACATGGGTATACATTAGAGAATGTATACTGAATGACCCACCATGAGAAAGTATCATGGATCGTTATATGGGTGTCATATACTTTCTCATGTCACTATTAGTATGACTATTAGTCCTTAGACCTGAAGTCACCATAGTTCCCTACATAAGGAGTTATGTACTTTGGTTTCGTCAAACGTCACCCGTAACTGGGTAGACTATAAAGGCGATTACTGGGTATGTAACAAATTATGCGGAGGGATGTGAGTGATGTAGATGGGATCTATCCCTCCTATATGACGGGAGAGATATCATAGTCTTGATAGAGTGAGATCACTAAGTGCATGGCCATGCCCAAATAAGGTAATATGAGATATTGAGCTTATTTGATTATAGTGAGTCTACTTGGAATTCAAGACACATAGATTGATTAGAGGATGACACGGTCTATGCCTCATGAAAGATCAATCTAGATATCGAGGATAGAAGGACGTTGTCACATATTGTGATGGTCACAATTCTTAGTCACATTGGTGATGTTGGATCTCAACATTCTTGTAACTTGGGTAGCAATGATGTGTTGCTAGATACCGCTCATTGCTTATGTTTCTAAGAGGTTAGAAGCATTGCCAACGTTACAAGAACCTATAGGGTCACACGCAAAGAACAAATAGATGGAGAAAAATTGAAGTCAAGTTTGACTTGACTAAATATGGAAAGTCCATAAAAGGCAACTTTGACTTGACCCAAATCCAAATCAAGTTTGACTTGACTTGGTTCCACTTCAAGTTAGACTTGACATGGGAGAAGAAATGGAGTCAAGTTTGACTTGACTAAATATGGAAAGTCCATAAAAGGCAAGTTTGACTTGACCCAAATCCAAATCAAGTTTGACTTGACTTGGTTCCACTTCAAGTTAGACTTGACATGGGAGAAGAAATGGAGTCAAGTTTGACTTGACTAAATATGGAAAGTCCATAAAAGGCAAGTTTGACTTGACCCAAATCCAAATCAAGTTTGACTTGACTTGGTTCCACTTCAAGTTAGACTTGACATGGGAGAAGAAATGGAGTCAAGTTTGACTTGACTAAATATGGAAAGTCCATAAAAGGCAAGTTTGACTTGACCCAAATCCAAATCAAGTTTGACTTGACTTGGTTCCACTTCAAGTTAGACTTGACATGGGAGAAGAAATGGAGTCAAGTTTGACTTGACTAAATATGGAAATTCCACAAAAGGTAAGTTTGACTTGACCAAAAGGCCACCTCACCTTGACTTGACCAAGTGATGACTTGGCTTGGTTTCCCCCCATTTGAATTTGAATTCAAATTGAAAGGGGGTTAAGGAAGGCCACCTAATGGCCATTAGTGGCCATTATGGCCGGCCACTTAATGGCCACTTAATGGCCATTAAGTGGCCGGCCACCATGGGAGAACAAAAGGTGGTTTTGTTTCATTTTTCCTCCAAGTGTGTCTTCTCTTCTTCCTCTCCAATTGTTGGAGTTCTTCTTCTTCTTCTCCTCTTGGCCGAATCCTACAAGGTGCTAGCACACCTAAAGGATTTCATCCATCTACTTTTGTTCGCGTGGATACTTCTAGAGGAACGGCACTTGACGTCCTAGAGATTCGACATCCAAAAGGAGCGAACGGGATTAAACGGGGCACGCATCAAAGGTAAAATGTTTATCCCTCTTTAGATCTAGGAGTAGATCGGGTTTTGAAGCATGTAAACGAGCACTCGTAATTTTTGAAATGGCTTTCTTCGCTCGGATCCTTGCTATTGGGGCTTTCGGGGTTTCCGCGACGCGAAAAAGCGATTTTCGTGGCCCGAAAAACCCTACACATATGACTATAGCAAGGGAAAGTCCAAAAATGACAAGGGAATGTCATTTAAGGGCAAAAAGACCTTGACCAAGGATAAGATGTCCAAGGTTAAAGGGAAAAAAATTTTAAATAAGAAAAAGGGGTCCAAGATTAAGAAGGTTAGGTTTGTAGGCCAAGAATCACCGGAGGTACACTGGTATGACTTTGTGATTATAGATGAGTAACCTAGGGAGGTGACTAAGGCTAAGAGCTCAAGGGGGAACTCTAGGAGCCAAGTTGGGACCTATCTCGGGAGGATTTCTCCCTGAAGTCTAGATGGACCATGGAGTGTGCCAAAAGATTTGGAGATGGATTGAGTCTCAATCCTAGGGATTCGACACATTGGGAGTGTATTTCATGCATAAAAATATGACATTGGGATCATATTGCATGAAAATTAATTTTTGATATATAGATGTCATATAAACCAATGCTAGGGATACATTGTGGTTTGGTATGGACAGATACATCAAGAGGAGGCCAAAATTAGGACCTTAGGTCAAGGTGCAATTGAACCATTTAGATAGTTTTGAGTTTTGTGTCAATCTTGGGATTGGTGTAGATACATTTTTGAATATATTTTTTTCAAGTAGGCACGGGTACCACAAACCTCTCCATAAAATTTGAAAATTTTGGAAAATTATTAAATTATCAGCGCATTTCTGAAAGTCGGTTCAGAATGCTGAAAATGTTGATATTATGGTATTAGTCAACTAGTGCAGAGGGCAGTTAACTGATAATTCTATGAGTTGGATTTTCGACTAGGTTGGTCGACTGATAACTGTCTCAGTCGACTGATATAGGCTGAAACTATTTTCAGCAAAGTCAGAAAGTGTCCAAATGAGTGTAAACTTGTGTATAATCGTATAGGGGGTTAATATACAACGTTTATAGTCATTAAAGGTTAAAGGATCCAATAATTGGGATATTGTTGGAGCCATTTTGATGTGTGAAAAAGGGGGAGAAGTGTTAGGTTTAAGTGAGAAACTAAACACGCCTTTGCAAGAAATCCTAGGTCAAGGGGGAGCTTAGGTGAAGGGGGAGCATTGTTGCTTATTTATTGGCAAAAGGGGGACATTGAAGAGGTTCTTTAAAAGTCTTTATAAGTCCAATGTAGGGAGAGTCTTGAAGAAGTTCTTAAAAAACCTTTGTTAATGAAAATCCTAACTCATTGAGGTGTTTAGGCGTGAGGATGCCTTGTGATAGGATTCATGCATGTTTGCATTGCATTGGTATATGCATTGGTAATATAAGTCCAAAGTGTAGCCTTGACAACGTAAGTCTAAAATGTTTATTAGTATTGTATTTGCTAGTTGTTTTCCCTAACTTAAACGTATTATCAAATATCAAAACGGGGAAATTGTTGGAGCAATCTATGGTCCGGAGTGACAATGTGTTTTGATGTTTGAGCAAAGGGTTTAAGTTAGGTTCACCCTTGTATTTAATATGTGTATGTGAGTGTGCAGGTATGCAGGATACATGTAGGCTTAGCTGGACGACTTCGGATCTGGTGAATGATGGCATAAGGAGACAAGTCGTGGGCTTGTATGCATCCGAGGGATCGTGAACAAAGTAGGAACGATAAGCCGAGGGAAGCGCACTTCGAGGCATACGCGAAGGATGACATGAGGACGAGTCGTGGGCTTGTATGCATCCGAGGGACAAGAGCCAAAGTCGAAGAAGGCTTGAAGGCAACAAGTCGAGGATGCTAGGTGAAGAGTCAGCTGGGTCGTGAGAGCCTGAGGGCTGAAAGAATTGTACTCGGGAAGGGAAATCCTAGATTTAGTGTTTGGGCAGTCGACTGATGCTTGGATCAGTCGACTGGTAGTTGACACAGAAAGATCAGTCGACTGATCTTCTATGCAGTCGATTGGTGTCAGCTGGGAATTCGAACGTTGGGTTGTAACGTCGGATTCAGTTGGAACCAGTCGACTGGTGTTGGCACCAGTCGACTGGTAACGACAGTTCAACCACGAGCTCTATTTAAGGGAGCTTGGTTTGACTGACTAGGGTTGACGAAATTAACTTTGATTAAAGGCCAATTAGTAGTTTAAGTACTCAGGTGTGTGTTGCAGTTGTGGCGAGGTTTCTCTACCCATAAGGAGCTGCACGAGCTAGCCGGAGGTCTTCCGGGGACTAATCCACTGACGGATAGGGATCATCTACCTTACGGACAACCCGTGAAGTAGAAGCTTTATCTCCGAGCCACGTAAATCGGTTTGTCTCTTCTAGTTGTTAGTTTTAGTTATTTGTTATTCCGCTTGCGCACTAACAACGTGTAGGAAGAGAACCGCGATTGAAATGGGTGATCGACTATTTACCCCCCTCTAGCCGGCATATATGATCCCCAACAATTTCTCCTCCTCCTCCTTCTTCCTCCTTTTGTTTTCGTATCTCAAACAAACCCTAACTTATGTATAGGAATAGCCTGCAAGATCCCTCCTCGATGTCATTCTAATTCATTGTTAAATTTTTTTTTTAGGTCCTCTTATCCTTTTTATAAATGATTTCCAAAGAATGTGCTCGTCAATCCATTCATTGGCTAATAATTTGATATTTATGATATCTGACCGGAACACTCACATAAAGAATAAGAAAGAGAAGAGAAAATCCTATTGATTCATTTATATTTCTTTTTAGTTTTTGCAAGAGAAAAGTTGTACAGTATAGACGCAGCACAGAGATCAATATACTCCAAGTATGGGCCCAATTCAGACCGGAAACAAAACAGAAGTTAGAGCGTAAGCTGTAAAAAAAAGATCATTCCGGCTTCGACTTCACTCATATTGTTATACATTCTCACTATTACTTGAATCAATTAATCGACTGGATTACTTGCTATTACTGAATTATGTGCGTACTCTGCAGGCTGTTTTTCTTTTTATGTCCTCTGTTCAACTATACTAGAGTTCAAAACATTTATTATAAATTCAAGTTTTATTGGAGTGCTGATTCTGTAATGATTCTTTTTCATATGCATTAGATGTGATCTTTTGTCCCGACTCGTTAAGATATTATTAAGATTCAAATTTCAGACCCCGCGAGATAGATTAATTGTTAATACATGAATATTATCATCATGAAATGTAAAGTCAAAGTTAAAATACTTCGTCCTTCCCATGCACTAATTATGAATCATTTTTTATTATCAAAATTTAAATTTCCGACGGAAAACATTATATTTAAAAATTTTAAATTATTTATGATTACGAGTCATTCATCAAAATTCATATGCCCTTTCTGATTTGTTTCAGTTTCATAAATTTATCGTAAAAATTGAATTATTAAAAAAAATCTTTCTTTTATATTCAAAATACAAGGCCACTTATCGCCCACATATATGGCAAGTGACGTGTCACCATCTCAGGCTCAAACCGTACCAAATCTAGTCCCCAGCCTTCGTTACCACACCCAGCAAATCATTTCCCGTGGCTCACGGGAAGCCCACACGAGATCGCAACCACTAACCACGCGGTGACTAGTTGGAATATCCTTGTCAATGATGCCTATGATTGGATGACGATACCTTGTTGCGGGCCCAATCTATTTAATGGATACTGGAAGGCGTCGAAGCTGGCGTCGTAATATATCACTTAATTTTGTTTCTATACTTCGTCTTTTACTCAATTTTACCTGCCTCATATTCGTTGATATTGTGGAACCCATTCGGATATTGTACGTAGAATGTCAATGGCACGGAAAGTATTTTTCTCCTTCCCAGTACACATCTGTCGATGAAATTTCCCTGACTTGGGGCGCAAGGCAGGTTGGGCTTCAATATTTTACCCACTCAAAAACATACCTACGATTGGTGGCACATCTCCCAGTTGATTCGTGGGGCCCATACTTTTGGGCCAATTAGTCAATGGAGGTAAGTGGACGCCGTGCGATGAAGCCGTTGAGAGATCGATGATTGACAGGGAATAACAGCAACGTTTTCAATCCGATTAAAGCACGACCTAGGTAACGAACTGCAGAGCTGCTACGCCGACCACACAAGCCGTGACTTAAGTCGGGTGTGGCAGTGAGGAGGGATCGAAGGAAGCAGATGCGCTGGGCGGAGAGAATGGAAAGGCGACAAGAGGGGGAGAATGGTAGTCGTAGGTAGTCCATAAAGCGCCGCAGGTGTTGAAATCTTTTGGGGAAAGTAGGGTTTTGCGCAGCCTTTCTCGATTCCTTTCCCCTGGCTCCTTTCCGGCGTCTTTGGAGGAGAAGCGTTCGGTGCTTGGAGAGTTATGGATGGCGCCGCCGCTGTTCCTTTCTCTCGGAATTTGAAGCTTCGGTAAGGTAAAGGAGAGATTGTTTCTTCTGCCGAAATACTTTCTATTTTTTTTTTTTACCTCTTGTATCTTTGTATTCCTGTTCGAGATGCCAATTCTCTCCGGAATTTGTTGTGTATCCCCAAGGAAAGTGAACTCCTGGCGTTTTTTTTAATGAGTTTTAGTAGAAGTGGTGAGTCGAAGAGTTGACGTTCTAATGGGGAAATCTTTGTTGGATTTTGGTCTTCTAGATGGCGTTTTTTTAGATTATAGCTTGGCTTTAAGTTTGTTACTCGTTCTACTCTCATGTTGTTTGCGGCTAGGGCTTGTTTCCTTGGTGAAGAAATCGAACGGGTTGATTATGAGCAAGGGATAAGTCAACTATAGGTTCTTTTTCATGAATATTAGGAAATTAATTAGAACTTGAAGAATAAATAGGAAAGATGAATATTTAAGGAGTGAACTTTGAGTGTTCACCCTCTATTACACGAACAGAGAACTAGGTAGAACCAACTCAAAGGAAGCTAATCTATTCTTCTTAGTTTTGCTATTGAAGTTTTTGTTTCCTTAGTTGTACTTAATGTGCATTGAGTCATTGTCTATGAACAATGAGCAATTTTTTTCTTTTCTCATATAGATGCATACTTAGACACAGTGCTTTGAGTATCCGCTGATGTACAATTAGTTTAGATGATGTTAACAGGTGCAATTTATGACTTTGCATTCTACTGGAGATTCTACCTGTTTTGTTATCAGCTATTCCGTTATGATTTTAACTCCTACTGAAATAGTTTCTGTTCTTCACTAATATTCAGCTAACAGATCATAAGGTAGCTACAAAGCAATACAAGATTAACAAAGTCAGCTTTGACAATTCAACTATTTGTTCCTTTTAGGCGAGCTTAAAGAATTTCAAGCATGAAGGCGATGGGCAGATCAAATGAACTGCCAACTCCAGAGTAAAAATAACAGGGGCAGTAAGTATGCTAAGATTACATTTTTTTAGTAACTAAAGCTTTCTATTGTATTTTTAACCGCGCTAGAATTTGTTAATTCATGTTTCAACAAAACCCTAGACATCTGATTACTTTATCACGATATCAAACCAAATGTCGTTCGTTAATAAAATTTTAAAGTGTTGAAAACATTGGCTATTTGGCTGCGATACTAAATTCGCCTGGTCTACTCTGCAATTACTGATTTTACTCTGGTGATGTCCCTAGTCATATTTATAAGGAGTGCTGTTTATGCCAAAATTTCCAGACAGCTCTTCCTATTTGTGGGTATATTTAGTGTTAATTTTTAACACTACCCAGTAAACTTGTATAGAGGGCTAGGATTCATGTGGGATGCATATAATTGGGACTAAAATCACATGGTAATGTTGAAGAACTTTGCTTGCCAGCCCAAATATTGAATTTGCACATTTTGAGGTATTTTGATAATTGTGTGTTCATGTAGGACAAGTGTGAACCCCATCCAGGAAATATGGAGTAGAAATAGCTGTTTTATTATGTTATTAATATTTGAGTGTTTTTTCCTACAATCCACTGAATAATATTGTAACTTTTCTATGGTTGGAAATAAGTATTGTGTTGATTGCTTATTAATTGAGAGTTTCCTTCTTTGTGTTATGTCCAAGGTCCCTTTTCCTATAATTTGTCATGGCTGCTTGCAGATCATGTTGAGGGCAAAGCAATTGGGCTCTCTGCCTCACTATGCTCGACAATTATATCTTAATGGTTCGAGAAGTGGTTGTGCAGAGAGTACTAAAGCCACTTGCTCAGATGATGAAACTTGCGTTCCCAAAATAGAACAAGATAGAGCATCAAAGCCACTGCAGTAGGTGTTGCTCCAACAAAATGTAGTCCCGCCTACTCCCAAAATGCAGTAGGCCCTATTAACCAGCAGAATTCCGGCTATATAGTCTCAGCTAAACATGTTATCTCCTCTTCGTCTTCCCTGAGATCAGACTCAAGTCCTCCAAAAGCAGGTCAAGACAGTTTGAATGCTTCTGCAAAGATTGACAAGGTCGACTCATCTAAGATTACAACTGGACACTTTGTGAAGACAGGTATTAGAACCGTTGACATTTTATCTGATAAGACCCGGGGAACAAAATCAAATCCACAAAACAGTGTTCTTGATATTAAGGCATCCCATGAGATTATAACCTCAAATGGTAAGTTACATGATAATAGTGTTGTTGGTATTAACACATCACACAAAGCTATAGTTTCTAATGGCAAACTACATGAATACAATGTTGCCAAGACTAAATCGCCTGTACCTTCTAACTACAAGTTACCTGATACATCTGATTGTTCCAAGAGGATAGATGCTCTCAACTTCTATTCCAGTTGTTCCATTAACACTGTGGACAAACCTGCATCATCTACTAATGCAAGTGTTAAGCAAGATGGTATTGGTCTGATTGGATCATCTGTTGGCACTAATGGTGTTTCGTCTGATGCAAAATGTCAAAGACAGTCTAGTCGGCAAAAGGTAAAATTTCATTCTCATGACTTTGCCTCTGAGTTAAAGCCAGGAGGGGCCTCCGAAAAGAAAATGGCAGGTTCATCTATTGAAACTGCTGGATCCACCAATAGGTTCCAGAATCCAGTCAGATATGCAAAGGCACAGGTTGGAAGTTATCCATCTGCTAATCGTAAGGCAAAATCAGGATTTGTGATTGATCTATATCGCCAGACTTTGCAGCAGTTGAAATGGGGACCAACAACTAAAGAGGCTTTGAACAATCTGCAACACAAGATCAATCCGTACCAAGCCAATCAAGTGTTGAAATCACTCAATGATCACTTTATGGCTCTTGAATTTTTCAAATGGTTAAGATCACAACCTGGGTTTAGGCATGATGGACACACTTACACTACCATGATTGGTATCCTTGGACATGCTAGGCAATTTGCTGCAATGAGAAGAGTTATAGAAGAGATGGTTGCAGATGGTTGTCAACCGACTAAGGTAACTTACAACCGTCTCATACATGTTTATGGCCGTGCTAATTACTTGGATGAAGTTGTCAAAGTGTTCCTGGAGATGCAGAAATATGGTCACCGGCCAGATCAAGTAACATATTGTACCCTCATTGACATATATGCGAAAGCTGGCCACTTGGAAGTTGCGCTAGATTTATATCAGAAGATGCAAGAAGAAGGCATCTCACTGGACACTTATACATGCACTACAATGGTAAATTGTTTTGCAAAAAGTGACCATCTTTCTGATGCATTTAATATGTTTCATGAGATGAATGGACGAGGTTGTGAACCTAGCCTTGTTACTTACAACATCATGATTCATCTTCACGCCAAACGCAAAAACTATCCCAAGGTGGTGAAACTGTATAAAGAAATGCAGGTTGCTGGTTTTCGTCCTGATATGATTACATATAGCATTGTGATGGAGGCCCTAGGTCATGATGGCTATCTTGAAGAAGCAGAAGCCGTTTTTAAGGAAATGACAAGGGATTGGGTGCCTGATGAACCTGTATATGGGCTTTTGGTGGATTTGTGGGGTAAAGCTGGAAATGTCGAAAAGGCTCGGGCATGGTATCATGCCATGCTTGATGCTGGTCTGCAACCTAATGTGCCTACGTGCAACTCATTGATAAGTGCATTTCTCAAGGTACACAGTTTCACCGAAGCCTATGAATTTTTGGTAAACATGCTACGACTGGGATTGGTTCCTTCTCTTCAGACATACACCCTCCTCCTCAGCTGTTGTACTGCGACACGCGAGATGGGCCCTTGTTGCGAGCTCATGGCCATCACCGGCCATCCTGCTCATTCTTTTTTGCTGTCTTTACCAGATCCAGAACCAAACGGAGAGAATGTCAAGGCACATGCGAGTGGTTTCTTCAACTCGGTGCATAGTGAAGACAGGGAGAGCAAGAGGGGGCTTGTTGATGCCATTGTTGATTTCCTTCGTAAATCAGGCCTCAAGGAGGAGGCTGGACTGATTTGGGAGGTCGCTGCAGAGAGAAATGTGTACCCTGATTTGATCAGGGAAACTCAGAGGTCTAATTGGAACATCAATCTCCATGTCATGTCCGAGGGCACTGCCATTACTGCATTGTCCAGGACACTTGCCTGGTTCCGCCGACAGATGCTTACTTCAGGTGTATGCCCGCAACGTGTGGAGATCATCACCGGCTGGGGTCGTCGTAGCCGGGTAACTGGTTCGTCGCTGGTCAAGCATTCTGTGCAGGAGTTGCTGAATGCTTTCAACTTTCCATTCTTCACTGAAGATCGCAACTCAGGTTGCTTTATTGGGCAGGGGGATTTCCTTAACAGGTGGCTGCTTAACGCTTATGTCGAACGCATGCATTTGTGGTAGCTATTTATTTTGCCTTCAGGGATTGTAACCCACAACAACAATTTTGTTGAGCAAACTTATCATTGGTTAAGCTTGTTTAGAAGCTATTACAAATCGAGTCGATAATATTTATTGCATATGTTCGTTTTCCCGACTAGAATTTCTTGTGCAGCATGGCCCACAAGCTTCATAGGAAGCTCAGCACATTTAATTCTTGTATAGCATAGTTTACAAGTTTCATGCAACCTTATTTAAAATTATTCCACGTTATAATAATTTAATCAAAATTATTATAATAATGTTTGATAGGTAAAATAAAACGAATAATAAGAAGCTCTTTTTGATTTTAGTAGCGCTTAGTTATCCTTTCATACATTTACGGTGCGATTCTCAACCATGATATATTTTGCATATTTTTAAAAATGCAACTTAAGATACTAAGGGGCATTTGGTAGGTTTATTTTTTATTTTATTTTTTAGAAAATACGATTATTTGAAAAACGTGTTTGGTTTGTATTTTCTAGTCTTGTTTTTTAAAAAAAAGATATAGTATTTTTGAAAACTAGAGAATGAAAGAAAGTCATTTCAAAAAAAGATATACGAAAAAGATATAGTATTTTTTAGAAAATTAGAGAATAAAAGAAAATTTATAACTAAAAAATTTTATTTTCATAAAAAAATAAAAAAATACGATTTTTTTTAAAAAATAAATAAATAAACAAACTAAAAGCCGTCTCAACTTCTACAACGCTCATCGCGACCCCTTCTCAATTTACTTTCGCGTTAATCCTTTTCTTTTTTATTTTTGCATATTTAATTTGAATGTTGACAGGAAGCTTCGTGTTTCTCGCAATCACATCCTTCGACTGCGATACCAAATTCCTTCCGTTTCCACCCTGTTCTCTCTCTCTCTTCCAGAAAATCAACGATGGCTTCTGCTACAATTGCACTCTCAGCTGCGACATCCATCTTCTCTGTAACCAGAAGAAGATCCAATCTCTGTTCATCTTCTTCAACCTCAAGGAGCCCTTCGATCTTCCTCCCTCTCCCCACAAAACCCTCCCACCCATCAAAAATCCTACCTTTCGGACCAAAGCTCGCTTCTTTCAACCATTCTCTCGTCTCCTCCTTTCGATCTGCTGTCTGCAATGGTTCTTCGACGACATGCTCGTGTGAAGCTGCTGCAGGAGAATCGAAGCGGTCCGAGCTTCGAAGGCTTCTCCTGATCGCCGTGGTCTGGAAAGCTCTCGCCTTTGCTTGTTGCGGCGCTTCTCTGGCCGCTGCCGACGCCGCCGCCGACTCCATAAGAGCATCCGGCTTCGGATTGCAGGTGGCGACGGCGCTGAGACGACTAGGTTGGGCCGATGAGCTCGTCGTCTTCGTCCTCGCGACTCTCCCAGTTCTAGAGCTCCGCGGCGCCATCCCGGTCGGATACTGGATGCAGATCGATCCCCTTGCTATCACAGTTCTAGCCGTTCTAGGGTTCGTGCCACTTCACTTTGCCTCGATTCGCATTATTTCCCAAATTGACCGAAATCTGACACCCAATACGATTTGTTCTTCCTCAGAAACATGATACCCGTGCCATTCATCATCCTCTACTTGAAAAAGTTCGCATCTTTCGTCTCCCAGAAGAGCGATGCAGCAACCCGGCTCGTGAACCTTCTGTTCGAGAGAGCCAAGGAGAAGGCAGCGCCGGTGGAGGAGTTCAAATGGCTGGGTTTGATGCTGTTCGTTGCGGTGCCATTTCCGGGCACCGGAGCATGGACGGGAGCCATCGTCGCGGCGATCCTTGACATGCCTTTCTGGTCGGCGTTCTCTGCCAATCTTGTAGGCGTGGTTCTTGCTGGATTGCTGGTTAATCTGCTGGTGAATCTCGGATTGAAGTACGCCATCTTGACGGGTTTTCTTCTGTTCTTTGCATCGACTGCTATGTGGTCCGTCCTGCGATCGATTAAGAAATCGATCGATGCAAACTGACGGATGTCTAATTCTTCGCAGCATCGAAGAACCAATGCATCATTTTCATGTCACAGATTTCTGACATGTTCTTCGAATCCTTTCACAGTATTATTATGTTGTTTCGATCATATTCTCTTTTTTTCCCCCATAATCCTATCTATTCGATAGATCTATTGAACAAAAGGAAACTAATTGCATTAATTCACAGAAGCTAAAATTATCATCAAGAATAATCTCTAGTATATATAGAACATTACAAAGAATGGAACAATGGATCAAAATTTTAGTCTAACATGAACTAATCTTGTTGATCAATGCGGATGTTAAGCCGTCTCAGCCATATCGAGTGAAGGATCATATGGAACGCGTCGAACCTTTTCGGCGGGCTGTTCATCACAAAATGCCTTTGCACCAACTCCCCTCGCCTCTTCATCCTTATGTATTGCCTTGGAGATATGCTCGATAGAATCTTCTTTATGTTCGGTATGTCCTCCACTGCCACCTGCACCGAGAAGGCCTTCCAGTTGAGCACATCGCTGAATGGCAACACATAGTGATCGTTGATCGTCACCGGAACGCAACCGAGGTAGATTGCCTCTGCAATACGCGGGCTTGCAACCTCGTATCCGCTCGGGCAAAGGCAAAACTTGCTCTTCCTCATCATGTCGTAGTAGGACACCCCCTCCGGGAGGTACTCATGGACTTGGACGTCTTGGTCTTTGCCCTTCCATGCTTTGAGAAGCAAAGGTCTCACGGGACCGTGATCGCCACCGGCAAAGAATGCGAGGATGGGACGTCCGGAAGCGGATGGCCCTCCCATCATGCTCGAAATGTCATCGGTCTTCAGGTTCAGTTCCAGGAGTGATACATCTTTTGCAGGATTGAAGCCTTCCGATGTGTTTGCATTGCACAAGGCGCGAATGGAAGAATTGTAGAGGAGAGGAATAGCTTGGGAAGCATAAGGCCCCTACAATGCATCAAAGCACAACTCACATAATTCATCAATGAGAAAATCTAGATTCAAACTACACATATGAAGAAGAATTAGGCCAAGGCTTTTAGGTTCTTCGTATTACCCAATCGTGGCACGAGAGCATGAAATGATCGGCACCGAGACTTCTATTCCAATACGGATACTTATCGGCAATGACACTGATGTAGTCAGAAATGGTTCTAGTTAAGGGTGACATATCGTGTGAATTCGGCTTGTAGATCAACTTCACCATCCTCGCAACACTGAAGGGGAGAAAGAAAACATGGGCTAAACTAGGATCCCTGGTTTGAAAATGTCTATCCAAGTCCATGCTATTGATGAACCTTCCCTCCGAAGAATATATACTTCGACAAGGTCCATCATGGAACAAGGGCGGTTCGCCTTCTTCGTACACATAGACTTTGAACAATTTCTCCATTTCCAAATAACTCCTACAAAGAAAAATTATAGTTATTATTATTATTTTTTTTATCAAAATGAAATCTACAAAAAGAGAAACTAACTAATTAACCTGTGAAAAGCATAAGCATTCAGATACGATGGGCCTTGTGGAACATAGTCTTTGTCGAGCTCTTGCACTTCATTATTCAATGCTGCTGCTTTGATAGAAGCTCGAGCTCTGGCTAAGCCACGTTCAAGCTTGTCTAATTTCACATCTCTTCTTGTTTTTCCTTGTAAAGTTGTAGAGTCCGTCTCAATATTGTACCCAATTGGTGATATCGCCTAACAAAACAACAAATCCGAAATGATAAATTTTAGAAAGAAAAACAATATGAAGTAAAACATTGAACACTAAAAGATAAAAGCTTGTATCAGAAAAAATTCAATAAAACTTTCAGTGAATAATATGATATTTAATATGTACACGTTCAATTATCGCTTGGATACCATGGAGGCCTCCGACCGTCGTCCCGAATCAAACTATACTCTGGGGGCACGGTGAACTCATCGAGGATCGCTGCATGCAAAGTGTCACGTCATTCACTAAGCTTTGAAAATTCACTAAGCATATCATTTTCCAAAAAAAAATTAAACTTTCTATGTGTAAAATAATGGCCGTATCTAATTATTTTGATATTTCATATCGTATACTTGTTTTTTTAATTATTTATATTCATGGTGATGATTAATGCACTCTCATGTCACCTAGGAAGGTAAATCATGATAACTAGTAGCCCGAGTAATAATTAACACATATGGTCTCTCATCCAGATATGTGAAGGACTACACTAGTCACAGTATCCGGATTAGTAGCCCTCGTGATTTACCTCCTCTGTATTAGCCCTGGAACGGATTGACGGGAGCACTGGGGGTGATCGATTCATCTTTTACCATTAGATATGTGAAAGAAAATAAATCATAATGACTATAACCCAACACGTACGGAAAAATAAAAACCTAACTATTAATTAAGAATATTTACAATTACGCCATCGAATTTAAGGAAAGAATAGAAGTTTCAGATTCTACCATTAATCCTAATCTTTTTTACCTTCTCCTTTTGTTAAGAAAATAAATAAATTAAGTGATTGACAATTATAATTATAATAAATACAGAAGACGTTACACGCTTGCCAATTAATAAATACAAAAGAATGTGTGTATTAAATTCTGTCTCTCTCTTCCTTTCCCTCAACAAATTCATACACTTTCTTCATTAAAATAAATAAATAATTAATTAATTAATTAATGGAGGAAAAGGAAAAAATAATAATAATTACCAAAACAACATCGGATTAAACAGGAGAAGAACTCACAGGCTCCGGCGCCGGACTCGGTGCACCACGATTCAACTCCCCTCCTCCACTACTACCGTCGCCGCCGCCGCCGCCACCGCCACCATCAGAACCACCATCAGAAGGAGGAAGAGGAGGAGGAGGAAGTGGAGGAGGGATATAAAAGAAGAGGAAGCCCAAGTTTTAGAGGACTTCGAGTCCACAACAAACATCACTATGGACACCAAAACCAGAGGAAGGAAAACGGCCGCCGCCAACCTCGCTCCTCTGCCGCCGCCATGGAAGAGAAGCAAGCGGGGTGAATCCATGGCGTCCTCGCGGCCTTTGGGTTCCTTCCGGGCGTCATAAATAGAAGGTGACCCGAGGGAGGGGAAGGAAGGAAGACGCCAACTACGAGCGTGTAACTTAAGAAGGCTTATTATTACTATTCTTTAAAAATTATTATTATTCTTCATCTGGAAAGGAAGCCGTCAGCCAAGTGGCGTGACCCGGGTCGCGAAGAGTCGCGGCGAGTTTGACACGAGGCCGGACGAGTCGCCACTCGATCGGCGAGTGAACCCGAACCGACCAGCTTTTCATTTCATCGTATCCGATTTGGATCAGGTCTAACGAAGTTATGATGAACTAATTCGAATACAAAATTGGATTTTTTTTATTAATTTATTTTTATTTTAAAAAAAAAATGATGACCTCGGAAAGTAATGGAAATGAATGTTGAGCATATTGTCCGACGTCCCATTAATAATTAGTATCTAGATTTATATGTTTTTTTTATTTTAAATGTTATTTGTAAGTCAACCAGCCTCATTTTTTACCATTTTAGTGAAAGGAATCTTAGCTAAATTTGGAGTGCATTTTACAAAAATAAATATTATCGAATGCTTTTTATAAATAGTCATTGTGAATAGCGCGTTTTATTAAAATGGTCATTATTGTTGGGACGAGGTCAAAAAGATATGGTTTGTTTGGATTCTATGTGATAATCAACTCGGGGGAATTAAAGTTATTAATTGCATATATGATTTTATTGAATTGGTTGTTTGTTTGTTTGTTTGGATTGGTTGTTTTTATTAAGAACTCGTAAGAAAAATCTCAACATGTATAAACTCGTGACAAATATACTTTACAATCAAATTTACACAGAAATGGCAGCAATATCCATCTAAGAACATCAGTAAAAGAATCAATCTATACCATCTGTATACAGATCAAATAAGGTTTAAAGAGAATCAAGGTAATTCTATCTGTGTGGTCTTGGCGAGCTGCTGCTCAGAGAAAGAACAGAAACAAGAACAAAAATCCCATGCCAGTCCATAGCAGTTTGTGGTAAATGATGCGTGATGCTCCATTAATGTTGAATAGCCCAGTGTTGAAGAACTGGTTCCTGCCAGGCGATGTGCTAACATTGACAGACTGAGAACCTGGAGAGGAGATGCATATTCAGGACAAGGTTTGAGCAGTCACGCGAAAGAGATTGGCGACGAAGGGAACAAGGGGATTAGCAAGTGATTAGAAACTTACAATCGTAGCTCCTCCAGCCGATGCGCTGATTAGCTAAATCATAAACGACTATCTTATCCTTCAGAACAAGGTCTGCAGAGAAGGATCCACATCCACATCTTAATTAGATCCAAAAACATGAAAATAACAGCCTTATGAAACATATGATGAAACTAAAGCATTTTTTTTGTTAGATTAGCATTTTATATTATCATTCAGTAACACAATCATTAATACTAGTAAATGCCGCTGATGGATATCATGAAAGTTGTGCAAGATGATCGAACACAAAAACCGAATCAAAGTTTAGTCTACGAACCTCCTAGAATGGTTATTCCTGAACCTTGGTTGTTTTGAAAGCCGATACACCATATGATTGTATTATCCTGCACATAGACAATTGTTATTACCTATCAGATATTATGATAATGTAATGCTTTCTCAGAAATGTCATACCGATAAACTTGTAAAAATCTATAGAATCAAGCACTCTTGTTAACGGTTGACAATTCAGTAATAACATAAGTGGTAACTTACAATAGCGCCCTGCTGTAATAGATAGTCCTCAGGATTTACTGACAGGGAAGCACCGCCCTTGAAGTTCAGAGTGACAGAAGGAAATGATTCATCAAGACTGCAATTAAGAGATGTATTAACAGTGTTAGTAAATTTAAAAGCGTGGTACCATTTTGTTATACAAGGTAAATTGATCCAAAAATGAAGAATCATTATGTGGTGCGTCGGAACAACCTGCTGGAAGTCACAAAACACTCATTTCCACCAGGAACAGGGACTGAACGCACCGATGATGAAACAGAAGCAAGTATCTGCAGGTATGCATGGAATCAGAATACTAGTCCAAATATAGATTCACAAAACGATGGTAATTAGCAGAAAAATTCTCAATATTTTCCCAATTACATAGAGATATTTAGGCATTAGAGGCAACAAGCTAACTTACCGCATTAACAAAAGGATCATAAGCTTGTTCAGCAAGGTAAGTCAATGTGGTACCAGAGTCAACAATGGTTCCTTGGGTGTTTGTTGTGGTGAACGCTGATGAGTCAATGGATAACGTCTGGCCGTTGACAGCAATGCTCTCTAAGTTTACATTGTAATGAGGCCTAATGCGCAAACGAAGACAATCAGTATATGTAAAATCTAAAAACTAGATTAAATATAAAAAACAGATCCAGGGGAAAACATTCAAGGCAAACATCATAGGCAAAATCAGAACAATCGGCACCAAAACAAAAGAATTAGCAAATTTTCATGGTGCACCTAAAGAATTCAAGGATGCAGAGGCTGATAGACAAGAACTAGTGTAAAATTTTTGTTCTTCTACCTCAAGTTTTTTTTTTCGCTTTGAAATTTCAGCGCAATGTTTCTTCCACCAAGGATTACTAAAAGCAAAATTTCCAGACCTTGAGACTAGTCAAAACAACATTGGTTTTCAATAGAAAAAACAGCTTGAATCTCTAAAAGAGCTGGTGCTCATGTAGTTTGTTCAAATTAATAATTAAACATAAACAAATGAATGACCAAGAATTACAAAGAAAGTATTAGTTAGTTAGAACAAAAAAAGACACCTATTTAAGAGAGAGCGAATGTTTTAGTCATGTCAAGGAATGCAAAAAAAAATTCCACAATTCTAAAATCTTACAACATAAAGAAAAAACCAGAGTGACTTCTTTGGTTACCAGCATAAAAATCTTGTATCAATAAGCACTTACTGGGAGGGCACAAGCGGGGTGTAGACGATACCCGGTTCCACAATCTGTCCAAGAACCAATATGCCTCCACCACTCTCCGAACCCCTCAAGCAGTGAGAAAAAACTGAAGGTACAGCACCTGTAGCAGACAGTTGTGAAATGACAGATAATCCATTCTGTCCAAACCCAAAAATCCCACCAACTGCCTTGTCTGACTTTCTCAAATCCCCTGACTGCGAGTTGCTACATCTGTATAAAAGTTAATTTCAAGTTGTAAATGTAACAATTTGCTTCTTGTAATCTTTCATTATCAAAGAGTGAATTGTGGAGTAAACAAATTGGACTCAACAAGCAGAAAGGTGTATTTACTATAGATCAGAGAAACTAAACTGTTATTATCTACCACATGCATTCAGCAACAAGTATAATCTGTATCTAAAAAACCCATAAATGACTACCCTTGCAAACAACATATAGTACAACATACTTTACATTGAAACACACTCTTTAACTAAAAGAAGCCCAATTACCGATTCCAATACATGGTACCATATATTGCCATTGAGTTTTTGTTCATGAAATACTTGTAGGGGAAAACAACAGTAGAGTTCTGGGCTCTACAAGTTTATGGCATTTCATTATTTCTTGCTCAGGAAGATTCAAAAAACAAAAAATTTGCACTGTCCCACGGCATATAATAGTTTATCATTGATGGTACTCAAGCCGAACAGCAGAATGCCAATTTAAGATCATTGGTCCTCAATATCAGAAGTTATAGCACACATAAGCAAATACATATATAAAATAAGGGGTGCAAATTCTGCCCTGACCTGGAGATATCAATTGGTTTAAAATTTAAATAACATGAAAACACCAGTATGTCAGTATAGTTCTAGTAAGAATATATACCCGAAAACAATTTGAGCTGAAGAATTCGATGGTTGTTGATTTCCTGTAATTGTATCAAAGTAGATAGTATCAGAAACATAATAACCAGCAGTTCCACTCCCATCGCCGTACTTGAAGGAGTAACTGCAGGCATCACTTGAAGAGCCAGAAGGACACATGGCCTCTCCAATTTGGAGAGCAGAGTTACAACGATCGTCAGAACAAGTAAGAACTGTAGATGTGGATGACTCGTCTGGTTCATAGAAGTTCAGTTGGATCTGCATATGAGAAAATAACAACTTATGCAACCAAAGCTCCAAAAATCTGACACCAACAGGTTTAATTTTTTTTTGAAAAAAAACAAACAATCATCTAATGACAAACACATACAGAAATCATAATAATACAAACAAGTTACATAGCCAACTGCTATAATAATAATAATGATCGAGAGAAATCCAAAACTGAGATGCAAGAGGTCTAACATTCAACCCACTAGAGCTTGGACAACCATCGCAAGGACTGCAAGTCACCCACAAGGCATCGCTCCCAGTATCGATCTGAACATAATAGTCTTTAGCTGGGTTCCCCAGTCTCACGCGAGTGTAATAAAGCCTGAAGTTACATAGCCAGATTAAGACAGATTAAGCATCAACGTAAACAAGCTAAACAAAATTTAGATCCGTAAACCAAGAACAATGAATACAGCAGGAGAAAACATCGATTAGTAATTACTAACGCCGGTTTCTTAAGAAGCGGGGGGAAACCTGAGTTTAGGAAATACAATTTCAAGAACAGGAATCTGGCATCCCAACAACGAACAATCTGAATCAATTCCAAAATCATAGGAATTGAACAAACAAAAACACACACACACCCAAAAGATTCCTCTTTCCACAAAAAAACGAAGCAAGAGGACAAAAGAAGCAAAAAAAAAGGAAACAAACTTTTCCGCAAACAGAAAGCGAACGCACCCGACGGTGAAGGGATTGGCGGAGCCCTCGACTGGGAAATCTACCACGCCGGACGTGCCCAGCATGGACCGACCATGGCGGGCGCGGTCGCGGGCTCGTAGATGATCCAGGTGGACGCCCTTCGTCGGCAGCGTTCTCTCCAGCCTCAGGCCGGCCTTGAACGCTTCGTCCGGATGTTGCGCAGCAAACACCACGGCAGCGGAGGCAACGAGGAGAAGGAGGAGGATCATCAACTGCGGAATCCGCATCACCCGCCCACCGAAAACCATCCCCGCTATTTCTTCCGGTAACAGAACGGCTCCGAAAAGGAAAGCGGAAGTTTAAGCAATGGAGAAAGGAAGGAGGTCACGCCATGGCGATCCTCGATTTAATTGCATTTATATATTCCTCCGTTTTTATTCTTCGTCGTCTTCTTCTTCTTCTTCTTCTTCCACATTGCGTCTCTATTTAGACCGCGGCCATTTCCTTGTCATTCCCTCCTCTTCTTTTCTTCATTCCTATCTACTAAATATTTAATACCCTTTTTCTTTTTCTAAATAATACTAATTGTTAATTAAAGATTGTTTGGCCCAAATAAATACTAAATATTTTTATTTTATTTTTAAAAAAAATAAAAAAACGATTAATTGGAATTTACGAAAGTATTTGATCCATTATCCGAATAAATCAGCAAAATACTTTGCCGGATAAATCAGACATCTAACATTTCGTGATTGCATATCATATTTAAAAGATAATTTAATACGTCATAATTTAACCCCAAAAAAAAAAACTAAGACGAACGTCAATTTTCGTTGTTGAGAGAGCGACGTAATGAAATTGAGTCAAAGTTGGGCGATTTGAGATACAATTGTTTGACACGATTGCCGGCTTCAGCCGTGTCATTGGTTTTTTAGACGCCTTGCTTGGTCAAATTGGATTCTTCCCGAAATGGATGCTTCCCCATCATGTCTTTGTAAATAAAAGCATGAGTTAAATGTTTATGGCAAACTGATTATGAATTTTGATTTTTTTTAAATATGTTTTTTTTATAATTTTAAAAAATAAATAATTAAAACTTTTCAAATACACAAATCACACCGAATTTTAAAATTATCAAATCGCTTAACTTTGTCATAGTAGTCTTTTTCTATCTTTTTCGGTCCTTTATTTATTTGACAGTAATTGCTCAAATAGACCATAAACAATGAAATTAGGACCAAATTAATCTATCAATTATTTAGCTATAATTTCTTTTATATATATATATATATATATAGTTTTTTAGACTAATTAATTTAGTTTTATGAAAAGTTTTTATTAATCATTAGGATAAATTTTAAAAAATTAATAAATAAGTGAATTCACAATTAGATTTTTTTAAAAAAAAATTAATTATGCCCAATAAATAGCATAGTTGGGAATTGATTATATATGTTCTTTTTTATGTCGCTCATCTCTTACCAATTAAGTTGGGTCCCAAGGAAAGACTGAGACTTTATTATAATTTCATACTCAAGCTTATCAAGAAATCATGACTAACTTAGTTACGTTTGGATCAAATTACTTGATTAGTTAGCACCTTCACTGCCTATTCAAGGACCCATTGACATAAAACTAAATAAACAAATAAATAGAATTTTTGAAAAATAATGTGTGATTTATTAATTTTGGAAGTAGAATACATAATTTGGATATTGGTTGAGTAAATTAGTTAGTGCATTATTTACTCTTTAATTGTTACCATTGTCATTTTATCTATTAATACAACAATTTAAATAGGTATTTATGCCATTTTAAAAATAAAAATCACATAATAGTTAGTGATCAACTGCAAGAATACATGAAGATTTTGAACAGGTATTTTCAATTACATAAGAATACAATTTATTATTAATAATATACGATTTTGAGAAGTAAACATGTTTTTTTTATTTTAAAAATAGTTCAAACAACAATTTATGCCATAAGTCGATTAAATTACAATTTCTGAAATGAGTGTCATTCGGTGAGGATAAGGCGATAAACCGTGGTTGATGGGCCCGGCCCCTTAATGAGTCAAATATGGGCCGGGTTGGATCAAAAATTGGGCTTAAAAATATCAGAGCCAGGTTTCGATCCTCGGACCTATGCGTTATGGGCCCATCACGCTTCCGCTGCGCCACTCTGATTGTTGGATATTAGACGAAATCAATATTAAATAAAGTATTTAAAATCCAATGATGACAACTTTTATACATAGAAAATTCATATCTTCTAATGTACCAATTGGGGTAATTATGAGTGATACAACAACTATTAGACTAGAGAGATTGTAAACGTTTACCAATGGTAGAAATCTATATAAATATTAATGCATATTATATTTTATATATTTAAATTTAGAATTAATAAGATAATAATTATAAGTTTGTACAAATTATTCTTGAGCTTTATCACTGGCTATTTAGCCAGGAAATTTAGTACTGTTTAAAATTTATTTTTATAGTAAATAAAACATAAATTTTTATCCGTGTTAAAAGAAAATAATCTTAAAAAGAATACTTTGCATTTCTGCATACTGCAATTCGAGTTATCGGATCCAGATAGGATATCCGATCCATTAGAGGCCCCGAACGGATAGCCCCGTAATATTGCCGCAAATAGGAATGGGTGTTGGTAGATATTCACCCGAATGCCCCTCCTTATCGTATTGAGTCTATCGACGGCCATCTCCTCTCATTCGCCTCTGCCCTTTTGCCCTCTTCCGTCCCCGAACACTCCCTTTTCTTCCTTTCTTCACCTTCTAAATCCCCTCGCCCTGCTTTCAAATATCTTTTCTTCCTCCCTCCTTCCCGCCTTCTAAAGGAGGCTCCTCCTCCTCCTTTCTTCCCTTCCAAATCAGGGCCTAGATCTTGCTATCGTTCATCTCGACTCCGCCTCGAGCGGCCCTTCTAGTTCTGTGTCCTTTGGGAGTGCTTTTCGCTTTTCCTCATCAACAATCGAATCTTGGCGGCGTTCCTTCGAGTCTGGTGGTGTTCGAGTCCGCGTTTCATGTGAACGAGGTATTCTTGGTGCTTTTCTGTTTCCCGATGATGTGTTCCTACGTTTAAGCTTGTGTTTTGAAGTAAGCCGTTCGGATTTTGGTCGAATTCATACGAGTGCTACTGTCTTTGGTTATGGAGATGAAAATTCAGAATCTTCAGCTTGAGAATAGCACCAAGTTGTCATTTTTCTTCCATGATTGAGTTTTCTAGTGAGGCTGAATTAATTATGGTTGCCTTTCACATGTGTCTATCAAGGATTAAAATTTGGTACTGATTGATGGGCTAGTTTTTAGCTGCGCTAATAAAGTTTTCTTTTTCAGGCTACGTATCGATGGCTGATCATGATTTGGCTCTCGGAAATCCTGGTTTGGCTCTTGGCCAGATCACAAGCTAGTTATTGGCGAAGGTCAGGGTTTAGGCCTTGGACAGAGGCGCGGTGTAATGACCCGGAAAATTCTGTTAATATTTTCTTAAAATATTAAGCATGTCTAAATAATTTTTCAAGGGACCTAGAAATATTAATGCGAACTTTGGCCTAGAAAATCCATGTTTTCTCATTTAAATTGGGAAAAAGGGCACCGGGCCTTATATGGGCTTTTTAGTACCATAATTATTGGTAGATTTTAGGTGAAAATTTATAGAAATATAAAGGGATTTTAATAGGAAATATTAAAATAATTATGGGGAAATAAAAAGAGAAATAAAATAAAAATAAGGTGCATGAGCCAAGGATTGAACCTTGGACCTCTTGTACAACCATGCATGCTTTAACCAACTCATCTAGTGAGCTAATGTTATGAGGGAATGAAGTGGATATTAGTTAAAGCATAGAAGAAGATGAAGGGTCATGGAGAGACTCTTCATTTACCTCCTTAATGGGCTATAAAGAGGGGGTTTTGGGAGTTACCTCTTCTTCCCATTACTTTGAAAATTCTTCCTTCTCCTCCCCTCATCCTAGCCGAACACTAAAGGTGGGATTTCACTTGGAAAAACTCCACAAGAAGGTCTCCTCTCCAAGATCTAAGGGTTTTCCAAGGAAACAAGGACAAGGGGGTTCAAGGGTCCAAAGATCTTACCATTTCCTTCTCTTTCAAGGTTCGAAAAATCAAGAAACCCAAGGTAAGACTCCCTCACCTGTGGTATAATAGTTCCTTATGATTTTCATGATTTTTAGCATGATATATTGGTTAGTTTTTGGATTTGATGTTGAAAGAAAAGAAAACTAAGGACCCTAGGCTTGAGGGTTTCGGCCACCATGATTTTAAAGTCTATAATTATTCCAAAAATCTTTATAATGTTATTTAATGTTCCCTTATGATGTTTAGAGGTTAAGTATAATTTTTGGAAATTTTTGGGGTACCCTAGGACACCCTAGGGTTTCGGCCAACATGAAAGAAACAAAACCAAGAACCCTAGGCTTGAGGGTTTCGGCCACCATGATTTAAAGGTCTATAATTATGCCAAAAATCTTGATAATATTGTTTAATGCTCTCTCATGATGTTTAGAGATTAAATATAATTTTTGAGAATTTTTGGGGTACCCTAGGATACCCTAGGGTTTCGGCCAACATCAAGGACCCTTGTGTAGGGTTGGGTCTCAAACTTCAAGTGTATGTTTTATGTTTTATCATGATATAAGGGAGATGGAGGGTGTTTATGTGAATGTTTCACATGGCCTAGAGACCCTATAGGTTTCGGCCAAGTACCCTAATAGGGTAGAAAGTTAGGACTTATTTCAAGTAAGGGCCCCAATGGCCCTATGGTAAGGTATGGTTGGTGTTTAAGCAATTTATTTGGGATTTTAATGGAATTTCTCCATGGTCCCATGGCCTTGAAGTTTCGGCCAAGAGTAAGATTAGGGCTAAAGAATTAGGGTTGACCTTAAGTATGGACTCAAAGGGGTCCTATGGCCTAGTATATGGGTATGAGATGTTGTTTGGGAAGTTATGTGAAGGTTTATGGACCTAGGGTTCCTTGGGGACTTTCGGCCAAGGACCTAACCTAGGGCTAGGGTTGGGTTAAACCTACCAAGATGCTTGGGTGTAGGTTACTAAGATGAATGTTAAGTAAGGTAGAAGAAGTCTATGTTAACCAAACCCTTAGTTTATATGACATGAAATATATGTTAGGTCATAAAATGTTTAGACATGTGCCATGATTTATGAATGATATGTATGTATGTCATGTCTTATGAATGATATGTATGTATGCCATGAATAATTTGTATGTATGCCATGCTATATGAATGATGTGTACCTATGCCATGTCTAAGAATGAAAATGATGAATGAAGTTTAAGTATGATGAATGAATGAATATGCTATGAATGATGATGCCTTTAAGGCATAAAGATGATGTTAAGTATGATGAATGGATGAAAGATGATGCTTATGTCTTTAAGGCATAAATATGCTAAATGGCACGGTCGATGGTTGACGGTACGACGGTCGTGAGGACCGGTAAATGGGCCGGTAGACGGGCCGAGCCGTAACAAGTTATGTTATGTTAAAGATGCCATGAATGTCTTATGAATGATGAAACATGTAAAGTATTTTACTTTATGAATGAGCTTGTACCGGACCGAAGTATGGGTCCAAGGGATGGGCACCTTAAGAACGCCCCGGTTCTGGACTACCGACTATGCTGTCCACGGTTCTGGCACTACCGTAGCTGTGCAACAGGGATGGGCACCTTAAGAACGCCTCGGTTCAGGGACTATCGACTATGCTGTCCTTACTCTAGTAGGTCGAGGCTAGCTACCTCGTATTTACTTAGGGATGCGCGCTTATGATGTATGTATGTGGTACAAGTCAGGGCCCAATGATATGATGATTATGTTAAAGTATTTAAAAGCATGTTTTTCAAGATTAAGCATCCTTATATATATATATGCAATTGTCACATGCATCCATTCATGTTATGCATTATATTTATGATAAGAATATTATGCAAAGTAAGTTTATGAAGGTATGTTTATGCCATGATTTATTTATGTTTATGCCATGATTTAATTTTGTTTATGCCATGCTACGAATGTGATTAAGTTATGATCATGCCATGACGAATGCATGCTAAGTGATGAAAAGGTTTATGTTCTAAGTAAGCACTAAGTATGTTAATGTCTTATGTGCTCATGATTAAATGATGAATGGTTTTAGTGAGTAGGAATGAGTCTTACTAAGCCTGTATGCTTATAGTCTTATTTCCTTATACCGCAGATCACGCAAGGGGACAGTAAAGAAGCAGCAGGAGGGCATCAAAGAATGTGTGTGATAGTGACTTGGCCAAGGAGCAATATGGTTGCTCGTCTTATGATAGAACTCTACCTTTACTATTAAGTACTTGAATGTGACTCTATGACATGATGCTAAAGTATGACATGATATGATGATAAAGTATGACATGATATGATGCTAAGTATGACATGATATGATGCTAAGTATAAAGTTAATATGCCAAGTTCCCACGTTATGATGCTAGGAATAGTAGTAAGTGCATGTAGGTGTAAGTTTAAAGGTTTCCGCTGCATTAGGATGTCTACATGCCCTAAGTATGCTAACGTAACGCCGCTTTATGAAAAAAAAAAGCGGGCGTTACACGCGGTCTAGGCCACAATCTCGGTCTAGGCCATCCTCATGACCACAATCTCGGTCTAGGCCAATCCCACAATCATGATCTCATACTTGGGCATTCACATGAGTGTCAACTAGTTTTGGGGCACCATCACCACCAGCACCACCATGATCATGGCCACGATGATGGCGAGGACTTGGCTTGAATTGACTCTCGCTGATACCCATGATCTCAATGTTGATCATAGCTTGGACCAGCTCTCAGTGGACCATGAGCAGGAGCTTGCCTTCGGATTGACGCAAGAGATGTTGCATGGTCAGCTGGTAGTTCCTCAGGTATTGCAGGCCCGAGCATTGGTTGTGAGTCCAGACCACCAGATATCTGTGGGACAGGAGTTTGCAGATGTCAAGAGCTGTTAAAGAGATATACGGGATGCAGTCATTGCTTGCCATTTTGAAATCCAAACTGTAAAATCTGATAAGACACACTTCACTGTAAAGTGTGCTGCCGACAGTTGCCCTTGGCGCATCCTGTTGGGACCGGATGCATGTTGACATGGATGCGGGTTCGTAATTTTAAATTTTATTACGTGCAACGGAAGGTTTAGCATAAATAATTTCTCAAATTATTTAACCACACATCTAAGCATGCAACCTTATCTTGTGAAGACATGATCATATATTTAAAATTATGCAGAAACGTAAACTAATTTACTTATTACCTCGCGTAACTCGAAGGAAGGGACGTGATCCAACCGTAAGCGTCCCTTGGAAGCTCCGCCTCTATTCGCGTCACGCCGAGTATCTTCAGGATGACTTCGCAAAGCCACGAGTTTCGTGTTCTCGTGAACTACTAGATTCTCCGAGAACGCGACAAAAAAAACCAAGAAAGAAGTAATCACATCGGAAAAACTCACCACCAAGGTTGGCCGGAATCACAATCCCGGCGAGAAGGAGGAAAATGACTTGCGCCCAATCCCAAGGTGATGATGGCCGGAGAGGAAGATCGTCCCAACGGAAGAACTTCGTCGCCTCGGTGCTTCTCCTTGTGCTCACGGCAAGAAGGGAGAAGAGGGAGAGAGCCGGCCAAGATGAATAAGGGAGGAGAGGGAGAGAGCCCAGGCAAGAATACTTCGATTGATTTCCAAGTCTTGCCTTGGGTCCTTTATATAGTGGACTCTCAATCGCCAAGTCTCTTTTTTCTTATGGAATAAATTTTCATAAGAAATTTATCATATAAATTTTCTATGACTTATTCCATCATGCCAAGTTTTATCATATTTTTAATTCATGATAAAAATCAACCAAGTCTCTTTTTTCTTATGTAATAAATTTTCATAAGAAATTTATCATATAAATTTTCTTATCATGGAAAATCAATAAAATAAACCAATTCATGGTTCATTTTAATTTTCATGAAAAATAAATTTCTTTATATAAATTTCTTTATCATGGTAAATCAATCCATGATTGATTTTATAAAATAAAATAAACCAATCCATGGTTCATTTTAATTTCCATGAAAAATAAACCAAACCTTGGTTTATTATATAAAAATTTATATCATTCATAATTTTATAAAACAAATCACACTTGGTTTATTTTATAAATTGAACCAAACAATTTGGTTCCCTCCCTTTGTTGTGGCCGGCCAAGCAAAGAGGGTGGAGGCCGGCCCATCCAAGCCACGCCCCAATGAATTAAACTCATTTAATTCATCTATTAAGTCTTCAAAAGACTTAGCCATCTTACGCTTCTGATGCGTCTCTGAAAAATTCAGATTCGACTTATCGTTTGGCTTAACCAAACCTAATCTCTCTTGATTGGAAAATCTAATTTTCATCTCGTTTTAAATCTCTTGGATTACTCGTAGTGCATGTGACTAAATAGGCTTTCGATTTATGTTGGCCGTCTATAATTAACCAATTATAGAATGATCATGAGTGGCACCTAGTAGTACATCATGATCTCCAATTAATCGAAAGATCAACGGTTGACCTCAGAAACAATTCTGAAACCCTTCAGCAGCTATAATGAATTGTGCCCCATTCCCTTCACCATCTTATACCCACTTGGTTCAGGACATGGTCTATGTGTGTCAGTCCCCACTAGGCTGACTACGTCACACCTAGCCCAAGTAACGTTTTCTCGTCCTACGGATTCTAATTACTCTCATGTATTTAAGAGATTCATACTCTGAACATGTCATGCTCTGGCCAGAGGCTTCGAGTAACAATCCGACGATAGGCCTTGGGTATACATCTCCTCGCAAGGAGTGGTGAATCCTTTGTAGGTTGTTCAAACATCTTCGGGCACTTCGGCTTATACCCAATCATCCTGGTCCACACCTCCTTGGAGATGCTTGCTTAAGATGTCAAAGTATAAGTCTCCATGACCAAGATGACTTGAACACCGCAAGTCAAAGGAACATCGCACTTAAGCTGCAGTAAGAACTTCATTGACATATCTATATATAGACTACCATATGAAGTTTTACAGCCAGTCACTCCAATGAACTAGTTCCTGTTGGTGCCCCAGTTAGTTTTGATGTGATCAACTAAGTTAGGTTAGGTCCTGTTGGTTTTAATCCCTCTGCTAAGTGTGCAGGAGCTTAGGTACGGAGGAAGTCGAGTGTAAGACGTAGCGGACGAGAAGGATTGTGCGGGGAAGTGAGCCGACGGGCTCGGTACAATCCGAGGGACGCAGATGCTGCGGAAGAGTACACCGGTGGAGCGAGAAGGACGTGCGCGGTGTCCGAGGGACGAGAAGCCGGGAGGAAGGACGCTCGAGGGGCGAAAGGCCGGAGTCGGGTTTGGGTGAGCCTAACTCCGGTTGGCCGGAAATCACCCAGAAGACGAAGAATCAAAAAGACTAGTCCAAGCGCCCAAAAGAAAAGAGAAAATTATTTGGTGCCACGAAGGATCGAACCCGAGACTTCAACAACACACACTAACCCACTTACCATTTGGACTAAAGGGCGATGGCAGTAAAATGTTGCCGATATTACTACTTAGAGATTACAACAGCGACATGGAGATTCCAACAGCCATCTCGAGGAAAGATAAAGTTTTAATTAAAACAATTAAAACTTAAAGGATAATGTTACATTATCCTTTAATCAAATCTAATGGATACAGTTTAATCTCATCCAAGATCAACCATCCAGATTACATCCATGGATCAACGGCCAAGAGAAAAGTGATCAACAATCAACAATCCAGATTTATTCTCTTAGGCTATAAATAGACTTAGAGGTTTTGCTTTAAAAATCAATCATTTTATTCATTCTTGTAAAATCTCTAGCGTGCTATTTTTGTAAGGCTTCTCCGCCACAAGGAGATTTTTTTTTAGCGTCCACTGCCTTGGAAGCAACGTTCTCAGTTGCGACCAAGTTCTTTTTTTAAAGACGAGTGCCTCCACTTTCATAATTTTTTTTCCCCGTCTATTCACCCCCCTCTAGTCGGTCCAACCCGATCCAACAGTTCCCTTAACTAGTATTCATGTTTATCTCCGGACATCCCAATGTCACCAGCCAGTGAGAATCAGCTGATTAGAGAATAACTCATGCTAGTCTCAACAGAATTGATAGTGTTCGTATTTATCAATTCATCGACTAGGGACAATTTCAATACTTCACAATTGCACATGTAGAGATAATCACTAGTTGTGAATTCATCACAAATTCTCTCATGTTGTGAATTGTATTGCGGACATTCAGTAAATGAGTTTAAGATCTCAATCAAATACATAAACATGTATACTCAAATAGTGAATATTCATTTATTAAAATAAATGATTACCATCATAAGGCGATTGCCTTAGGACACTTTTCTCATATCACTAACAAACTCCCACTTGGCCTAATGTCAATCGCTACGGTATCCAATACCACAAGTTCTAACATGACCCTTAAACTTGCTTTGAGGCAAGGCCTTAGTTAAAGGATCCGCTAAATTCCTTTCAGTGGAAATTTTCTCAATTTGTATATCGTTCCTACTTATAATCTCTCTGATAAGATGATAGCGGCAAAGCACATGTTTGGATCGCTGATGAGACCTTGGTTCCTTTGCTTGTGCAATAGCTCCATTGTTGTCGCAATAAACCGGTATTGTTTCATCAATGGTTGGAACCACACCAAGTTCTGAGACAAACTTCTTGATCCAGACTGCTTCCTTTGCTGCTTCCGAAGCTGCATTATATTCCGCTTCCGTGGTAGAATCCGCTACGGTGTCTTGCTTGGAACTCTTCCAACTTATTGCGCTTCCATTCAAAATAAATACGTATCCAGACTGAGATTTGGAGTCATCCTTATCTGTCTAGAAACTGGCATCTGTATACCCACGTATTATCATATCACCTTCTCCATATATTAGGAACACATCCTCAGTTCTTCTTGAGTACTTGAGGATTGTCTTGACAGCCGCCCAATGATCCATTCATGGATCAGACTGGTATCTGCTTGTGACGCTCAGAGCATACGATACATCGGGCCTAGTACATAACATAGCATACATGATAGATCCTATCGCGGATGCATAAGGAATCTTATTCATGTAAATCCTCTCGTCT
Source organism: Boesenbergia rotunda (assembly GCA_024364735.1). Classification (NCBI taxonomy): domain Eukaryota; kingdom Viridiplantae; phylum Streptophyta; class Magnoliopsida; order Zingiberales; family Zingiberaceae; genus Boesenbergia; species Boesenbergia rotunda. Next base: position 96,467 of record JAGFNQ010008380.1, on the reverse strand, counting down.
TCTGTGCGCGGACACATAGACTTCGAAAGGTTGATCCCATGCCTGATGGGAAGGTAACCTTTCTTAGATTCCGACATGCTAAACCTTTCTAGCACTCGGTCTATATATGTAGACTGCGAAAGACCAAGCAACCGTTTTGATCTATCTCTATAGATTCTAATCCCAAGGATATAGGTTGCTTCTCCCAGGTCTTTCATGGAGAAAGTTTTGGACAACCAAATTTTAACTGACTGTAAGACTGATATATCATTTCCTATAAGTAATATGTCATCGACATATAACACTAGGAATATGACTGCACTCCCACTAACCTTCTTGTACACACAAGGTTCGTCAGGATTTTGTGAGAAATCAAACTCTTTGATTGTCTCATCAAAACGGATGTTCCAGCTCCTGGATGCTTGCTTTAGTCCATATATGGATCGTCGAAGCTTGCATACTTTGGTTTTATCAACCGATGTGAAACCTTCAGGTTGTATCATGTATACATCCTCAAGCAGGTTTCCATTAAGGAAAGATATTTTCACATCCATTTGTCATATCTCATAATCATAATGAGCTGCTATAGCCAGGAGCATCCTAATGGATTTAAGCATAACTACTGGCGAATAGGTTTCGTCATAATCAATTCCTTATTTCTGACGATATCCTTTTGCCACTAATCTAGCCTTAAAGGTAACAACATTACCTTCCATGTGGGTTTTCTTCTTGAAAACCCACTTGCACCCTATGGGCTTAATCCCTTCAGGCGGGTTAACCAAGTCCCATACTTGATTTTCGTACATGGAATCCATTTCCGACTTCATGGCTTCAAGTCATTTATCCCTTTCTGAATTTATCAGAACATCTTCATAACTGATAGGTTCGTCATTGTTAACGAGTAACACGTCGTTCGATTCACTTATGAGAAATCCGTATCTCTCTGGAATATTGCGTGTCCTATCCGACCTACGAAGAAGTGGTGTTGTTTTAGGTTCAACTGATAGCTCATCATTATGAGTTATTGGTTGTGGGTCTAGACTAGGTGTCTCTGTAATGTCTATTGGAGTTTTTTGAACTTCTTCAAGTTCAATACTACTCCCACTGTTTTCTTGTAAAAGAAATTCTTTTTCCAGAAATACAGCATGCCTTGAAACAAACATCTTTTATTCCAAGGGATGATAGAATTGGTAACCCTTCGTTTCCTTAGGGTATCCAATAAATAGACATTTATCAGACTTAGCATCCAATTTGTCTGATACAGTCCGCTTTACATAAGCAGGACAACCCCATATATTTAGGTGAGATAAATGAGGTTTCTTACTATTCCACGTCTCATATAGAGTAGTAGAGACTACCTTGGTCGGGACTCTGTTTAGCAAGTAAACAGCTGTCTTAAGCGCATAGCCCCAAAAGGATTTTGGAAGAGTTGTATGATTCATCAAAGGTCTAACCATGTCCATCAAGGTTTGGTTACGCCTCTCAGATACACCATTATGCTGTGGTGTATATGGCGGATGTTGGAACCCGGATGGCTAGAGAGGGGGGGGTGAATATAGCCAATCACTTTGATCTTTGGCACTTATCAAATTTCTGCACTTAACCTTATCAGTAGCACAGCGGAAGAAGCAAAGGAAACAAAGCAGTGCAAAGAACAGAAAACGAAGGCAACAAACACAACTAGCAAGATCGCTAACAAGGAGGGTTTACAAGGTTCGGGGATAACTTGCCCCTACTCCTTGGCATGCCCTTAAGGTGGGCGATCCCTTGATCGTCGGTAGATCAAGCCCCGGTTATCACCGGATAGAAAGCAACCTCCTTCTCGGTGGAGAAACCTCTCCACAGCGTTTTAATCATAGATTTAAGTTTAAGCACAAAGAAACAACAAGAAGGATCTTACTCAACCACTTAGCAAGGACAAGAACATAGCAAGCTTTCCTGAGCTCCACCCAGCGGTGATCTCACGCAAGAAACCCTTCCTCGTGTCTTCCCGCTGTCGGACTCCAAGCCTCTTGTTCTCTCCTTCAAACGCTCAAGTAATGGATGATTGCTTCAAGATTGCAGTAGCTTGCTCAAGGTGATGAAACTTCAGAACGCGCAAGCTAGATGTGGAGAACACAAGGCGCAACAAGAAGTTCGTTTGCAAAAACCTTGTAACACTTGAACTCTACTTCCACCCTTTTGTTCCTTCACTCCGCACCAGGTGACAGCATCTCCTGCAGCCTCCAGCTGCTTCTCTGCCAACGCCAGCTACCACTGGGCCCTTCCTGGACTTCCTGAGCTCCCCTCAGCCAAGCTCCAGTCTGCAGCTCCGGCCGTTGCAACCTGAGATGGAAAACGGACAAACCTGCTCCAAGGAAAGCCTCCATTGACTTCTCCTTGAGTGTTTGAATCCTCCCCTGTCACCTGCAACTTAATCAGTGTGTTAGAGCAGCATATCAAACAGCATATCATGTATCAGATGTTAAGCGCAGAGAATCGGATACGTTCAGACGCGATCAGAGCGTCTGACAGTGCATTTTGAATTAAAGTGATCGATCACCAGACCGATCAAAGAGCCTCCTGATCAGTCACCAGACCGATCAGGCTCCGTCCTGATCGGTCCCCAACGCTCGATTAGAAATCGCGATTTCTTTGGGACTCTCCTGGATCGGTCACCAGACCGATCCCAGGTTGTGGATCGATCACCGGACCGATCCACCCCTTTATCGGGCGATTTCTGAGCTTCGCAGTCCAGACCTCCTGATCGATCACCGGACCGATCAGGAAACATCCTGATCGGTCACCAGACCGATCAGGTCGTGTCCAGACCGATCAGGCTCCGTCCTGATCGATCATAGAGAGGAACCTGCGATGCTTGATCGTTCTCCAGAACGATCTGCACAGTGATCCTGATCGGTCACCAGACCGATCAGGAGCAGTTCAGCAAGGGAACTCAACCTCACTGTTTGCTCCCTGATCGGTCACCAAACCGATCAGGAGCAAGGCAATGGGTGAAACGCGTACTCCCTGATCGGTCACCCGACCGATCAGTCGTCGCTGGATCGGTCACCAGACCGATCCACGAAGGAGCACCGTGCCAACTCCCTGATCGGTCACCAGACCGATCCAGGGGCTCCAACCTAGCCCTCCAAGCTAGGGTTTCATCCACCTTAGCCCTCCAAGCTAAGGATTTTTCACCTAACCCTCCAAGTTGGGAATTTGCACCTAACCCTCCAAGTTAGGACTTTTCACCTAGCCCTCCAAGCTAGGACTTTTCACCCAACTCTTCCGGATTAGGACTTTCCAAACCTAGCCCTCCAAGCTAGGACCTGACCCTCCAAGCCAGAACTTTTTCACCTAACTCTCCAAGATGGGAATTTGCACCTAGCCCTCCAAGCTAGGACTTTTCACCCACCTCTTCCGAATTAGGACTTTTCACACACCTAGCCCTCCAAACTAGGATTTTCAACACCTAATCCACCAGGTTAGGATTTTCCAACACCTAGCCCTCCAAGCTAGGATTTTCAACACCATGCCTGATCCCCGATCAGGACTTAATCATAATCAATAATCATCCACCTAAACTAAAATCGGTGTCAACACCAAAACAACAATCAGGGCCAGACTGCATCAACAATCTCCCCCTTTTTGTTGTTTGATAACCCGATTTTAAGTTTAGGGATTCTCAATCAAGTTTTTCAAAGTTAGAATCATAGGGGAATCCAGATCCTCCCCCTACAACATGATCATCCTAAACTTAACCAACCAACACTCTCCCCCTTTGTCGAACACCGAAAAGGGGTCTAGAAGGGCTGTTAAGTTTAAACCATACTCCCCTCAACCCTAGGGGTATCCCAAACCAACAACAATTTGATTTTTGATAAGCATATGAATACATATGACAAAAAGATATAGACATGGCAAAACAAGCATATGTATCATATGAGCATGACAACATAAGCATGAACATAGCTATAGATCAAATATGCAGAGAGCATAACATCAACAAGAAGCATACGCAAGTAAGATATACATGCAAGTCAAGACATAAAACATCCAGCCAAATATCAAGATGCAAGACACATGCATCAAAGTCAAAATTCAAACAAATATGTCACTCATCATAAATATCATCAATCCCCTGCGTGGTCATCATCTGAGGAATCAGCAATGTAGATAATGTCCTCTGGTAAAGGAATGCTGGGGGACCCACCACCAGGATACGCATGATGGTACCACTCCTCATACCACGCGTCCTGGAATGAGTTGATCTCAGAGACATCAGATGCTAGAGCATCGAGACGGCGATCGAAGGACCGACACTCTGAGCTGACCTCCTGTCGCCAGAGCTCGGAGATATGCAACTCGTGCTCCATCATCCTCTCTATCTCCGCAACCTGCCAGCGTAGGTCAGGAGCCCACTCATCGTAATCTGCAATAGCAGCTAGCGGCTCCTGGTCATGAACTGCTCTCGGTAGCTCCCCTCGCGTCTGCGATCCTTCCACCTTAGCCCCTGGGGCCCGAGAACAACACCGGATTGAGCGAGCATGCGACGATCCAGACGGCAGTCCTGTCGAATCATGGGCACAATGCGGCCCTGTGAAACGTCGATGCCAACCGACTCCAGCCAGGCAGTGATGATATGGCGAATGGCATGTAGACTGACTGGGTGGACGGCATGCTGTGGACGATGATGGAGAAATAGATCGAAGCCACTGGGTCAAAATCTAACTGCTGATGCATCCCGTAGAGCATCAAGCAGTGGAACGAGTGAATCTCATCTAGATGTTTCGAAGTAGTTGGAAGGAGACAATTGGTGATGATTTTAAACAAAACATAGTCAACAGGGGAAAGGCGAAGAGCAGGAAATATGGGAAAATCTCGGGTGCGCTCACCGGAACCCCTTGGTCTGGGATGACCTAGAAAGTACTCGTAGATGGAATCAGGAGTCACTCCATCGAAGGGACCCGGAAGGGGATTAGGAGGATAAGGGTAGAGAAAGAAATCATTTTCTGACCGGCGACAGCCGAGAAAATCAGTGAAAATAGATCGATTAAAATCAAGGTCGATATTGGCAACACGGGTCCTCCACCCCGTGCCCTCTCCACTCACCATGTTATTATAGAATTCAGAGACCAAGTCAAGGTTGATCGGCCTCTCAAGGTAAACAATAGATTGAAGATTATAATGTGCAATAATTTGTCGGATTGTCGGGCAATGTTCATAGATGAAGGATTGGTCTATAGTTCGACATGACATTAATTTGAAATTGTGCCACTCAAAATTTAACGCAAGAGTGACACTCTGAAATCGAGTATGTAGAGGTGGTGGAGGCCTTGGAGAAGGTGTAGATACTGAAGGGCCTTTACCCTTTGAGCTTTCCACCATAGGTTCCTTACCCTTAGAAGATTTTCTAAAGATTGGAATTGATTGAATTGATCATACACATAGTTTGAATCAATTGGGCAGTGTTGACACGAACATCGGTTGAATCAAACATTCAAGAGTTGATCATACACAGAGTAATCATAAGGTAGACATTAGATCAAAAAGAAGGACAATAATGAGGTGAAAGATAGATTGGATCATATGGTGAAGTATGGAAAGAAAGGTCATGGCCAATACAAGAAGGTCACGGCACCACACCAAGAACCAAAACATGATTAGCTTCATATACATATAATCCATGAACAGAGTCATAAAGGAAACTAAATCAAAAACTCACTTTGGTGCCATTGAAGTTAGTTTGAAAAGATTGCAAAAACTGGAAGAAGAACTTGCGCAGGAGAAGCTCTCGGCGCAAGACAGAGACGCAGAAAACTTGGAGCAAGCAGAGAATTTGCAGAGAACAAGGAAACACCCGTAGAGACCTTCGCAAGAACTCGCACGCACGAGAAAGAGGGAGACGCAGGAACACTCTCGCTCAGGATGAAGAGGCGCAAGTGGGAGGTTTCGGCGCTAGGGTTCGGCAAGGAGGGGTTTTGGTAGGAGTTAATCGGTTGGTGGATCGATCCACCAACCAGACTTTAATGCATCTGAATGGATCACCGTTCGATCAGATAGCGCCCAGAACGATCAGGTGATGACCTGATCGGACTGAACCGGGCCTGATCGGTCCGGTGACCGATCAGGCATGATCCTGATCGATCGGCTGACCGATCAGGACACGAACAGTAGGGTTCGGAGAGAAACCTGTGAGCCCCCTGATCGGTCTGTGGACTGATCACCATAGGGTGCCAGATCGGTCCGGGGACCGATCCAGGCTGGCTCAGTAAGGTTGATTAGAATTTCGTAAAGTCACTGAAGCCCCTCTGATCGGTCTGTGGACCGATCGTTACAAGGTGGAGCCAGATCGGTCCGGAGACCGATCAACCTTACCCCTGATTGGTCGGGTGACCGATCAGGGTTCCTGAAACTCCCAGATTCGATCAGAAACCTTCAGTTTCAGATTATTACTCGATTTCCAAAGGGATATAGTGAAAGATATCGATCTTGGAAGCCATCCCTCGTCTATAAGTGATCCCCAATCAAGGATCAAAGGTCCTTAGAGTTTGAACAAATCACTTTGCTCCACCCAAGTGGAGTCAAACTCAAACAACAATCATTCAAGTAATTTGTGCCAAATCCAAGGTTCCAATCAAGTTTCCTTGATCGGAATATCCAAGTATGATCACAGAGCCATATACACATATGTTATGCAATGGTTTTCCCATACTTAGTTACCGAAGTGATTATTATCTCGTCAACTTAATTTCTCAAGGGATGTATTGACATTTTGAGAAATTTAGTTGATCCTAACATCTCACCCCATATCTAGCAAACAAAAACGTTTTGTTAAACCTTATAGTTCGTGTGAGATGTCCCCAAAGTTACCCAATTGTTTCCCAACAATTTCGAAATAATCATGAAGGGTTTGAATGTATTTTGAAATTCATGAAGCGCGACACATTCCCAACTCTCGTCTTAGGAAACTAAATTCATTTTCGGGGAGTGGTTTAGTGAAAATGTCAGCTAGGTTTGATTTGGACTCTACATGCGAGAGTACGATATCTCCCCTAGCTACATGATCCCTAATGAAGTGGTGACGCACCTCAATGTGTTTGGTCCTAAAATGATGGACTGGATTCTTGGTTAGGTTAATTGTGCTAATGTTATCACATAACACTTGCACACCCTTGTAACTCAAACCATAATCCTCTAAAGTATGTATCATCCACAACAATTGTGATACGCTCTCTCCCATAGCAATATACTCTGCCTCGGTCGTGGAGAGAGCAACACAATGTTGCTTCCGACTTGACCAACTTACTAAGGACGAACCTAAGAATTGGCAACCCCCACTTGTGCTCTTCCGGTCCAACTTACATCTGTTGGGAACGAGATGGCTATAGAGGGGGGGGGGTGAATATAGACAATCACAATTTCTTGCTTTCTTTCCAAAACTATTCTGCACTTCAGAGTTAGGCAGCGGAAGCAAATGCAGAACAAAGAAACTAAGCAGAGAAAGAAACTCAAACCAAACAAACGCTAAGACGGAGATGTACAAGGTTCGGGGATAACTTGCCCCTACTCCTTGGCGTGCCCGTGAGGTGGGCGATCCCTTGATCGTCGGCAGATCAAGCCTCGGTGAACACCGGATATCAAGCGCCTCCTTCTCGGTGGAGTAACCTCTCCACAAGCTGTCTCAGTAGATGAATACAAGATTAAGCACACGAGACACTCGAGAAGGGAAGCTCACAAAGCTCTCACAGGAATGCAACAAGATCGCTCAAGAACAAAGCAACAGAGAGCACGAACACAGCCCAGCAACAACTTCCCAAGTTTTCTGTCTGTCTCGTTCGCCTCGCTCCTCTGCATCCAGCTTCGTCTCTTAAGCTCCTGCTCAACGTCGCCAGTCCATCAGCACCACTGACTCACACTCTGACCCACTGACCTCTCTGAGCACTCAGTCCACTGGACACTCCTCCAGCTGAGCCTCCGTCAGTTGCCAGCCGCGCCTTCGTCAGTTGCCAGTTGCGCCAGACGCCGTTGAGACCTGAAAACACAATAGATCCAAACCTGCTCCAAGGAAAGCCTCTCATTGACCCTCCTTGAGTGTTTGAATCACCTGCTATTACCTGCACACTCCAACAGAGGCTTAGCAATGCATATCAAAGAGAAATCAGCAAGCAGCAGAGAATCGGCAGTGAAAACAGACTTCTGACAGCATATTTGAATTAAAGTTATGCGCCTGATCGGTCACCAGACCGATCAGGAAGGACCCTGATCGGTCACCAGACCGATCAGAATGGATCCTGATCGGTCACCCAGATCGATCAGGGTAGATGAACAGTTATTTTTTAATCAATCCCAAGATCTCTGATCGGTCACCGGACCGATCCAAGACTTTGATCAGCAAGGGAACTCAACTCACTGTTCGCTCCCTGATCGGTCACCAGACCGATCAGGAGCTGTGCAGTGAGTGAAACACACACTCCCTGATCGGTCACCAGACCGATCAAACATCGCTGGATCGGTCACCAGACCGATCCACGAAGGAGCAGCGTGCCAAACTCCCTGATCGGTCACCAGACCGATCCAAGGACTCAACCTAGCCCTCCAAGCTAGGATTTCATCCACCCTAGCCCTCCAAGCTAGGGACCTGACCCTCCAAGTCAGGATTTCATCCAACCTAGCTTCACTCACTAGGACCTGGCTTCACTCACCAGGGTTTTTCACCTAACCCTCTAGTTGGGACTTTTCACCTAACCCTCCAAGTTAGGACTTTTCACCTAGCCCTCCAAGCTAGGACTTTTCACCCAACCTTCCAAGTTAGGACTTTTCCACACCTAGCCCTCCAAGCTAGGACCTGGCTTCACTCACCAGGATTTCTTCTAACCTGGCTTCACTCACCAGGACCCGGCTTCACTCACTGGGATTTCCAACACCTGGCTTCACTCACCAACACCTGGCTTCACTCACCGGGATTTCCAACACCTGGCTTCACTCACCAGGACCCGGCTTCCACTCACCACCGGGATTTTCAATCACCTGGCTTCACTCACCAGGACCCGGCTTCACTCACCGGGGTTTCATGCCCAGTCCCCGACCAGGACTTTAACCTAAATTCGCTCAACCAAACTTAAATCATTGTCAAACACCAAAACAACAACTGGGCCAGACTGCATCAACAATCTCCCCCTTTTTGTTGTTTGACAACCCGATTTAAGTTTAGGTATCAATCAATTGAAATCCGTTCAATTCTCATAAGGGAATCATGATCCTCCCCCTATAATAACCATAAACTTAATCAGCCATTTTCTCCCCCTTTGTCAAACATCGAAAAGGGTATGGTTATTAAGTTTAAACATCAAACTCCCCCTCAACCAAGGGTCTCTCCCCAAACCCAAAATAATCAAAGGTAAATTTTGAATTTCACATGAAAACATATACAGAATAATATCATGGTCAAACATGTATATGTTTCATATGACAAGTAAGTCAAAGGATGATTTTTGAATTGCATATAAGAGGCATATACCATAAATGTATCATGACAACAATGTATATGCATCATACGGCAATAAGTGTGAACTTGCACATGAAAACATATACAAAAATATATCAAGGTCAAACATGTATATGTTTCATATGACAAGTAAAGAATGCATCTGTATCCGACATATAATCCTGAGTGGTCTCCGTGACCGATCAAACATCGCTGGATCGGTCACCAGACCGATCCACGAAGGAGCAGCGTGCCAAACTCCCTGATCGGTCACCAGACCGATCCAGGGACTCAACCTAGCCCTCCAAGCTAGGATTTCATCCACCCTAGCCCTCCAAGCTAGGGACCTGACCCTCCAAGTCAGGATTTCATCCAACCTAGCTTCACTCACTAGGACCTGGCTTCACTCACCAGGGTTTTTCACCTAACCCTCCAGTTGGGACTTTTCACCTAACCCTCCAAGTTAGGACTTTTCACCTAGCCCTCCAAGCTAGGACTTTTCACCCAACCTTCCAAGTTAGGACTTTTCCACACCTAGCCCTCCAAGCTAGGACCTGGCTTCACTCACCAGGATTTCTTCTAACCTGGCTTCACTCACCAGGACCCGGCTTCACTCATTGGGATTTCCAACACCTGGCTTCACTCACCAGGACCCGGCTTCACTCACCGGGATTTTCAATCACCTGGCTTCACTCACCAGGACCCGGCTTCACTCACCGGGATTTTCAATCACCTGGCTTCACTCACCAGGACCCGGCTTCACTCACCGGGGTTTCATGCCCAGTCCCCGACCAGGACTTTAACCTAAATTCGCTCAACCAAACTTAAATCATTGTCAAACACCAAAACAACAACTGGGCCAGACTGCATCAACAATCTCCCCCTTTTTGTTGTTTGACAACCCGATTTATGTTTAGATATCAATCAATTGAAATCCGTTCAATTCTCATAAGGGAATCATGATCCTCCCCCTATAATAACCATAAACTTAATCAGCCATTTTTTGTATCAGAGCGAGGTTCTCTGTTCACGGCTTAACATCCAAGAGCTTACAACAAGATGGCTGGAAGAGAGGGAATGAGCACAAACCGACCTCCATTCCTTGACGGCACATATTTTCTATATTGGAGGTCAAGGATGGAGTTCTATCTCAAAACCAACATGAGCTTGTGGTTCTCTATCAAGGAGGGGTTTTCCTGTCCAAAGGATAATGAAGGAAAGGAGCTTGAGTTTTCCAAGTGGTCGGCTGAGCAAATCCGGAAGGGGGAAGCCAATGCCAAAGCTATTGTCACCTTGCAATGTGGGATGACGAAGGAGGAGTTGATCAAAGTGGGTCCTTTTACAAGTGCTAAGGATTTTTGGAACAAAATCATTGAGCTCCACGAAGGAACTCATGACACCCGAATAGCTAAGAAGGACCTCCTTCACAGTCAACTCCAAAATTTGTCCATGCAAGAAAATGAGAAGGTAAGTGAACTCCATGGAAGATTCAAAAGATCCTCAATGGCCTCCACTCCATCAATGAGAAGGTAGAAAACCGAGACCTAGTGAGGTATGTCCTTAAATCATTTCCTAGGAATGCCTTGTGGTCATCCATGGTGGATGCTTACAAGGTTTCCAAGGACTTATCTTTTGTTAAGTTAGAGGACTTATTTTGTGAGATGGAGCTACATGAGATCTCTAACCAAGGCCCCAAGGAGAAAGGGTTTGCTTTTGTGGCAGGAAACAAAAAGAAGAAGATTGACAAGGAGGAGGACATCCACTGTCACGTGGCTCTAGTGGCACTACAAGAGTCAAAGGAAGAGAGTGATGAATCAAGTGACTCCTCAACCGCGCCTTCATCATCTTCGGATGATGAAGAGGTAATTTCTCCCGAGCTAGACAAATGCTATAGAACTATCGCATGTTTAACCAAAATGCTTAAGAAATCTAAGGCCAAAGTCAAAGCATTAAGGTTGGAGGTAGAAAAATTGAAATCCTCTAAGGTTGAGGACGTAAATGATTTGCATGACAAATTCCTTGAGGATGAAAATAAGGATTTGAAGAGCAAAGTTGAAAATCTCAAGATTGTTCTTGAAAAATTTTCAACAAGTTCCAAAATCCTAGACATGATCTTAAACTCCCAAAGGGCGGTTTACAATAAGGCCGGTATAGGTTACCGACCTAAAGAACCGACCTTTGTGTCACTAATGTCTAGAACTCAATTTAGATCATCAAATGATTCTAGGGTTCAAAAGGTTAGAAAGAAAATGACTAAGGCATGGGTGCCAAAGTCATTCATTGTAGATTCATTAGGTCCCAAAATTTGGGTACCTAAAACCTCTATTTTTCGAATTGTATAGCATGGTTTGAGAGGGAGCATCTATCAACATAGGTTGTTGATAAATTGGTGCTCCAAACATATAGTCATTCCTAGTTAGGAATGTGCTTACCATTTCCTCAAATTCACATGAATGGCTTAGACTAACCCACAATTTGCTCTTGCCATGAATTGCTTAGAAGAATTGGTTTTATTGTTGCAATTTGTGTTTTCATGCAAGAAATGTCTTATCTCAAGCCCAAGTATGCCATGAGTATCTTGTATGTGTTATAACACATGAATGCATGTTTAAGAACAAGATGAACATATAGCTTAAAGTGATCATGATGTGAAATAAGCATGTTTTGGAATTTTGATCATCCATTGGAATTGGCACAAACCTAATTTTGATTAAGAACAACATGATCACATAGGTTATGATGTTTTAAGTTCCATGACTTGTTTGTTTTCCCACTGATCATACTTTGAGATAAATCTATTTTTGGGACTCAAGTTCATGCTTAAGAACATCCTCCTCATACCTTAAACCTTGTTTTTATATGCTTCAATGTCAAATGATGTTATCATTGGAAATGTGTTAGGATATACATTTTGGTTAAGGGACCCTTTTTAGGAACAAATGGATCAAATCTAATTGAATAAGGGTTTAGGAGAGGTTGATAATTGAACAAACTCGATTCTGAAATTTCTGGAATCTGAACGACTTGGAAACAACTTTCTGTATCACACCTGATCGGTCCGCCGACCGATCAGGACTCACTCTGATCGGTCCGGTGACCGATCAGATCAATGCTGATCAGGAATTCCCAGATCGTTCCAAATTGATCCAAAACCTCCTCAAACCAATATTTTCTTGTCGAATTGTGTCAGTTTAATGATCATACAACACACAAATCTGATACAAACCGATTACAATTGAGACATATTTGATCATCCATTAGTACAAACCTGGTACTAAGGGAGCACAAATTTGTTCAAGTGATACAAACCTGTACTAAATTATGATTTGATACAAACCTATATTGGAATGTTCAAATTCATAAGAAAGGGTTTGATGAGTCATGACTCGTGTTTTTAATGTCGTATTTCGGAATTGTTTCTGAAATATCGAATATTAATAGAGTCTACTCCCTGGTTATGGAATGCAAATTGTTAATGCAGTCTGATCAGGAATGTATCAGAGTTTCAGGAATTTTTCTGAGATTAGATCGCTCCCCAGACTAATAAGAAATATTTCTGTATCAAGTTATCAACGAACCTGATTGGTCACGGAGACCACTCAGGTTCGTTGATAACTTGATACAGAAATATTTCTTATTAGTCTGGGGAGCGATCTAATCTCAGAAAAATTCCTGAAACTCTGATACATTCCTGATCAGACTGCATTAACAACATCCAGCGTAGTCGGAATCCGTATAGCCAATTAAATCAAATGATTCGGTACGAGGGTACCATAGACCAACTCCAATTGTGCCTTTGAGATATCTCAAAATTCGCTTAACAGCGATTAAGTGAGATTCCTTGGCACAAACTTGATACCTAGCGCACATACCCACAGCAAATAGAATATCAGGTCGACTAGCTGTGAGGTATAGCAAACTACCTATCATACTTCGATATTGAGTCAAATTAACGGGTTTACCACTCTCATCATTGTCTAATCTTGTGTTTGTAGCCATGTGAGTGGTTACCTCTTTTGATTCACTCATATTGAATTTTCGAAGCATTTCTTGTGTGTATTTTGATTGGTGCACATGGATACCATCGCGAGTTTGCTTGATTTCAAGTCCAAGGAAGAAAGTCAACTCTCCCACTAGACTCATTTCAAATTCACTCTCCATGTGTCCAATGAACTCATTTAAATAGCCCTTATTGTTTGAGCCACAAATTATGTCATCGACATATACTTGGGCTACAAAAATATCGTCACCATCTCTTCGTAGAAATAGTGTAGGGTCTATTTGGCCTCTAACGAAACCCTTCTCAATTAAGAATGTCGACAACCGCTCATACCAAGCCCGGGGTGCTTGTTTAAGGCCATAAAGTGCCTTTTTGAGCTTGAACACGTGGTTTGGAAATTCAAAACTCTCAAACCCCGGAGGTTGTTCGACGTAGACCTCTTCTTTAATCAAACCATTTAGAAAGGCCGATTTGACATCCATTTGGTATAGCTTGAAGCCGCGATGTGCTGCAAATGCAAGCATCAATCGAATGGATTCTAATCGTGCCACGGGAGCATAGGTCTCATCATAATCAAGGCCTTCAACTTGACTATAGCCCTTGGCTACCAAACGTGCCTTGTTTCTAATGATTTCTCCCTTATGGTTCAATTTGTTTTTGAAGACCCATTTGGTTCTAATGATGGTGGTCTTCTTAGGTCTAGGGACTAAGTCCCAAACTTGACTTCTCTCAAATTGACCTAGTTCATCTTGCATTGCAATGATCCAATCGGGATCATCTAATGCTTCATCAATTTTTCTAAGTTCAATTTCGGAAATTAGGGCAACTTCATTAGCCTCATTCCGGAAGAATGATCTAGTCCTAACCCCATGCTGGATGTCTCCGACAATTTGGTCTTGGGGATGACTAGAGGCTAATCTAGTTTGCCTTGGTGTTGGTGGTGCTTCGTGAGTGGGTTCACTAGACACAAGTTCAGCCTCAGGATCCGGTTGATCTATGGATTGTCTAGGCTCATCGTCATCGGATTCATCACCATCAACAACATTTGGACTTTCATTCAGACTTAGTCTCCTAAGTTCGAATTGGACTTCATCTTCTGGTTGACCATTGACTTTTGGAATTTCTTCAAATACAACATCAGAAGACTCCTCAACCAGTCTAGACTTCTTGTTGTAGACTCGATAGGCTTTGCTAACGAGGGAGTACCCGACTAGTATCCCTTCATCAGCCTTTGCCGTGAACTTTCCAAGATGATCCTTGGTGTTTAGAATGAACACCTTACAACCAAACACCCGAAGGTGTTTAACCGTAGGTGGTTTTCCAAACCAAAGTTCATGGGGAGTCTTTCCTAAAAACCTATGAATGAGGACCCGATTTTGCACATAGCAAGCTGTATTTACAGCTTCAACCCATAAGTAACTCGGGAGTGAGTACTCATTAAGCATGCTTCGTGCAGCCTCTTGTAGAACACGGTTCTTCCTCTCTACAACACCATTATGTTGTGGTGTTCTAGGAGTAGAGAACTCATGTCTATACTCTCTATCTTGACAAAATTCCAAAAACCTTTGATTTTGAAATTCACCTCCATGATCATTTCTAATTGTCTTAATAGTTAATGATTTCTCATTTTCTACCCTTCTACAAAAAGAAATGAAAACATCTAAGGTTTGATCCTTATATTTTAAAAAGTAAGTCTATGTATATCTAGTGAAATCATCAATAATCACAAAGCAATATCTACTTCCACTCAGTGATATGATAGTACTACAATCAAATAGATCCATGTGAAGTAAATCTAATGCAGTAGAAGTACTTACAACGCTTTTACCTTTATGTGCAGATTTTGTTTGCTTACCCATTTGACATGCATCACAAAGTTTATCTTTCTCATACTTAATGCTTGGTAAGCCACGAACTAATCCCTTGTTGGCCAACTTCCGGATGTTCTTCATGTTCACATGTGCTAGCCTCCGGTGCCAAAGGGTGGACTCTTCTTCTTTTGACATGAAACACTTAGCAGAAACATTAGTAGCACTTTTAAATGAAACTTGATAAATATTGTTTACTCTTGTTCCTACTAGTACCGTGTCCAAGGTGTCATGTTGTCTAACTAGACATTGACTTGGTTGGAAATCAATTGTGTAACCCGTGTCACACAATTGACTCACACTTAGGAGATTAAATTTCATCCCCTTGACTAGAAGGACATTTGAAATTCTAAGACATTCGGATATTTGAATGTCTCCTATTCCTATGACCTTAAGACTACCATTGTTACCAAATGAAACATTACCTTTACTTTTCTTGTGAAGTGTGGTAAACAATGATCTATCCCCGGTCATGTGTTTGGAACATCCACTATCAACGAACCAAGTTGATAGATGCTCCCCCTCAATCATAACCTACACAATTCGAAAAATAGAAGTTTTAGGTACCCAAACCTTGGGACCTAAAGTACCAACTAAACATGACTTAGGCACCCATGCCTTGACAACTTTCTTTTGACCCTTGGGTGTCCTAGATTGTCTCATATCAGTCCTAGACATCAAGGATACGAATGAGGGTTCTTTAGGACGGTAACCAATACCGGCCCTATTGTAGACTGCCCTTTGGGCATTCAAGATCATATCTAGGGTTTTAGAGCTAGTTGAGAACTGCTCAAGAATATTCTTGAGTCTCTCAACTTCACTCTTTAATGATTGGTTTTCTTCTACTAGTAACTCATCATACAAACCATTTACATCCTCATCCTTAGAGGATTTCAAATTTTCAACCTCAAGTTTCAAAGACTTAATCTCATCCTCTAGCAATTCAACATGCAAATCATCAAAGTTATCATCCCTAGATAATTTCAATTGATCAATTTCTAATTACAATGCTTTAACCTTATTTTTTGACTTCTTAAGCATACTAGTTAAACACGCAATTGCTCTATAACACTTTTCAAGTTCTGGAGAAGTTACCTCTTCATCATCCGAAGATGATGAAGCCGCGTTTGATGAGTTGGAAGATTCATCACTGCTCTCTTGATCTCCCAATGCCATGAGTGCCACATGCCTTGTGCTCTTCTCCTCCTTCTCTTCATCGGATGAGCTAGAGGATGACTCATCCCAAGTGGCCTTCAAGGCCTTCTTCTTCTTCTTCTTGAATTTTTCTTCTTTCTTTTTGGATTTCTCCTCCTTCTTCTTTAGTTTTGGACATTCATTCTTGAAGTGCCCTTTCCTACCACACTCAAAGCAAGATGCATTAGTCTTATCAAGTTTAACTTTACTAGAGTTACCTCTACTCTTGAAGCGTTGACCCCTTCTCATCATTCTTCTCACAAAGTTCGCCATCTCGGAGGATGAGGAGCTGCTGCCATCTTCCTCGGAATCGGACTCGGATTCGGAAGAGGATGAAGATGAAGAGACTTCCTTCTCCTTCTTCTTCTTGATCGACCGGTCCCCTGCAACTAAAGCAATCCCTTTCTCCTTGGGGCCTTTGTTAGCCATTTCATGCAATTTCATTTCACAAAATAAGTCATCTAACTTAACAATGGATAAATCCTTGGATACTTTGTAGGCATCCACCATGGATGACCACAAAGCATTCCTTGGAAATGCTTTTAGTACATACCTCACAAGGTCGCGATTCTCGACCTTTTCATCAATCGAATGAAGCTCATTGAGGACTTCCTTGAACCGACTATGGAGCTCACTTACCGTTTCATTCTCCTTCATGGAGAGATTTTGGAGTTGATTGAGGAACAAGTCCCTCTTGGCGATTCTTGAATCTCGGGTGCCCTCGTGAAGTTCAATGAGTTTGTTCCACAAGTCCTTTGCACTTGTGAAAGGACCAACCTTGATGAGTTGGTCTTTGTTCATGCCGCATTGTAGAGTGACGACCGCCTTTGCATCGGCTTCACTCTTTCTAGTTTGTTCAGCTGTCCACCGCGAAGACTCGAGTTCTTTGCCTTCATCATCCTTAGGAGGGATGAATCCCTCCTTCACCGCAAACCAAGTGTTGATGTCCATCTTCAAGTAATATTCCATCTTCGATCTCCAATATTGGAAGTCAGCGCCATCGAAGAATGGAGGTCGGGTGGTGGAGAAGCCTTCCCTCAATGCCATGGATGTAGCTCTCGGTTGTTAATCCGTAAAAACAGAGCCCCAAGCTCTGATACCACTTGTTGGAACCCGGATGGCTAGAGAGGGGGGGGTGAATATAGCCAATCACTTTGATCTTTGACACTTATCAAATTTCTGCACTTAACCTTATCAGTAGCACAGCGGAAGAAGCAAAGGAAACAAAGCAGTGCAGAAAACAGAAAACGAAGGCAATAAACACAACTAGCAAGATCGCTAACAAGGAGGGTTTACAAGGTTCAGGGATAACTTGCCCCTACTCCTTGGCGTGCCCTTAAGGTGGGCGATCCCTTGATCGTCGGCAGATCAAGCCCCGGTTATCACCGGATAGAAAGCAACTCTTCTCGGTGGAGAAACCTCTCCACAGCGTTTCAATCACAGATTTAAGTTTAAGCACAAAGAAACAACAAGAAGGATCTTACTCAACCACTTAGCAAGGACAAGAACACAACAAGCTTTCCTGAGCTCCATCCAGCGGCGATCTCACGCAAGAAACCCTTCCTCGTGTCTTCCCGCTGTCGGACTCCAAGCCTCTTGTTCTCTCCTTCAAGCGCTCAAGTAATGGATGATTGCTTCAAGATTGCAGTAGCTTGCTCAAGGTGATGAAACTTCAGAACGCGCAAGCTAGATGTGGAGAACACAAGGCACAGCAAGAAGTTCGTTCGCAAAAACCTTGTAACACTTGAACTCTGCTTCCACCCTTTTGTTCCTCCACTCCGCACCAGGTGACAGCATCTCCTGCAGTCTCCAGCTGCTTCTCTGCCAACGCCAGCTACCACTGAGCTCTTCCTGGACTTCCTGAGCTCCCCTCAGCCAAGCTCCAGTCAGTAGCTCCAGTCTGCAACTCCGGCCGTTGCAACCTAAGATGGAAAACGGGCAAATCTGCTCCAAGGAAAGCCTCCATTGACTTCTCCTTGAGTGTTTGAATCCTCCCCTGTCACCTGCAGCTTAATCAGTGTGTTAGAGCAGCATATCAAACATCATATCATGTATCAAATGTTAAGCGCAGAGAATCGGATACGTTCAGACGCGATCAGAGCGTCTGACAGTGCATTTTGAATTAAAGTGATCGCTCACCGGACCGATCAAAGAGCCTCCTGATCGGTCACCAGACCGATCANTTAGCAAGGACAAGAACACACAAGCTTTCCTGAGCTCCACCCAGCGGCGATCTCACGCAAGAAACCCTTCCTCGTGTCTTCCCGCTGTCGGACTCCAAGCCTCTTGTTCTCTCCTTCAAGCGCTCAAGTAATGGATGATTGCTTCAAGATTGCAGTAGCTTGCTCAAGGTGATGAAACTTCAGAACGCGCAAGCTAGATGTGGAGAACACAAGGCACAGCAAGAAGTTCGTTCGCAAAAACCTTGTAACACTTGAACTCTGCTTCCACCCTTTTGTTCCTCCACTTCGCACCAGGTGACAGCATCTCCTGCAGCCTCCAGCTGCTTCTCTGCCAACGCCAGCTACCACTGAGCTCTTCCTGGACTTCCTGAGCTCCCCTCAGCTAAGCTCCAGTCAGTAGCTCCAGTCTGCAGCTCCGGCCGTTGCAACCTAAGATGGAAAATGGACAAATCTGCTCCAAGGAAAGCCTCCATTGACTCCATTGACTTCTCCTTGAGTGTTTGAATCCTCCCCTGTCACCTGCAGCTTAATCAGTGTGTTAGAGCAGCATATCAACCATCATATCATGTATCAGATGTTAAGCGCAGAGAATCGGATACGTTCAGACGCGATCAGAGCGTCTGACAGTGCATTTTGAATTAAAGTGATCGGTCACCGGACCGATCAAAGAGCCTCCTGATCGGTCACCAGACCGATCAAGCTGGGTCCAGACCGATCAGGCTCCGTCCTGATCGGTCCCCAACGCTCGATTAGAAATCGCGATTTCTTTGGGACTCTCCTGGATCGGTCACCAGACCGATCCCAGGTTGTGGATCGATCACCGGACCGATCCACCCCTTTATCGGGCGATTTCTGAGCTTCGCAGTCCAGATCTCCTGATCGATCACCGGATCGATCAGGAAACATCCTGATCGGTCACCAGACCGATCAGGTCGTGTCCAGACCGATCAGGCTCCGTCCTGATCGATCATAGAGAGGAACCTGCGATGCTGGATGTTCCCCAGAACGATCTGCACAGTGATCCTGATCGGTCACCAGACGATCAGGAGCAATTCAGCAAGAGAACTCAACCTCACTGTTTGCTCCCTGATCGGTCACCAGACCGATCAGGAGCAAGGCAATGGGTGAAACGCGTACTCCCTGATCGGTCACCCGACCGATCAGTCGTTGCTGGATCGGTCACCAGACCGATCCACGAAGCAGCACCGTGCCAACTCCCTGATCGGTCACCAGACCGATCCAGGGGCTCCAACCTAGCCCTCCAAGCTAGGGTTTTATCCACCTTAGCCCTCCAAGCTAAGGATTTTTCACCTAACCCTCCAAGTTGGGAATTTGCACCTAACCCTCCAAGTTAGGACTTTTCACCTAGCCCTGCAAGCTAGGACTTTTCACCCAACTCTTCCGGATTAGGACTTTCCAAACCTAGCCCTCCAAGCTAGGACCTGACCCTCCAAGCCAGGACTTTTTCACCTAACTCTCCAAGATGGGAATTTGCACCTAACCCTCCAAGTTAGGACTTTTCACCTAGCCCTCCAAGCTAGGACTTTTCACCCACCTCTTCCGAATTAGGACTTTTCACACACCTAGCCCTCCAAGCTAGGATTTTCAACACCATGTCTGATCCCCGATCAGGACTTAATCATAATCAATAATCATCCACCTAAACTAAAATCGGTGTTAACACCAAAACAACAATCAGGGCCAGACTGCATCAACAGCGGAGTCCATTGAGACAATATCCCATTGACCCTAAGATAATCTTGAAACTCTTGACTTAAGTATTCACCACCCCGATCGGATCGAAGTATCTTAATACTTTTGCCAAGCTGTTTCTCTACTTCTCTTCTGAACTCTTTAAATTTCTCAAAAGCTTCAGATTTATGTTTCATTAAGAACACATACCCGAATCGTGAGTGATCATCGATAAAGGTAATGAAGTAGCTATAACCTCCTTGTGCAAGAGTTGACATTGGTCCACATACATCAATATGTATTAGACCAAGCAATTCTCCCACTGTTTTACCTTTTTCGGAAAAGGGTAATTTGGTCATCTTGCCTTTTAGGCATGATTCGCATGTATCAAATGAACCAGGTTCAAATGATTCCAGAATTCCACATCGGTGTAATTTGGTCATGCGTTTCTTGCTTACATGGCCAAGACGACAATGCCACATATAGGAGTCTATTTGATTATCTATTCGAGCACGTTTGTTGTTAACTTCAATATTGAAAACGTCACCGGATAAATCTAACGTGTAGATACCATTGCATAAAGTTTCGGTCCCATAAAGAACACCATTTAAAGTTATGTAACAGCAATTGTTACTAAAAGTTAAATGGTAACCCTTTTCATTCAAGCATGAAATAGATACAATGTTCTTTATTAACGAAGGAACAAAATAACAATTATCCAATTCTAAGACAAGTCCAGTAGGGAGCTTTAGCGAATATGTTCCGATGGCAATGACATCAATCTTTGCTCCATTTCCAACTCGCAAATTCGCTTCTCCCTTGACGAGTCTTCTTCTATTCCTTAGCCCTTGTATGTCATTACATATATGTGAGCTACACCCAGTATCAAGTACCCAGGTGTACGAGGAAATAGAGTGACATTCAATAACGAAGATGCTTGAAGAGGATGGGGCATCGGATGCCTTCTTCTTCAAGGACTCAAGATAAACCTTACAGTTTCTTCGCCAGTGGCCCTCCTTGCCGCAGTGATGGCAAGTGCCTTTTGGTGCCTTTTCAATCCTTTTGGCCTTAGTTAACTTATTGGTGTCCAAAATGGAACGCAAATTCAGAGAAGACATGATCAGGTGATTATCCTAGAAATACAAATTGAGGTTATGTGATGAGAATGATAAAGAATGCATCAATATACATTAATTAAATCCTATTTATTTTTCGAATTGAATAACCCTTTTTATCAATTCGGAAGATCGTAGGAACATCTCCAAATAGGTTGATATCCAACCATAGATAAGAACAACCATGGCTAGAGTCCATCAAGTTATTCTTAGCTATGAAGGTAGGTAATTATACCGATTACATATTATACATATGTAACTATCACATTATCCTATCAACTAATTGAATGTTTGCATAAATCATTGGGTTGTTAACTCATTAACAAGTATGCAACAATACACATAGCACCCAACTGCACCTCTCTTTACATCGACCTTGGCTGTGGCACAACAAATCGATGCTCCAAGCTTAAGGCTGACCCATTAATCAAGAAATAGTTTTAATATGGTTGGAGCTCATTCAACCGTTTAGTCAGGTTTGGATGTGTCCAACAACCAAAACTAAGGATTTGACCTCTGACTCCAACTATATTAATCATAAACTAATTCCATGGTTTGAACATGTTGAGGTTCAAGCTGGGCATGGATGTGTCCATCAACCCACACGAGAAACAAAGCTCCAGTTCTAACCATATTAATGGAAGGTGTTGACCTTAATATTTTGTAAGGGGTTTTGGGTCTCATCTTTTCTTTTAAGCACATTCATGACATATAATTATGTCATGTCCTAATGATTTCCTTAATAAAGTATGTATGTGACTTAATTTATCAAGTCTCATTAATTAAATTAGGAACCGGATTTCCTAATTCTAATTTCATACTTTATTCAAGGAATTGTTTTGGGAAACAATTTCCTAAATTGTCATAATCAATTTCGAAAATAATATGTTTAAGACTTTGATTTCTCTAAATCAAATCTTATTAAATTAAGAGACAGATTCCCTTAATTCAACCACATATTATTTTTATGAAAATCTTATTTAAGGAAATAAACTCTATATGAAACAATTTTTCCTAATTAATTTTAGAGACAACAATATGTAAGAGCATTACCTCATAAATCAAATAAGGAAATTATCGTTTGAGAATCACCTCAAAAAATTTCCAAGATTTGATCACATATTTTATTTATGGATAATTAATTACAACAAATTATTTACTTTGGGTGGCTCCCCGAGGCACTCCCCAAAGAAAAGAAATTTGTTGTAAATCTAATTTGGCCTGCTCCCCGAGGCATAACCAAATTAAACTTGACAATTAAAGAACTTGTTAATAATATAATTTGGATGGCTCCCCGAGGCCTACCCAAATTAATTTTAACAATTCATATTCAAAATAGAAAATTAAATTACAACAACTAACTTTAATTTGGGTGGCTCCCCGAGGCACTCCCCAAAGTAAAGAATTATGTTAATAATTTAAAAACCAATTTGAATTTAATTGTCAATTAATGTTTCCATAAAATGTCTAGACTTTCATGAAAAGAAAGTGCCCAAAATTACAAGCTTTCCATAAATGGAAAGTTTCCAAAAATAAAAGGTTTTCAGAATAATTGTAAGTTTCTGGTACAAAGAAAACTTACGTATTTCCAAAATTAAAAAATTTCCAAAATAGGAAATTTCAAAATTGGAAAGTTTCCCAAAATGGAAAGCTTTCACAATTATCATAAAATTTCAGAAACAGGGATATTTCAAAAGTTTGCGAAATTTCATGAGGATTTCCAAACTTTGAAATTCCTAAATCGAAATTTACCATAATTGGAAAGTTTCCATAATTGGAAAATTTTCCAAAATTGAGATCATGACAAAGTTTTCCGCAAAACAATTATATGATTATGTCGAACACTAACCGGCTCTGATACCACTGTTGGGACCGGGTGCATGTTGACATGGATGCGGGTTCGTAATTTTAAATTTCATTACGTGCAACGGAAGGTTTAGCATAAATAATTTCTCAAATTATTTAACCACACATCTAAGCATGCAACCTTATCTTGTGTAGACATGATCATATATTTAAAATTTTGCAGAAACGTAAACTAATTTACTTATTACCTCGCGTAACTCGAAGGAAGGGACGAGATCCAACCGTAAGCGTCCCTTGGAAGCTCCGCCTCTATTCGCGTCCACGCCGAGTATGTTCGGGATGACTTCGCAAAGCCAAGAGTTTCGTGTTCTCGAGAACTACTAGATTCTTCGAGAACGCGACAAGAAAAACCAAGAAAGAAGTAATCACATCGGAAAAACTCACCACCAAGGTTGGCCGGAATCACAATCCCGGCGAGAAGGAGGAAGATGACTTGCGCCCAATCCAAGGTGATGATGGCCGGAGAGGAAGATCGTCCCAACGGAAGAACTTCGTCGTCTCGGTGCTTCTCCTTGTGCTCACGGCAAGAAGAAGGGAGAAGAGGGAGGGAGCCGGCCAAGAGGAATAAGGGAGGAGAGGGAGAGAGCCCAGGCAAGAATACTTCGATTGATTCCAAGTCTTGCCTTGGGTCCTTTATATAGTGGTCTCTCAACCGCCAAGTCTCTTTTTTCTTATGGAATAAATTTTCATAAGAAATTTATCATATAAATTTTCTATGACTTATTCTATCATGCCAAGTTTTATCATATTTTTAATTCATGATAAAAATCAACCAAGTCTCTTTTTTCTTATGGAATAAATTTTCATAAGAAATTTATCATATAAATTTTCTTATCATGGAAAATCAATAAAATAAACCAATTCATGGTTCATTTTAATTTTCATGAAAAATAAATTTCTTTATATAAATTTCTTTATCATGGTAAATCAATCTATGATTGATTTTATAAAATAAAATAAACCAATCCATGGTTCATTTTAATTTCCATGAAAAATAAACCAAACCTTGGTTTATTATATAAAAATTTATATCATCCATAATTTTATAAAACAAACCACACTTGGTTTATTTTATAAATTGAACCAAACAATTTGGTTCCCTCCCTTTGTTGTGGCCGGCCAAGCAAAGAGGGTGGAGACCCTCTTTGGCCGGCCCATCCAAGCCACGCCCCAATGAATTAAACTCATTTAATTCATCTATTAAGTCTTCAAAAGACTTAGCCATCTTACGCTTCAGATGCGTCTCTGAAAAATTCAGATTCGACTTATCGTTTGGCTTAACCAAACCTAATCTCTCTTGATTGGAAAATCCAATTTTCAACTCGTTTTAAATCCCTCAGATTACTCGTAGTGCGTGTGACTAAATAGGCTTTCGATTTATGTTGGCCGTCTATAATTAACCAATTATAGAATGATCATGAGTGACACCTAGTAGTACATCATGATCCCCAATTAATCGAAAGATCAACGATTGACCTCAGAAACAATTCTGAAACCCTTCAGCAGCTATAATGAATTGTGCCACATTCCCTTCACCATCTTATACCCACTTGGTTTAGGACATGGTCTATGTGTGTCAGTCCCCACTAGGCTGACTACGTCACACCTAGCCCAAGTAACGTTTTCTCGTCTTACGGATTCTAATTACTCTCATGTATTTAAGAGATTCATACTCTGAACATGTCATGCTCTGGCCAGAGGCTTCGAGTAACAATCCGACGATAGGCCTTGGGTATACATCTCCTCGCAAGGAGTGGTGAATCCTTTGTAGGCTGTTCAAATATCTTCGGGCACTTCGGCTTATACCCAATCATCCTGGGTCCACACCTCCTTGGAGATGCTTGCTTAAGATGTCAAAGTATAAGTCTCCATGACCAAGATGACTTGAACACCGCAAGTCAAAGGAACATCGCACTTAAGCTGCAGTAAGAACTTCATTGACATATCTATATATAGACTACCATATGAAGTTTTACAGCCAGTCACTCCAATGAACTAGTTCCCTTAACTAACATTCATGTTTATCTCCGGACATCCCAATGTCACCAGCCAGTGAGAATCAGCTGATTAGAGAATAACTCATGCTAGTCTCAACAGAATTGATAGTGTCCATATTTATCAATTCATCGACTAGGGACAATTTCAATACTTCACAATTGCACATGTAGAGATAATCACTAGTTGTGAATTCATCACAAATTCTCTCATGCTGTGAATTGTATTGCGGACATTCAGTAAATGAGTTTAAGATCTCAATCAAATACATAAACATGTATACTCAAATAGTGAATATTCATTTATTAAAATAAATGATTACAATCATAAGGCGATTGCCTTAGGACACTTTTCTCATATCACTAACACATCCATGCAGCAAAGCTCCCTGGTGTGCCAAATTTCACTATCAGGACCATCAATGAGACTCATACATGCAATGGAATTTACCATCTCAGGCATCAATATGCATCAGTTAAGTGGGTGGCAAGTTCTGTCGAGGACAAACCTAAGGAGATACTAGAAGAGATCCACCGCATGCATGGAATAACTTTGTCCTACAAGCAAGCATGGAGAGGAAAGGAGAGAATTATGGCTGCAGTTCGTGGGTCCTTCGAGGAAGGATATCGTCTCTTACCACAGTATTGCGAGCAAATTAAGAGGATAAACCCAGGAAGAATTGCTAATGTATACACAAATCCAGAAGATGATTGTTTTCAACGACTATTTATCTCGTTCTATGCCTCAATATATGATTTTGTAAATGCATGCCGACCATTGATTAGGCTATGATCCCGAGCCAGCTTGTGTGTAGCTTAGCCCGACAGCCTGACAACCCATCAGGAGGAGATAGGTTTGTGGGCCCAGGAGTCCGTCGAACATAGGGCCCATGAAGGCGGATCGACCCATTTCCCCCGAACCCGAGGAATGATTGATCCTGGCCAAGGCAAAGAGGGTCAGAAGCCCTGAAGGCTAGAAGCCCCGAAGGCCCTTGAGTCCAAGAAGTCCTGGGTAGAGGAGTTCCGAATCAGGAGAGCCCCGAGTCGGAGAAATTCCGACTCACAGCATCACTAAGTCTTAACACTCCCGAGTCAGGGGAGTTCTAACTCAAAGCATCCTGAAGTTATAAGCGGATCGGTTTTCTCACATTTCTCGGCTCAGCCCCAGCCGGACACGTGGCGGCCCACGCTCCGACGGTCCTCCCGAGTCGGAGAAATCTTCACTCAGAGTATCACTAGGTCATGAGATCCCCGAGTCAGGAGCACCCCGAGCTAGAAGAGCACTTGGTTGTTGACCAGACTATCCTTGAGTCAGCTGAGTTCGGGCGTACATCCCGAACCACGCTCCCTACGACTAAGGAAGCATACCTTCACTCGGGAAGCCTTCCTTAATTCGGGAAGCCAAGTTGTCTAAGGTTCCTGTTGTGACTAATCAGAACAACCACTCCCTGACACAGGACTAGCAGAGGAAGTACGGGGTTGGCGCAGGTCTGGTACCACTCCGGCCCGAATCGCGAGTATCTCGCTGACGCCATGATCTCCCTGCCATATCCTGACCCCCCGTACTATGACCGCATACGTCCATGTCAGGTCGACCGACGCCTGACGGCCCTCGCCCTTAAGTTGACAGCGCCCCTTTCCTTATTCCGGTATGCGACACAATACCCTATCACCCTGGCTCTGTCTTACCCTGTCCTCATATACGACAAAAAGGTGGCAGAGGGGCAGAAGTTGTTAGCTCCCTCAGCTATATAAACCTCTCCACTCATCATCCTCCAGGTACGCGCAACAGTGTTTTCGCTACTGTTCTATTGCTTTCACTGCTCTTCAACCACTGGGGACTAACTTGACCGTCGGAGTGCCTGACCGGGGACTTTTCCCGACGGGTTCTAACGGTCTCTTTCTTGCAGATAGAAGACAACCTCAGTAGTTCGTGATCTTTAGGAGACTGTGTGCTCTTGGGAATCCACCTCGCTTCGCGACAAGATCAGGCTAGATTAGACTGTTCTAAAGAGTAAATATCTGGGAACCTTACTCTTGGCCACCGGATTTAATGGAGACGGTGCTTTATTTCCTCTAGCTTTTGGGGTGGTTGATGAAGCAACTGACGAGAATTGGATATGGTTTTTGTCTGAACTGCATGCTTTACTTGAGGCCAATACGGAGAACATGTCGAGGCTCACAATTTTGTCAGACAGGCAGAAAGGAATTATTGATGGCGTCGACTTCAACTTCCCAACTGCCTTCCATGGGTTCTGCATGCAACATCTCACTGAGAGTTTCAACAAAGAGTTCAGCAACTCTGCACTTGTTGATATCTTCTGGGGAGCTGCTCAGGCTCTCACAGACTATGAATTTGATGCTAAAGTAAGAGAAATTGAGCAAATATCACCTGAAGCTGCCTTCTGGATCAGAAGGATTCCGCCGCGTCTTTGGGCAACTGCCTTCTTTGAGGGAACACAATTTGGACACCTCACAGCAAATATCATCGAATCGATTAATGGCGGGAAACTTTGAAGCCTCTTCGCTCCCAATAATCCAGATGATGGAGTACATCAGGCGGCAGTTGATGACTTGGCTTAACGAACGACGTGAAGTAAGCTTGCATTGGACAACAATCCTCGTGCCATTAGCTAAATGTCGTGTCTCCGATGCCATAGAGCATGCAAGGGGCTATCAAGTTGGAAGAGAAAATGAAGCGGAATTCGAAGTGGTGTCTCCTCGCGAAGGAAGCATAATTGTGGACATTCGCAACCGTTGTTGCCTTTGCCGAGGTTGGCAGCTCCATGGCTTACCCTGTGCTCATGGAGTGGCTGCACTTCTCTCATGCCGACAGAATGTTCATCGCTACACAGAAAGCTGCTTCACTGTGGCGACATATCGGAAGGCATATTCACAAACTATACATCCAATTCCAGACAAAGAGCCTTTGGAGGGAAATGCCCGACTCAAACCAAAATGCCAATAATCAGATTGTCTTAGTAGTTAATCCACCCAAATCTCTTAGGCCTCCTGCAAGGCCAAGAAAGAAGAGAGCTCACACGGAAGATCAAGAACGAGCTAAGCGGATCGTGCATTGTAGCCGGTGCAATCAAACAGGTCACTTCCAAACAACATGCGCTACGCCTGTATAATAAATTGTGATAGATTATGGTAGATTGATAGGTAATCAAGAGGAGGTATTTGAGGTTTTTTTTCTTCTTATATAATTTAGGATATGCTAGTTGTCTCATCCTCAATAATATATTAAGGACCTTCACAATGTTGGGACCTTGTCGTTTAGCTAGAGAGGGGGGGGGGAGTGAATAACTACTTTTTCGATTTTTTCTTATAAGGGTTAGCAAGCGCAAATGGAAAACTAACAAAAACAAACTAAAACAATGCTAACACAACCTTTACGTGGTTCGGAGATAAAACTCCTACTCCACGGCTGTCCGTAAAGTGGATGATCCCGATCCTTCGGTGGATGATTCCCCGGAGCACCTCTGGCTAACTCTTGTCGCTCCCTGTGGGTGGAGAAACCTTGCCACAAACATTGACAACCTCTGAGCACATTTAGGCTACTAACAGGTTTTACCCAAGCTTGTTTCGCCAAGGAAGAATAGCAAAAAATAAGTCCTCTTAAATAGTGCTCGATACTGTTCTGACCGTTACCAGTCGACTGGTGATAGCACTGGTTGACTGGTCCTCGCGAATTTGAATATTTCAGCCTGACGCTTCAAATTCTGGTCGACACCTTAGGATCAGTCGACTGATCTTTCTGTGTTGTACATCAGTCGACTGACCGAGCATCAGTCGACTGCTACCTAAGGTTTCCCTTCCCGATTACAATTCTCTCAGCACTCGAACCTAGGATTTCTCTTCCCGAGTACAATTCCCTCAACACTCGAACCCTCACGACTTAACTGACTCTTCATCCACCAACCTCGATATGTTGCCTTCAAGCCTTCTTCGACTTCAACTCTCGTCCCTCGGATGCATGCAAGCCCTCGACTTTTCTCCCATGTCATCCTTCGCGTATGCCTCGAAGTTCGCTTCCCTCGGCTCATCGTCCCTGCTTTGTCCACAGTCTCTCAGATGCATGCAAGCACACGACTTGCCTCCTCACACCATCCTTCACCGGACCCGAAGACGTCCAACTAAGTCCATGTGTATCCTGTAAACATGCACACTCAAATACACATATCAGATCAACATGAAACCCTAACTTAATCATATTGACACATACATCAAAACCCATGACCTACCCGATCAAACTTGGGTTGATTGCACCAACAATCTCCCCATTTTTGATGTGTGACAATATGTTTAAGTTAGGTGCAAAAACAACAATAACAATTGAAAATTACAGACATAGTAAGTTAAGCAACATAAACATGCATCCTCCCCCTTAACCTAGGTCCTCCACATCATTTTCAATTTTCCATAACCACAAGTTAAGTTACAACCTAACTTAAACCACAAGTTCTCCCCCTTTGACACCATCAAAATAATTGTCCCAAGCAATACTAACCATTGGTATCAATAAAGGTTACCTTCTTCTTCTGAAAACCCCCAGAAATCAGAAAACAAAGCACTAGTTGACTGCGTCAGTTACCAGTCCGTCAAACAGCAAACCCACAGAAAGATCAGTCGACTGCCCTCTGGGGCAGTCGACTGATACGCAACAGTTTGGAATTTCAGTTTTTTAGCCGAATTTCAGAAACCCCCCATAAATTCCATAAAATTCAAAAAAATTTGAAATTTTACAAACATATTTCTTATGATGTATTCTAATATAGAAAAATACATTTTCATGAAAATACCAAATATGCTTGACTTTTTAATCAAAATTCTAATTCTTTGAAAACACTCTATTTTATATCAACTTTCCATCCAAGGTTTGAACTCATATATTTTCCAAGTCTATCTCATACTATTTAAAACATAGAAATGCTTTCAAACCTCCCCCTTTTTCTTATACGAGCACTCAAGACATAAAAAGTGATAAAAGCTCCCCCTTTTTATCATAATCTCTGGATAGAGGGTAATTTAGAATTCATCATATATATCATGTATGCCATATATATCATGTAATTTAGAATTCTTTGAAAATACCAAATATGCTTGACTTTTTAATCAAAATTCTAATTCTTTGAAAACACTCTATTTTATATCAACTTTCCATCCAAGGTTTGAACTCATATATTTTCCAAGTCTATCTCATACTATTTAAAACATAGAAATGCTTTCAAACCTCCCCTTTTTCTTATACGAGCACTCAAGACATAAAAAGTGATAAAAGCTCCCCCTTTTTATCATAATCTCTGGATAGAGGGTAATTTAGAATTCATCATATATATCATATATGCATACTTCACAATTAAAGTAATAACACTTCATATAAGCAAATCTAAGAAGTGAATTAAAAATTCTTACGGAACCATAAATCAGTACTACAAGGGTCATAACCCCGAAATCCTCAAATATTACAATATCAAAAATGGTATTTGAGAAATAATAAAAAACATGCTCAATCTAAACAAACTCTCAACACCCTCACATCCAAGTCATGTAGAAGCTATGCATCATCGCCAGGAGGAGGAGGAGGAGGGGCCTGATACATCAGGTTCCAGCGCTGCATCATCTCATACATGTCATTCTGTCGCTGCTGGAAACTCTGAAAGTGCTCCCTGAGACTGTGAACCTCCCCCTGAAAACTCTGGAAGTCCTCCCTAAGTCCATGAACCTCTGCCTCTAGTCGGGAGAACCGCTCCTCTGTAATCCTAGCAGGAGTAGCAGCAAGAGTAGCCTCCTCATCATCATCAGAGCTGGAAGAAGTATGACGACGTCGCCAGACCATCACTCCCTGCCGCCTCTCGATCCCAACCAAGGAGAGCTGCCGAGAACCTATCTTGTCATAGTCCTTAGACAGCTAATGGACCTGACCTCTAATGACTCTAATACCTCTAGATAAAAAGAATTTGGTCAAAATATGACCGAATGACATGTAGAACTTCTTATTGACGTCATGCAAAAAAATGTACCATAGATGTGAATACATGGCGAGCGATGTCAATGTCTAGCCTCCTCTCTAAAGCATACATCATCACCAAATGAGGTAGTCGAATCTTTGACCTCCCCTTGGTGACAATAGGTAGAATGTAGTCTAGGACAATTTTATACAAGATGTTGCTAACTGGACTCATGCGGCTAGCTATAAAGATATGCTCCAGAGGAGGTCTAGGATTATCGAAATAATGACGATGAATCTGATCAATGGTTACATTAGGCAATGTTAATGGCTCAGTGACATTGGGGAAATATGTAAACGAATTTTCTAACACACGACACCCTAAGAAGGATCCTAATAATGCAGATGAAAAAGGGTAACTCTATGTACCTTAGACTCATACGTCCCGTCATCGGGACTACTACATGTAAGATTAGCATAAAACTCCTTGCAGAGGTCAAAGTTGACATAATGCTGACAGTAGACTAACTTTTTAATCCAAAATGAGTGATAATCTCAATTATGTGAGGAGTAATCTCCTGAACATTAAAATGAAGTCAGCATTTTCAAATACCCGCTGGCAAGCCTCGGAACTGAACCGAGGTGCCGCTGGATCTATGGGCTGCTATTGGGATGATCCCTCACCAACCCTTCTCTTTTGCCTGGCCCTAAAATGTAATTACCATATGCATGTACCATGAATGACCCAATCAAGAAGAAAAACAAGGTAAACATACACAAAATGAGGAGTTAGTCATGAATCATAGATTAAATGGAAAAATAAGGCAAATAATTCATTACCTTCTCTTCATTCGTTGTATGATGAATAATGATCAAGTTTGACTCAAGGAAGGTGCTTTTCTTGCCCTAGACTTAGATTTAAGGTGGAGGCGGGCTAGAAACTCAATTTCAGGATCTTGGGAAGGCTTAGAGTGGCTAGAGAGACCGGGGGAGAGAAGTGACAGCAAGGGGCGGCGCTTGAAACCCTAGGTTTGGCCGCCCCGCGCGGGGTATTCTTTTAAAAATTCGCAGCATCAGTCGACTGCCCCAGGGTCAGTCGACTGATGAACTAAACAGAAAGATCAGTCGACTGATGGAGGATCAGTCGACTGCTGCATAGAAAACCTTAGTTCCTAGATTGAACTGTACCAGTCGACTACCTTTATATCAGTCGACTGATACCCTATATTATCAGCATTTCTGACCCAACTTCAAAAATGTACCAGAAATTCTATAATTCTCTAAAAATTTCCAAATATTGTGGAGAGGTTTGTGGTACCCGTGTCTACTTGGAAAAAATACATTCACACATGTATCTATTACCAATCCCAAGATTGACACAAAACTCAAATCTAACTAAATGGTTCAATTAAATCTTGACCTAAAGTCCTAGTTTTGATCTCTCCTTAATGCATCTTCTCATTTCCAACCACAATGCATCTTAGCATTGGTTTATATGATATCTACATATTGAAAACTAATTTTCATGCAATATGATCTCAATGTCATTTTTATGCATGATATCTTACTTTTAGTGTGTCAAATCCCTAAGATTAAAACTCAAATTTGTCTCCAAATCTTTTGGCACATTCCACAGCCCATCTAGTCTTCCTGGAGAAATCCTCCTGAGATCCATTGACCATGAGTCCCATCTTGACTCCTAGAGCTCTCCCTTGGGCTCTTAGTCTTAGCCACCTCCCTAGGTGACTCATCTATAATGGCAAGACCGCACCAGTGTACCTCCGGTACTTCTTGATCTACAACCCTAACCTTCTTAACTTTGTACATCTTATTCTTGGTTAAGTTCTTCTTCTTCCCTTTAAATGACTTTTCCTTGCCATTTTTGGCCTTCCCCTTGCTATAATCATATGACATCCTTGCATATGACTTTTCCATAGCATTTGTTCTCATAGGTTGGTATCCTAGACTCAATCTATCATTGTCGGGGTTTTGACTATCCGACACCATGCATAAGCCCTTAAATCCACTAATGAATCTTTCTAGGGGGTTCTCTAATTTGTTAAGCTTTGCTCTCAAAGTTTGATTTTCCCTCTCTAAGGTTTTAACCTTAGCATCACCATGTCTATCTTGGACATTTCTAGATCTACACATTTGTCTAGGCATGTGTCTCCTTTTCTTTGGATTAATGTCTTGGTCCTTAGGTTTAAAAATTCTAGGTTTATCATGATATATAAAATCCTTAGGGTTTTGATATACAACATTAGCCCTATTTTTATCACAATATCTAAAACCAAAATTATGCATAGGTAAATAATTCTCATTATTTCTAGCATTCATGAGGGAATTTGAAAAACACTTAAAGTTAGGGATTACCTCCCTTACCCTTGTAGCTCCCCCCTTGATGTGAGCCTTTCTTTTTCTCTTCTTCTCCCACTTTCTCAAATGTTCCAATTTCTTGAATTCTCCTTTTCTTGAGCATTTGGTGTGGTAGTGTCCTAGTTCACCACATGTGAACCACCTAATGTGCTTCTTCTCCTTCTTTTCCCTACAACTCATGTTAGATTTTAAATAAATTGACTCGGGTTTAGGGTTTACCTCCTTTTTACCTAATGGACACTTGTCATTGTAGTGTCTCTTCTTGTTGCACCCAAAGCAAATAATGTGATCTTTTGACTTTGCTTTGGTGGAGGTGGATGCTTCTTCTTGCTCAGGTATCCAGGATTGTCTCTCCTCCTCCTCAATCCTTGAAGTGGAGACCTCTTCTTCTTCCTTTGATGAAGTGGATGATTCTTCAATTTCTTGTGCCACTTTACTTGATGAGATGGATGAATCTTTTTCTTCTTTCTCCTTTTCTTCGGATGTTGAGCTTCTTTCTTCATCCGATTGGTCCTTCTCCTCTTCTTGGACCATTGAGCTCATTTCCTTGTACTCTTCACTACTTGATCTTGTATAGGGTTTTCATGAAGTGCTAATATCTTACTCCATAATTCGTGTGGATTTTTGTATTCACCTACACCACTAATTATATCATTAGGTAAAATATTAAGTAATATTGAAATTACCCTTTCGTTTGCTTTTGATTGCATTTGTTGCTCCTTATTCTAATATCTTGGTCGGAGCTTTTTCCCGTGCTTATCTTTTGGAACTTCAAATGACTCTTCTAGCGTGATCATGAAATTCCAATCAATGTCGAACCATGTCTTTGTCTGCATCCTCCAATACTCGAAACTCTCGCGGTCATAGGGAGGTGGAACATTGATATCGTCCCCTAATCTTCCTTCAATCACCATTTCCTCTAGCTTTTTGCTCTCCCGGCGGTTAGTCCGTAGATGAGCGAACCTCGCTTTGATACCACTTGTTGGGACCTTGTCGTTTAGCTAGAGAGGGTGGGGGTGAATAGCTACTTTTTTGATTTTTTTCTTACAAAGGTTAGCAAACGCAAGCGGAAAACTAACAAAAACAAACTAAAACAATGCTAACACAACCTTTACGTGGTTCCGAGATGAAACTCATACTCCACGGCTGTCCGTAAGGTGGACGATCCCGATCGTTCGGTGGATGACTCCCCGGAGCACCTCCGGCTAGCTCTTGTCGCTCCCTGTGGGTGGAGAAACCTCGCCACAAACCTTGACAACCTCTGAGCACGTTTAGGCTACTAACAGACTTTATCCAAGCTTGTTTCGCCAAGGAAGAACAGCCAAAAATGAGTTCTCTTAAATAGTGCTCGATACTGTTTTGACTGTTACCAGTCGACTGGTGATAGCACTAGTCGACTGGTCCTCGGGAATTTGAATGTTTCAGCCTGACACTTCAAATTCTGGTCGACACCAGTCGACTGATCCCAGGATCAGCCAACTGGTCTTTCTGTACTCTACATCAGTCGACTGACCCAGCATCAGTCGACTGCTACCTAAGGTTTCCTTTTTCGAGTACAATTCTCTCAGCACTCGAACCCTAAGATTTCCCTTCCCGAGTGCAGTTCCCTCAGCATTCGAACCTTCACGACTTAGCTGACTCTTCATCCAGCAGCCTCGATCTGTTGCTTTCAAGCCCTCCTCGACTTTGGCTCTCGTCTCTCGGATACATGCAAGCCCGCGGCTCATTCTCCCATGTCATCCTTCGCATATGCCTCGAAGTACGCTTCCCTCGGCTCATCGTTCCTGCTCTAGCAGCTTCGACCTGTTGCCTTCAAGCCTTCTTCGACTTCGGCTCTCATCCATCGGATGCATGCAAGCCCTCGGCTTGTCTCCCATGTCATCCTTCGCGTATGCCTCGAAATTCGCTTCCCTCGGCTCATCGTCCCTGCTTTGTCCACGATCCTTCGGATGTATGCAAGCCTACGACTTGTCTCCTCACACCATCCTTTACCGGACCCGAAGACGTCCAACTAAATCCATGTGTATCCTGCAAACCTGCACACTCAAATACATATATTAAATCAACATAAAACCCTAACTTAATCATATTGACACACATATCAAAACCCATGACTTACCCGATCAAATTTGGATCGATTACACCAACACATCATGCTATGCGGGTTATTTATTTCAGGATTTCTCTTTTGTTTGTTTGCTTTATCTGCTTCAAGGGCCAGTTAATAAAGTTGACCATCTGAGCTAGTAAACATTACATCTATTCTTTTAGAAGTAATGATAGAGACAGTGAATCTGGGACAGTGAATGGGATAGTGAATGACGTGACAATTATTGTGTACACGTCCGATCGTCGATCGGACACTACCGGCCTTCGGCGCCGTCCGAACCAAACTATACTCTGGGGGCACGGTGAACCGTCGGGGATCGCCGCAATTGCAATCTCGCATCATTGACGTCGATTTCGATAGGTTCACCGTTGCGGCGATCCTGACGAGTTCACCGTCCTCCGAAGGTATAGTTTGATTCAGGATGATAATCAGAGGCCATCGGTGGTGTCCGATCGGCGATCGGACGTGTACACATTAATTGCATGTTATTCACTGTCCCATTCACTGTCCCAAATTCACTGTCCCTATCATTACTCATTCTTTTAGATGGTTGTAAATTAGTCTTTTCACTAATTGAAAATAATATTCGAGTCAGAGAAGGCCTTAGAGCTCAAGAAATGTTTTCACAAAAATAACATCAAGTCAAACAAATAACAAGCAGTCAAGCTGCCTGCTGTTTAGCATAGATACATACACAGACCTCTTCCTCGGAAAATAAATAATAAATAGTCAACAACTCGCATGTTCTTACACGCATGTATATAAATAACACAATTTACAGCATTAAGCATCACACCATTTGGTCTCAAAGGCTCGCATATATCACACCATCTTGGCACAGTATGAAATTTTTGTGAGGTAAATTAAAATCCAAAATGCATTTCATGTCCGTAACATGACTGCAGCTGTTGTCTGATCAATACCAGTGAGCTTGCATTTGATGTTTTCTCTGCCTTTCACATTCTTCTTCATATCATCAGTGTAAACATTACCACAGTTACGATGAGATTGTCCGGAAGTTCTAGCACAATTGTGTCCTTCAGCTGGGGTGGCATCATTGTAGCTCTTTCTTCGAGTGAGTTTTGGGGATTTCGCTCGAGTGGGAGGTACCTTTGTACAAGGAAAATGCACTAACTTGAAAAATAACTATTACGGAATAGTAGGAGATGAAACGACTAGAAATGGAGTAAAGTCGCAAACCAATCAATAGAAATGGGGAAAAAATTGGGAACCTAAGATCTGCTTGACTTGCATTTGGGCATTTGATACAGGACTGTGCAATGCATGCACCAATAACTATGATGCTTTCAGTAATTAAACTCAGCAAGACGTGAAATAGCTAATTATCCTAATCCTACGAGACATGTCATCATTAGTTAAGTTGGAATTTTGGACCCTCATGGAGATGATTTTCAGTAATTAAATTTGCAAGACTCAGCGGAATTCCATCCTCTAGTAAAATGACAATCTACTTACTTTTTGTATATTTAATTTGCTTGAATGTTGAATTACAAGGAGATTCGATGCAAAGGTGTTAGGTATTACCTTCTTTAGCTCAGCCTTTGGAGGAGGACCCTCATGGTAGAAGCTAGGAATTGGGTGTGCTTTGAATGTCAACCTCTTCCTCAACTTTTTCAGAGCTGCCTCTTGCTCTTCCTGATGAATCAGGCAGTCAAGAACTTAACCATGATCAATGCCCATGCGTTTGCAATCAAACTCGTTCACCATAAGTATTGCTGGGAAGTATAATCCACTAATATTTGTTTGAAAACAACTTCGCTGTCATCCTTTCTTTAATTTAAGATTGTTTGAATTAAGTTGTATTCTGTTTAGCCCAAACATGTATTGATCATCTGCTAAATACTAAAATAATTATTCCAGAAACCTAAAACCATATATTATATGATCTTGTCGACAAGCGAAGATCGGTTCTCGACCGGTTGACTCGGTCTGACCAAGACGACCCGGTCTACTGTAACTCGGAGGTCGGGGTCGGGGTCGACTACGGCTCAGATCTCAAGCACTTAGGTCGGACCAAAATGGAGCTTACAAAGAAATGGTGTGGTTGCAAAATGGCAGCGAGCCCCCTTCTGGGGTTCAAACGTGGTTTATATAGGGGAGGGGGGAAGTCTTCCATCGTGCAAGACGTCACATCCCATTAAGGCTCGCTCAGTGGTCAGACTGAGCTAGTGGATATTTCAGCCATGGGATGAGACTGACACAGCCGCTTGACAGCCTGTAAATCTGTCCCTTCCGCCCCTGATTAATGTTTGGCGGTTGTGTCAGGCAATGATTACGTTCAACGTCTTTTCCCCTTAATGAAGAATCCTGACAAATCCGACCTCTTGGTGTACGAGCTCTAACACCCGACCTCTCGGTGTTCGAGCTCTAGCACCCGACCCGAGGTCATCTAGCGCTAGTTCCCGACCTCTTGGTATCCGAGCTCTAACACCCGACCTCTCGGTGTCCGAGCTCTGGCACCCGACCCGAGGTCACCTAGCTCCAGTTCCGACCTCTCGGTGTCTGAGCTCTAGCACCCGACCTGAGGTCATCTAGCTCTAGTTCCCGACCTCGGGTAACCGACCCCGAGCTTCTGACGTCGGGTATCTGACCCCGAGCTTCGGACCTCGGGTGCCCAACCTCGGGCGGGTGGCCCTGGGTGAGTTTGACTTCGAACCGAGACTCTACCTACCCCGGCCTTTGCTCTCACTGAACCGGGTCGAACCGGGTAAACCCCGACCGGGCCCACAATTCTGATAAAAAACCGCTTGCCCGGATCATTATAGATACTGTAAACTTTTGAAATTGGTCACTTGCCAAGCCTCTTCTATTTCTCCGTTGTATCCGTAAAGTTAATAGTAGGGAAATCCAAAATATACGTGACTTCATTAGTGCAGACTAAAAGCAGACGATGAGCACAACCCATCAAATATATTATGTTTCAACAAATTCTTAAATAGTTAATCAGTGCAATTCATGTTGGTTTTTAGAGACCTATTTAAGCACTTGTACTAGGATTCAGCTACCATTCAGCATATAATATAAATGCAAGGTAAAAAAGGAGAAATGAAATATTGACGCCGACAGAAGGATTCATGCTAAAAATAATAAAAAATATTCCGTTGTGCACACCAGCTTACACATTGGCAACTTATATACACCAACAAAGAATATTAACAGAAGAAAGCGTACCCTTATCCTAGCTTCAGACTGATTTTTTTCTGCCTCCAAAGCTAGGTGTTTCTGTTCCAGCTTGGAGTAGAACTGAAGAAATCAGAGGAAAAATGATTAAAATTAAGTTGATTAAAATGAGAATAGTAAAATTAGACCTTAGTGGCACAAAGGCGATTCGCTCTCCCCCAGCGCCCCTGCCAACCCGTCCCAGGGCCAACACGGAGGAGGTAAATCACAAGGGCTATAGCCCGGATGTTGTGGCTAGTACATGGGGAGGGTGGGCACACTGTCTTTGTTAGGTTTTGACCCCCAGACCTCTTGGTGGCAACACCCACGTACTAATAGTAAAATTAGACCTAGAACATAGAGATGGTACCTCCTTCCTCTTGTCTGCACGCTCACTGCATCTGAAACTAGGGGCAGTTGCTACAGTTGTTTTGCCTCTCAAAGTTCTTACAGATGGTGTAGCTCTACGATATAAGTTCAGGAGCAATAAATAAATAGACAGTACAAATAGAGTAGAAGGTATAATGATATAAGGAGACAAAGCAAAAGTGTGAGACTCTTCTTCATCTGCTTGCGTTGCATTATGAAGTTGCAAAGGCTTCCTGGTCGTGAGAAGTGAGTTTCTCTGCAATGCCAACAGTATTAAATTCACAATTGATCATTCTTTAGATTTCCGAAATACATTTCAAACAGAATTTGAAATGCTTTCAAGAATAGAAGAAGCCATATAAATTGGGATTTCTTCATCTATTGATAGGATGCATGCATCGAGAACGGTGAACAGTTCCTTCTTTTTCGCAAAATCACTTGAGAATATACAGGATCACAATGCAGATCACATCAATACATTCAGGACAAGCTAAGTACAAAACCTAGTAACATGATATATGAACTGTTTAATAGAGAGGCGTGCATAGGAATGCTCTAATTTTTATCACAAGTTGATAGTTTGAAGTAAAATAAAAGTCATCCTTAAAATATTCAGATGTCATTGCAGGGACAGAAAAGAAATAACATCATGGAGATTAAGCAGTTTTTATACCAACTGATAGGTCACCTGAGGCTTGTTTGGGATCTTTGTCGGCTGGAGATAATCTACACTAGCATGTTTGCCTGCATTGACAGTTACAGAAATGATAGAGTGATGTCCACCAGAAGCACGCTTTTCAGTTGCAAGAATGAAAGGCTGAGGAACAGTGCGGTTAGGATGTGCATTCCCAGAATTAGCTGGTTTCAGTGCAGCTGACTTTCTTTGATTTAATGACTTGTGAATAATATGCTTATTTTCTGCTGTATCGTCATCCACACACAGATTACTGAGAAGAGGCAGTTCTTGTTGCCTGTGAGAATTCTCATCATCTAGCATCCTTACTGCATGATCTGACTCTCCATCAAAAGCCACCTTAATGATTTCCCCACCCATTAACCTGTGGTAAGAACCAACATAATGAAAATATAACAATGCGCAAAGAAAGATGGCCAAAATTTTATCATATTAACGGTTGGGAAAAGAAACATAAAAATTAGAAGAATACCCAAGTACTAGAATCTTAAACATCTAGCAATCTCAAAAACTATGGGAATTATTTTCCTCAGGAATTTTAACAATTAAGAAATTATAAAAATGTAGAACTGAAAGTTTGCTTCACAAAATTCTGTCAAATATTTCA
Source organism: Boesenbergia rotunda (assembly GCA_024364735.1). Classification (NCBI taxonomy): domain Eukaryota; kingdom Viridiplantae; phylum Streptophyta; class Magnoliopsida; order Zingiberales; family Zingiberaceae; genus Boesenbergia; species Boesenbergia rotunda. The sequence continues at coordinate 55,818 of JAGFNQ010008380.1, read as the reverse complement.
GTTTCCATTGCAAGAGTGGCTGGGCTGCCTAAAGTTACCAACAACATGCGTGTGCAAGGCTAATCACATCATATAGACAAAACAAAAGGAGAAAATATAAGAGCAAATGGCACAAGAAACATAAGTCGGTGCCACAAAGAAAATCCAATTGTCTTACAATAGCAAGAATAACAAAAAACTGAGCCATTAATTTTATTAATTTGATTCATTAAACAAAAAAATACTGAAAAACTGCACTATTGAGTTGTTTATTACACAACCAGAAAGAAGTCCATTATACAAGATGTTAACGCAACCAGCAAGTGTTATGTAATAATGAGATGACCACCAAATTATATTAGGATTTCCTTAATAGAGATATTAAGGGAATATAGCTTAGATAGTAGAGCACTTGCTTAACATAGCATGTGAGGGATGGGGATAAATACACATCTCCAATTTTTGACTTCTTTTGGTGGAAAATAATATGACCTCGAGGTCATGGGCTCGAGCCACAGAAATAATCTCTTACAAAATACAAGATAAGACTACGTACAATATACTCAATGTGGTCTGACCCTACCCTTCCCCGAGACCTCGCACAGACGAGAGCTTCGTGCACCGGACTACTTTTTTTTGGAAAAATGTCTTTTATTAATAATTATCAAAAGTTTCACCCAAAACTGTTAATTCGAAAATGGAATCATTCTAAAATTAAAAGGTAAGAGTGGGGATATAGCTCAGATGGTAGAGCGCTCGCTTAACAAGAAAAGGTATGGGGATTCTCCAATTAATTTTTTGAAAAATGTCTTTCATAAATACACGGTACAAAGTGAAAAAAATGCAAGATAGACTACGTACATATACCTAATGTGGTCCGACCCTACCTTTCCTCGGGACCTACGACTATTTTTTTTTTTTGAAAAATGTCTTTCATTAATAATTATCAAAAGTTTCACCAAAAACTATTAATTAGAAAATGAAATTATTATAAAAAAATCAATGGGGATGTAGCTCAGATGGTAGAGCGCTCGCTTAGCATGCGAGAGGTATGGGGATCGATACCCCACTTCTCCAAATTAATATTTTTGAAAAATATCTTTCATTAATTGAAATAGGAAGTCGAACACATATTAGTTTTTTATACGAAACTTAGTTGCATAAAAGATCAAAATTTGATAATTGGTATATTTAGTTTTTTTTAACCAAAAAAAAAAATACTAAACCAGTTCTACCCTGGATCATACATGATGATTATAACCTTCAGATAAAAAAAATGACAAAAAGACGATTCACTCGTCCTCAGCGACCCCGTCAATCCATCTCAGGGCTAACATGGAGAAGGTAAATTACGCGGTCTACTGCTAGCACTATGAGAAGATGAGAAAGATATAGCAACTGCAAAAGATGTTAGCCTAACGGAATCAGCAAGTGCTAGATACAAGATATGATATTAAGAATAGCTTCAAATTCTTAGAAGACAACTAACAAGTAACATGAGACAAAGTACTGATTAGCTTTCAATTGTCGTAGTTATTTTTTATTAAGGGGATGTAGCTCAGAGGGTAGAGCGCGGGCGATTGATACCCCACTTCTCTAATTTTTCATTATATTTTTTTGGAAAATGTCTACAAATAAACTGCACAAAGTGAGAAAAAGAGCTACAGATATCAAGGACTTCTCCAAATTTTCATTATATTTTTTTGGAAAATGTCTATAAATAAGCTGTACAAAGTGAGAAAAAAGAGCTACAGATATGAGGGACATGACTAACAAGGAGAATTATATATAGAATAGGTTATCTTAACCAATTTGAGGGAATTTCTTCATATTTTAGACAGGTAGCACACCAAGCATCTAAACTTTCAAGGTCCTAATTTATCGTGTTTTATTGTTTAGTATTTAGATATTTCACTAAGGCAAAAGTATGATGTTAAAAGGTAATGATTCAAAAAATATCAAAAACATCATGAGGTGCTACAAAAAGTATCTGACTTAGTTGTATAAAAGAAGAATAAACCGAAATTTAGTAATTAGTATATTTAGTTTTTTTAACCAAAAAACAATACTAAACCAGTTCTACCCTGGACCATCCATGGTGATTATAACCTTTAGATAATACTATGAGAAGATGAGAAAGATATAGCAACTGCAGAAGATGTTAGCCTTACAGAACCAACAAGTGCTAGGTAGAAGATATGATATTAAGAATAGCCTCAAATTCCTAGAAGACAACCAGCAAGTAACATTGGATAATTTACTGATTAGCTTTCAATCGTCGTAACTACATTTCATTAAGGGGGAGTAGCTCAGATGGTAGAGCTAGAGGCATGGGAATCAATACCCTGCATCTCCAGTTTTATTTATATCAGAGCAGAAAGAAATTGGAACAAGAAGCTAAGTCGAAACAGGAAGCCACTATTTTTTTTTTTCGGCGCAACCTTAATTTGAAGATTTTAACCATTAGCATAAAAATTACCGTCACATTGTGAATATTGCGAATATGAGAGAAAGTGACAAGCATAAACACCGACTCATACAGAAGAACAACATGCTTATCCATACCCTAGAATTAATTAAACCAGCATATGCATTTCTCAATTATTAGCTACCCAAACTCCATAGAGATCCGCCATTGAACAGGAAAAATGCTACTAAACCCACAGAAATAGGAAGAAAAGGGAAAAGAAATTACTGCACAGATATAAAATATTCACAATGTCGAGGAAGAAAAGATAGCGTCAAAACAATTTGTCGAGGAGAAAAGACTACATTCAAACTGTTCCTAGTGCAAAGAAAGCCAGCAAAATTCCAAGCAAAGAAAGGAGATTCCAAATGTGAATCCCTCATCCGATTAAGAAAACTCACAAACAACTTTTGCTCGCTCCAACATTTGATTCCAAAGAAAACCAAGGTACCAATACCTAACGAAATAGAGGGGGGAAAAACCAACCCATGGCTTGCGATTCTACCTTCCTCCGCCTCAATTACCCTTCACTTCCTCCTTATCCCACCGCCGCCGTCCGCCGGCCCATTTGCTTTCCTATCCGCCTGCGAGCTTGGCTGAACTCTTCTCCACGGCGTCACAGTGTTGAGCTCCCCGTTACGCCATTTAAAGCACCGCATCGCCATTTAACGCCGTAACGTAACGGCGATTGGGGGAACCTTCGCGCGTTGTGCATTCGAGTTGTTCGCAGGTAAACCTGGTCCCTCGTGTCGTTCCGAGAGCGGTAAGACTACCGCCATCTGTGGGTCGTGGCGGGACCCTGACATCAATCCGGCAGAAAACCCGACGCGCGAACAACTTTTAAATATACTTTCGCCACTTATTAAGGCTTACTCGAAATTGTACCCGAGTTTTTTTCAAGGTAAGTTTCATTCAAATATATATATATTTTTGAGTGACCGCCGACACGTAACGACCGATATGCCACGACACGGTTGACTCCAGGACAAATAATGGGAATTCTTATCGCCAGTTCCACTACTATAGTAGTAGGACGCCGTTATATTACCCGCTACGATAATATATCAGGATTTTAGTAGCGTACTTAATTTCTTTCTTGCGAGTTTTATGTTATTATGTAGTTTAGAGGTTACACCAAATATCTTAAATTCCTTCATTTTAAAGGAAAATTATATTCCTGTGTTATTTTTAAAAGAAAAATGTAATTTTGAAACTTATTATTATTATTATGTATATCACTTTTGGCTGATTTTTTGAAATGTTAATGTTTAGGTGAAAGTTATACTTATTAATCTTAATGTGTGAATATGAACTTTGTTTAATTTGGTGAAAAAAAATATATTCACATTATTGATTGATTGTATTATTTATGTTATTAATATGATATGAAAAAGATATCGACCTAAACTATGACCCATGTCATTAGGAATGCCCCTCCATTAGATGTGAACTTGGTAGCTCTTTCGAAAAACAAGTAATACCATTAGTCTCTTTCAACTTCATCCACAAAAAATTGAAAATATATATAATAAACAAAACTTCTCCTATAATTTACAAATTTTTTTATATGTCTTCTTTGAAACAAATATTATCATAATCTTCAAACCTAGGATAATAATTTAATTAGGGTTAATTAATTGGATGAGATGTTATTAGGTTAGGTGAGTCTTTATGTCGATGTCTGAAAAGGATATTAGTAGGATGAATGGGCCAAGATTTCACTACATGGCACCTTTTTTCATTAATCTTTTATAGAGAAAATGAAGATACAATTTAGATTACAAATATTTTTAAAATAAATTGAGGAAAATTGCTAAAAGTTATGTGTTCTCCAATGGACCACATTTGCTAAACCACAATATCAATGTCTCAACTAAGTGAAATATGGATTGAGCTAGTCTTGGAGATACTTAGCAAACCATCCTTGATGACTGTGTTTTCATTTTTCTTTTCTTTTTTGTATACAAAAAACTACTGATGATGTTGCACTAGGCAAAAAATACAACAAATCACTCTTGGTTTTATCGTTACATTGATCATCCTCAACCTCAACCTTGAAGGTCTATTTGCTATGGAGGTAGAAAGCAGCTTTTGCGGAAGATTTGCAAGAGGCATGGCAAAGCTCGCCTCCTGTAGTTTGTCTATCTAAGCCGAGGAGAGGCATAAGGTGTTCCATGGATTGAGTTCCAAGAGTGCAGAGAATGAGAGAAGCATTGCACCATGCAGACATGGATCACCGGCACCTTATCTTTGGTCGTCGAGATGGTGCAATGACTGAAGGAAAGTGATAAACAAGTTGATCAGCAGAAGGTGTTGAGGACAGAATCTTTGTCGGGTCAGACTAGGTGGGCAACCGAGCGTGATTGTACTCGCCTTCGTAAGTGACAATCATCATGAAAGGGTCTTCCAAGCACCTTTGAACATGTTTCCTCGCAGGGCATCCCCTCGTGCTGCTGCATTTGTAATATCCCTGCATCCTGCATTGTTGTTTCAGTAATTAAACCTATGCAAACCTTCACTAACAAAAATTAGCAGTCCTCGTCGTAACTAAAACATAAAGCTGAGAAGCCGATGAATAGTGTGCAGAGAGAAAAATTATGATGAGACTTAGTCCTTAACGTGTTTATGGATTTCTGGATTGGTTAAAGTGTCTTCCAATTAGGTAAATGTGCTATCAAGAGACCATCAAAATTACTGATGCAAAGAGGAGAAAAAAGGTTTATGGGCTGGAAATACTTCGGCTGGAAGTGCATAAAATGCAAATAAGCACAATCAAAGTATTTTTCCAATTTAGCATTTACTTATCAGTTATCACATGGATTGAAAATAGAGCAGCAGAATCATTTCCAAGGGAACCTTAAGATAAGTAAGCAAAATTGCCAGTTCTGTGCACTAGTCAAAGGCGCAAAACAGTTAAGTCTTAGTGAAAGGTTACTGAAGTAGTGTACTTGCTCTTTCGCTATGCTGCACAAAGAAAAACAAACTGAAGCAACTGAAATAGAGATAAACTACATCTAGATAAACATAAGTGCATGGTTTAACCTGTGAAAAGAGAGATTGGTATGAGATAACATGCCTAAGATGAGGAGATCACTTGATTGGCTTTTGTCCATACTTTCTCCACGTGTAGTCATGGCAGGATACCGGCTAGCTTATTACTGACAGAGGGCACCTTAATGGTTCTCTTAAATCTTAGCTTCCTAAAGATAATAATATAGTCAGAAATAGTTGAATTCAATCCCTAGAATCACAGCTCCGTCTTTGATAGAAAATAACATCCATGACCTCACCTTCTCTTTGAGCAATGACACCAGCTGCATGTGACATATTTTTCATCTTCATCTCTATATACGCACCTCCGCATGGGAGGCAGGTGCAGGTTTACCGGGTCAGACAACCCAGTCCACAAATCAGATGGAATGACTTTCCATCCAAGCTAGCCACACTACCATCATGCTTAGAGACGACAAGGACCTTGTGGTTGATGCTGAAGGTGTGGGACTAGAACTCTCAAATTTAAGGTTGATGGCATTATTACTCCTCCGAAACATGCAGCCTGAAGCTTCATCTGCTGGTGAAGCTGAAACCTGGGGCACTGAAGAAGCTGATAATGACTCAACAATGACGTCTGTGGCACAAGTTGATTGTCAAAGAGGCTCCTCCGGGATAGTTGGAAAGGGTTCTTAGCACTTGAATCCAAAAGGTGAACTTTTCCCCCTAAACTAGTTCTTGGAAGTTGTCGGGATGGATTGGGACTGTGCTCCATCTTTGACAACAATTGATTGTCTGAGAGGAGTTTATTGTGATAGGGGGGAGATATGGCTTTGTTGACAACCCTAACTCTTCCATGGCCATAACATTTGGTAAGCATGCTTTATGTTGAGGCTGGTAAAGGAGGCTAAGAACTCTGTGACAGCTAAAGGTTGCAGCTCTATTAGCCCTCTCCACCTCCTCCACCTCAAAGCCACAACTCTAGATTAACCTACAATTCCATTTTGGACAGCTCTGGAGGATCAAAAGCCCCAACTGAACAAATAAGAAATACATGAGAATCTATCCATTTCATACGCTGAAGATCATACATAAGAATTGATCAATGGTTAAAATAGATAAGAAGAGATCTAAACAAAGAAACAAAAGAAAGAACCGAAACTTGTTCTAAAAAAAGCATTCTAAACCTACTTCAGCATGCAAAATGAGGAAACGACAAAATCATATTTTGGCCACCGAGCTTGATTCAAAGCATCGCAAAACAGATAGCTTGAGCTATGTTAGACGGATATTCTACTGAGTTCAACAAATGTTGAGAAATCCTCAAAAACGCATCAATTCTTGCGCTGCTACAGAACGAGAGAATAATAGACAGGATCAAAGAGTTGACCTTGGCGAAGGGAAAGAACCCTAGAGTTAAGTTGGTTTTGGCCTTCCGATGGCGCCCATGTGATTGGGAGGTGTGCCGGAAACACCAACAGCAGAGCTGCAGAGAAGAAAGGTCGGAGCAAGAGACGAAGGCTAAATTATTGTCTTTTGAATTCGAAGTCGTTGATTTAACAAAAAAGGATTTTATATTTTCATACATATATTTCACACATATTTCTTATCTGTCCCTCGATTTTTTTTTCCAAATTTTAAAAAACGGATTTTATATTTTCACACATATTTCTTATCTGCCCTCCAATTAGAAATGACAATGATTTTTTTTTTCCAAAATTAAAAAAAGGATTTTATATTTTCATCCATATTTCTTACCTGTCCTTCGAATTTGAAATGACAATGATTTTTTTTCTTTAGCTTGGAAAAGATATTTCCCTAGACTTTGTCAGTAATTATTTTTTATTTTTTATAATTGTTTGTACAATTATTTGGTCGATAAATACAGAGTTAAATGAGTTATATTACTAGATTAAGTTAAACAAATAACTATTAAATTGAGATATAATCTTATCATGGCAGGTGATAATAAGGTGATTTGCTCACCCAGTGTCTTCCTAATTCATCCTAGATTAATTTAGAAAAATTAAATCATGAGAATTACTAATCCGGATGTTATAACTAGTATATGGGGAAGATGAACACATTAACTTTGTCAGATTTTGACCTCTAGATCTCATGATAACAATACTTACGTACTAACCATCAATCCATCCCACGAGAACTAAAATATAATCTTATGGATACATACAAACATATTAAATGATTCCATATCTCATCGAAATCTTTTTGACGATTCAATATTCCAAATCTATTTATTTGTTTGTCTGATGTTGACTTTGACAGTTTTGATTAATCTAATTAATTATTTTATCCTCACTTTATTATTTGTCTTATTTGTAAATAGAGAAACTTGAGGATCCATAATTTTCCAATATATATCAGTACCCTAGAAATGCAAGTTCATTACACAATTTGTGCTGTCCAAAGTTAGAAAATAAAATTGTATGATAAAGAATACAAAATATTGAGTTGACGTTGGTTTGCCTCTGAATCACTATTATCACAGATTTAGTACAAGAGCCACAAAGCAATAAACAAGATCGCGTACAATGATTCAATGAACAAATGGTAGAGGATCAGCTAAGAGTTCAAAAGAAATTGTCAATCGTTCCTTAAGCTGGACTGTCGACCTTGGACCGACCGTAGGCTAGCACCATAACGAACTCCTTGCCTGAGGTTCCGGCGAAGGTTGGCAATCTCTGTGACGAGCCCACTCTTAGCCATTGAACCAGCAACTTGTGTAAAGATGTAGTAGGGCTCACTGCCTGGCCGCGGAACATGATACCCACCTACATTCACCGTCAACGGTAGTTGAGCCGAAGGCAATTATGCGACAATGACAGTGCAAGAACTTTAGCCATGTCATAACTTATTGCTTTCTCACTCTTTAAAACCAACATTCCATTTGCTATGCACTAAATTTTTCAGAAACGACCATGAAGGATATGCTCAAACAGATAAATGAGTCTTGAGTGACATAGAATGCAACTGGTATCATCAAACCTTTTGAATGTTATTGATGTGGCATGATAGTCTTCCTAAAAGCATACAAGTACAGCTCAGGCAAAGAATCGTAAGGGAAGTGCACGTATTTACTAGGTAATTTTCTGTGTGTATATATCTTTTTAAATTGGGTCTACATCTGTTTCTTAAGTAAACGTTCAGTAAAATCGATATGATTAAGCTTGTTTCAGCAAACCAATGAGCAGAGTCATATTATGGAGAAGATTTGGAATGAACAGAGAAAAATTCAGTCTGTTCTCCATTGAAATTTGCATGTTAAAATTCATGTCCAGATACTGTCTATTGCGCAAGCTACAATAAAAGAGTATTACAGTTGGATATACCGGGATGCATCATAACTCTCTAGTAGCTACTTCTACGTCAAGTTTTCTGGAAATAGTCGCAAGTAGTCATAACAAATCATATGAAACGTTGGTAACTGACATATCAATATGTTGAGGCAATCTAAAGTCCGGAGTGACCTTGTGTTTTGATGTTTGGGCAAAGGGTTTAAGTTAGATTTTCCCTTGTGTACTAATATGGGTATGTGAGTGTGCAGGTTGTACAGGTTTATACATATTGACTTGGCTGGACGGCTTCGGTATGGTGAAGGGTTGCATGGAGACAAGCTGGAGGCTTGTGTGTACCCGAGGGACCTGATATAGCAGGGATGATGAGCCGAGGGGCGCGGACTTCGAGGCGTACGTGAAGGATGACATGGAGACAAGCTGGAGGCTTGTGTGCATCCGAGGGACGAGGGCCAAAGATGAAAAGGGCGCGAAGGCAATAGTCAAGGCTGCTGGTGAAGAGTCAGCTAAGGCAAGGGACAAGAGCCGAGGGAAGATGACTCCAAGGGCAAGATGAGAAGTGGACTTCAAAGGGCACACGTGAAGGGTGGCATGGAGGCAGGTCGAGGGCTTGCGTGCGCATCCGAGAGACGATAGCCGGTAGAAGAGGACTTTAAGGAGCAAGCCAAGGGAGAATGCTTGAAGGCACATGTTAACGAGGGTCAAGAGAGTGAGGAAGAGTATTTGTAGAGGCTGGGCAGTCTACTGGTGTTATAACAGTTGACTGACAGCGCAAACAGAAACTCACAGTAGGTTCTGGACCCTGGGCCAGTCGACTGCCATTTTGGCAGTCGACTGGTAGCGACTGGTGAGCTGGCAAATTCGAACGTTGGGGGTGTCAACGGTCGAATTTGGCTGGCACCAGGCAGGGGCAGTCGACTGGTAGCGAGAAATCAGCCCCGAGTCCTATTTAAAGAGGACTTCGTGGTGGCTGAGTTTCTTGACGAAACTTGCTTGGGTAAAGCAAGTTAGTAGTCTATTGTGATCAGAGAGCGTTCAAAGTGTTGTAGCGAAGTTTCTCCACCCACAAAGAGCGACAGATCTAGCCGGAGGTTATCCGGGGATTGATCCACCGACGGATTCTTGGATTAGTCACCCGACCGGGATGGATACCAAGTAAATAAGGTTGTTAACATTGTTTTATTTCGTATTTACTTTGCATATTATTGTTTCCGCTGCGCTAACGACTTTGTAGAGATCAAAACGACGAAAAAGTGTTATTCACCCCCCTCTAGCACACCACGATCGATCCATCACAATATGCTTGCAAGTATATCTGTGATATTCTGTCCTATAACCAACTCATAGTAAGCAAACCAGGCTCCCAAGACAAGTGTTTGACTTGATCCAGTAACTTGAAGCCTGTATTCATGTTTGATACAGTCAAACTCAAACACAGACACAAGAAAAACTTACCGATATGATCTTAGTGCTACCCAAGGCAGCCTAGGTCTTTTCTAGAAATGCCAAATACTTTTTTTTTTGAATATTCTGTAGGTCATACATGTACCAGATCTTGCACATAAATGCACGGTTGACCAGGCAACTCAAGTTCTATAAGTGTCTGAGAAGAACCAAAAATATTATTAGAAAATTCAGTGGGGATCAACACTTATAAAGCTATACAAAGGCAACTGAGTTATGTAGTTCCAGCTTACATATGCTAAATGCTCTGAAGAAAATAGAAGGCACTGACAATATGTTCAGTTATATTCCAGCTAATTTCTTCATCAAAGTTACATCTAACGAAATGTTGCCACCGCTAGCTGTTTCTTCGTTGTACACATTATGTAGTATTAATGCAACTGATATTTTGCCAAACTATTAATGTTAAACAAGAAAAGTAAAGTAACACTCATTTCCAATCATCATACAGTCTCAAGGGTTGCGCTCAAGCAAAATACATCAATTTAGGCAAACTCTATAAATTACCTCGGTTTCACTGTGAAGATCAAGCTTCCTGACAAGGTACTTCTGGATACAAGAAACAGGTACATTGCCATCTCTGAAACATGGTAACCAGAAAAGTCATCAAATGGAAGGTAAAATAAATGAATTCGAAGTGATAAAAATAAGGTTTATCATGCATGAGGTCCTTCCCTAAGATTGTTCTCGCAGGCCATCCACCCTAAGTCAACATTAACAGAATGACAAAGATCAGCATAATTAATGTAACCAGATTTGTCATAGTTTGCAACGTTAATTATCATTAGAAATTAGAAAAGAGATGACCGGCCCGAACCCATGAAAGTTTCCTATTGACCACCAGGATAAATCTGGAAGTGTGAATGACTCATCACTCCGCAACCAGCGTGAAAGGTTATCTTCCCACCAAAGGAAATTAATTCCACAATACTCCGCAACTAAGAATTGACCCATGGATATTAAATGTTAAATGTGTAAGAACTTTACCGTTGCACTGTAGCCCATAGCCCGGGAGCACAACATTAATAATTAGGACATCTCCAATGGTCAAACTCTAAATGAGATTTTTTTGTAATCCCCAATGTGCCACATCCAAAATATAAAAACCTACTATTCTTTCTACAATGAAAAAACCTCTCTACAACTTTTTTTTGGACCCTATATTACAAATCATATACTCCCTATATTACAAATCACAAATCACAATGCAACACTATTTTATCATTAATTACGAGCTTCATCTTCAAGAGAAAAAAAACAGGTTTGAGTTTTCACTACCGCTTTTTAACTACAAACCTCAAACCTCAAACCTCACCTCTACAATGATTCAAGCTTTTTTATTGAGGTTTTTTTTTAAACCTCTCATAAACATTGCATTGGAGATGCCCTTATGCATGTGCTCTGGATTCTTTTATCAACTAAAATTTCCGTGCTGGAAGTTCTTTAACATAATAATTGTAGTTATACGACTACACATGATTGACCTGAACTATTATCATTATCATCATTTGTAAGTCCTGACAATTGTGATCGGCTACCTTGATGTAAACCCACTCATCTGCTAACGTCAATTCAACTCAACCTTTTCATGCGTGATTGAGGCAGGAATTCATGGTTTTTGACAAAAACTACAAGCAACTGCAGAAATTCTAAATGAAAAAGATAAGGAAAACAGTGGCAAGTTAAAAATATAAACAAATTATGCACGAGATTGTAGGATCATGATAATTAAACTCACTTAATCCTCAAATAACTATTTGGTATCTGGGGAAGAGGTGAATCTCCTTCCCTGAAAAAAACACTAAAATCAATATAAACAGAAATGAAGTAAGAAGGATGATTATACAATCTCCACAAGAGAAAAGACCATAACTGGTTTAAGGAAGCAATTAACTGAAACCATATAGGGCAAATTCTTCTGTCACATGGCCCAGTTGATGCATCAATTGGTGCTTCAAATGACATAGTACCCTTCTGTTTTCCATTGAACCCATTCAACCTTTTAGATTTTGCTGCTACATGAGGCATTTGGATGATGTCATTTTTCTCTTCCTTAACTTTGAACTTGTGTAGCCTAGTTTGACAAATATTAGCTTCACCATTCTGTGCACTGATGAGTTCATCCTTGATAACAGGATTCTGTGGACTGGACTTAAAAGACTTTGCCACTTCAGCTAGACAATCTAAAGGTTTCCAGGGCTCAGTCTTATTCCGAAAGGAGTCCCCTCCACTCGATGAATGTTTGATAGGAGTGGTGCTGAATGGCTCCATATTTGAAGAAGTCTGAGAAAGTATTGCCAAAGTTAAACATGGACACTAATGGAGGATGAACTTATATTTAAAATCTAAAAAAAAATATAAAACTTTAGAAACAGTAAAACAAGCAAAGAAGAAATTAAGAAAAAGGATTGCTGCCTGTTTTCTACAAGCGTCCAGCTTGTTTGGATTAGCAGATGAGTTTTCAGGAAGGTCATCAAGACTTTTATCATCCATCCTCTTTCTGGTTTCTTGAATATCAGGACTTGGTCCACAAAATGTCGCAGCCTTTCTAGCAGCAGCTCTTGTTCTCCTTCCATGCAAAGCTGTCTGTGCTTCTATTTGAGGAGTGTCGACTACTAATGATGAAAGTGATCTTTCTTTTCTTTTAGCAGGAAATGTTACAAGAGGAAAATTTTCAAGAGCTTCAATCTTTCTCCTTTTGAAAGGAAATATCTTAGATCTCAAATCTTGCAGATTGTGGTCAGCTCTGCAGATGATACCAAAATTAGGATATGCTTGAAGAGAGACGTATTGTATCAGAAGCTCAAAGTATAAAACAAGGAATTTCAGATTTAACCAGGAACTCATTTTACAATTGCAACAATTCCAGCGTATTAGCATTTCACAATTGTTATAACAATCATAACTTCCTTAATATAGTAATCCAGTGTTCTTTTAGAAAAAAGATAGAATCACAAGAGAGGATCCTGCCACTAAACTGAAAGGTATTGCCTCAGACAACAACTGACAGAAACTAGAAAAGGCTGACGACCCCTGATTATACACTAAACTACCACTACTCATAAATCATTTGAGGATGCTGCCACTTAAAGCCAAGCCATTCCCTAAACTTATCATACAAATTCAAAACTAATGAGGGTACCATTCCAGCTTCAGAACTCTACTGGGCAAATTGCATATTTGATCTCTAGCTTACCACCCAGCCTTGAACAATACCGCCTTTCACCCACAGAAGTTTGATACACTACTACCTGCTTGAGGCCTGCATACCACCAGAAACCTCCCCTATTGTTACATATGCTGCACTTTCACATAATCTATGATGCAATTGCCAACAATTGCCACCTCCAGAACAAATCCCGTCAATCCTACAGCCAGGTCAACTCCGTCTTGCGAAACAATCAATTCCTCCAAATAATGGTGTTGGGAAGAAGCACTGACACATGACATGAGAGCAGTTAAAGGTGATAAACACATACCGTTTGAAGTCAAAGAAGGAAGCTGTGCTTCTATTTTATAAGTCGGTGAAACTATTTTTGATTCCAACAGATCAAAAAAGTGAAAAAAAACTAAGATGGGAGCTTAGATATTGATAATCCAGTCAACAATAAGGTTTTCACTATAATATTAAAGAAATCTAGAACCGGATAATATAATAGCTACTTCAAACAATTTGTATACCAAAACCTAGTGAGAAACTATAATAAGCAACATAATGCAAACATCATCAGCACAACAAAGGAAAGCAAATTACCTGAGCTTTTCAATAGGAACACAGCCCAATTCAATATTACATATAGGACAGCAATCTACTTCTTCATTTGTGAGTTTTTCATATATACACTTCCTGCAAACTATTTGAAGATCAAAGTATGAAAAAGATATTTTTTTTACACAAATAAATTGAAATTTCTTCCCAATGACAAAGCAGAACGTCAATAATAAAAAATCAACACAACTCTGCTACAAGATGGAAGGACAAAATCTATCATCAAAGACAGCAATAGTTCTCAAATGTGTGTTGGGATAAGAGATATTGAATGACATAAGAGGCATCTGTGTGTTGGGAGATGCTATGCACCAAAGTGAAAATAACTAAAGCAAAAGAGGTTATCTACTCAAGAAAAGTCAACTTTTAGGTATAATAGTCTATTTGAAGGCTCAGGAAGTTGAAAGAAACTACACCAGTTTAGCTCAACTGCAGTACCAAATAATTTTTCCAAAAAATAAGTGAGACTATTATGGATCGGACTATACTACGTAGCAATGAATTGCCAAAAATGACTACGAAACAATCAAACATAAAGACAGAATTTGATCTCAAGAAAAACTAGACTGAAGTTTTAGCTGTAAAATTAATCCATGTGCCAAGAATTTCTTGTTTCCTATTTTCTGGAAAGTGCCAACAATGACATGAGTATATTTTCACGCCTCAGAAAGGCATCACAGGCAATCTCTCCTTTTGTTTGCGAGTGCACAGTCAAAGTAGTAACTTAGATGCCACCTTTATCAAGAATTTTTGTGGACTAGCACTGATTTCACCTCCTGCAGACATTCTCTATCCAACTAGCTCAGTTCATTAACGTGAAGAAGACTTACAAAAATATTCTATTTTTGATAGCAGGAACTACTCCATGTATCAAGAAAAAGAAATGAAGATTTTACCTTTCAATGCCCACTTTACGTATTAACCTACTTCTTTGTCTACATGTAGGCAAAAATATATACTTGGCGTCATGTGCCATCATAATGCTCATACCAAAGTGGGAAAAACTCAAAACGATAAAAGGTAAGTTTCCAAACCTAGAGACTCCCCAAATTTATGAATCTTCCATAGAAAGTAGAAGAAGAAGAAGAAGAAGAAGAAAGAAAAAAAAAAATCAAAGATCTGATTCACGAGAAGAAACCGAGGAATCACGTAAACCAAGATCGAAGAACTCCAAACTAGGAATAAACTTTGAAACAACATGCACAACTACAGAGAAACGCCATGAATCGGCGAAAGACGTCAAATTGGAGGAGCCGGAAGAAACAGAGGCCCTCAGGTTAGAGTGCGAGAAGGGGAGGATGAGGAGGCATACTCACACGTATGCAGGCACTCAGAGATGGTGGTGGCATCCCGGATTAACTTGTGGCAGATTGGGCACGTCATGCACGCAACCAGCAACTTCCGCTTCACGGCCACCACGGCCGCTGCCATTCCGTCGACCAATTCACTTCTTAAGTCCCTCACGCTGCCTCCCGAATCCAATCTTTCATGATAAAAGGGCACCGAGGAGCCTGGAGACGGCTCCCTGCGGACCAAGGGGCCGCATTGATCTGCGAATCACGTGGCGGAAGGGCGGCGCAAGTGGATCGAAAGCAGGGCGGAGACCAAGTTGGGATTTTTGCGGAGAAGTCCAACTAGTAGGCGCCGGGGAGAGGGATTGGAGGATAGATTCGAAGGCGAAGAGGGAAGGGATCGAAGGAGAAGAACAACGTACGACGCCAGTGATGAGCCGTAAGAGAAAGAGGAAAAACAAAAACAAAAACTAATTTATAATTTTATTTTATTATTACAAGTTGTTGATCGGTATTATCGAAGTCGACCGGTATTATATGCCGGTTCAGGCAAACGGACCGGTTGATCTAATCTCATCTCATTAAAATTACCGTACGTGTCGTAAATTTATGTGTTATGGAGTTATATTAATGGGAAGATGTCATACGGACGGGTTGATCTAATCTCATCTCATTAAAATTACCGTACGTTCGTAAATTTATATGTTATGGAGTTATATTAATGGGAAAATTGGCCCTATCTGATAAATTTATAATTAGTATCTTGATATTTGAAAATTAAAATTTAAATAAAGTTAATATATCCGTCGTCGATCTGTCTTCTTTATGTACTAATCAAAATATTCGAACTAATAACTTCTATAATTTATCTCCTTCGTATTAATCCTGAGATAGATTGATGAAAACGTTAGAACGGGCGAATTATCTTTTACAATTTATATTAATGAAAAACTTTGGACCTGCTATTTGATTCAATATAAATCTCAGGGTGACATTCTTCTATGGTAAACTACATTCTTCTATGGTAAACTCGGTAAAAACTGATAATTTTTAATTTTGTAATATAATCATAAACAAAATTATAATAAATATTTCATCTAGATGAATAATACTATAAATTTTAATAATTCGAAAAGTTTTTATTTGGTTATGATATAAAGGAGAAATAAAAAAAATAAAATGGATAGCTACCTTAATCCAATCCATTTTTTTATAGAATTTTTTTTTGTTTTTTGTTTTTGCATAATATGCATGCCATATCATACAATTTAAATATAAAAATACACTAATCTAATCTCAAATGATTCGGTACTGTGGATATCTCAACTAGTACACAAATCATAAAAGAAGATTTATCTATGACAACACTATTGTACTAATTACGTACTGTTCGAGCTTGCGAGGACAAATAGTAGTAAATAGCATATTGAATATAAGTGAATAAAAAGATAAAATAAAAAGACTTCATTATGAACAGTTAATCCCATATTGAGAATTTATTAGCACTATTGGTGGGTTATATTGTTGTACATATATATATAATGTGAACAAATATTTGGGGAGAAGTTTTCTCTCATTTGATTTGTGTGTGCGAGCATGACCTACGTGTATCAAATATCAGATTGATCAGGACCAAATTTGCATAAACGATTAACCAATATTTTGTTAATTTGAATTATTATTCTTTTTGCTCAATGTAAATGGATGCACTAATATGATTAATGAGAATTTATATTTGTTAAATAAAATAGTTGACGAGTAACTAGTGTTTCAAGGCTGGCGAGTGAATGATCATTGAATGGCCTTTATTCGACCATTTACTATTTCTTTGGTTGAACTTTTTTATAACGAGGAGGCCATGAGTAGGGCGAAGTGATATAGAGCATTAGAAATTTATCCATCTTCATTTCCCAATTTTCCGTCTCTATCGTGCACCCGCTCGGCAAATTCATCCATGATGACAGTCAGGTACATTCTTAGTTATGTAGGATCAATGCACGTGAGCAAGAGGTGAATCACATGTATTTAAAAAATAACCTTCAACTTTTTGTAAAATAGTGCGCAGCGAAAATAAAAACAACTAAGTAATAAAAAAATATGAAAAAGTCGAACACTAGTATTTTTACTTGGTTCGGAATCTTCGATGACTTTTACTCAAGACTCATGTCCATTGGACCTTTCTGACATATAATTCACTAAATTATTCTATCGGTAAACTCCTAGTAGAGTAATCGAATATAAAAAATGAGAAAAATATAACACCCTACACTTTCTTTTTGCAAGTATAAAATGTGCACAATAAAAATTAGTTACAAACACGAAATATAAAAATTCAGATATGCTCATGTATTGGTGTCGATCTTCTGGCAGTGGTTGAGGGTAACAGAGTGGTAGCTAGTTCAGCCATAACGCGAAGACGAAGTAGTAGAGTGATTCTCGGAGCTCATATATCAATTGTTGTGAAGTAACTGGTCGAGCCTTTCTTTTATAGGTTCATTCAGGTGCCTCTATCTCTATTGAGGTGCTTCTATATGAAGAAACCTGATCCAGATTCTGGCTCATTCAGTTTATCCGTATTTAGACGCCTCTATCACTTCTAGATGCCTCAATCCCAAACAATAGAGGCGACTCAATCGCTGACAGATGAGACTTCACTGGTCAAAGCTTTATCTGGTCTCAGACACCTCTATCCATTTGAGGTGCCTCGGTTCCAGGTGCCTGGATCGCCCTGGTTCAAAATTCATAAACCTGCATCAACGAGTTAGCACAACAACATATATTGCATCAACGAGTTAGCATAGGTAAGTGAGGTAAGCTTCTAGAGGGGGTATAGTGAGGTCATGTCCCGCCGGGACAAACCTTAGACACTGATCCAACTAAAGAAATCAACGGAGGTTTCTATGTTGAGATCTAGACAGTCTTTACTGTCTACTCATGTATACTATATCTACTCTAACTCCAGGGTTATTTTCATATTATCTATTTGTGCTAACCATCTTGTGTATATTAGTCAAACAGAGTTGACCAAGGGTTCAGTTGACTGATAAAATAGATCAGTCAACTAATCTAGACAACATACACACAATGCAGAAGGAACTCAGAGGGATCCATCGATTGATTATCAGGATTAGTCGATTGATCCACACTTGTAAGCGTGGAGCTCAGAAAGGAAAAAGATTTCATCGACTGATCAGAACGATCCATCGACCAAACATATTAATTACAGTGCCAGCTGAGCAGATCGAACTGAATTCAAATTAATCCAATTTAATTAAATTCAAATTAATCAAACTTAATTAAACTCAAATTAACTCAAACTTAATTATATACAAATTATCCATCTTAATTGAATTCAAATTAATAACTTAATTAATTCACAGTAATTAATTAACCTTAATTAATCCAACAAACTTAAGTAATTTTACCCTTAATCAATTAATCAACTTAACTAATTTTACCATTAATCAAGTAATCAATTTAACTCTATCCTTAATCAATTAATCAACCAATTTTTTTTAACTTAATAAATTTTTCAAAACAAATTTTTAATTTAATAAACTTTTAAACTTTGCACAAACCTTAATTATTTATTTTTGTTTGAAATTTTTTTATACTTAACATTATAATTCGACCACTAAACTCTAAATACAAAATCTTAAATGACATAATTGCAAGCTAAAAAAATAAAAAAACCAAATATACTTGGTCCGTACGAGAAGGTCCTTCGCATAAATTTTGCATGTGTGTGTGTGTGCATTGTGAATTAATTAGGCTATGTCTTCCTAAGAGCAAGATCTAGTCATTGTCTCAACTTAGACTTTCGAAATGGCTTTAAGTTGGATCACGTCTATAGTCCCACAGAGACTCACCCTCACTAGATCTCTTTCATCCAGTGACTTACCTCTACTTATCAATTGCATATTTACCTAACTTCTTTGACCCGCCAGGTCTTCCTGCCAAATATCTCATCTAGACTTCAACCAGTTATTAGGTCCCGCAGACTCAACTGAACTTCCTGTCAGATATCAACCTATCTGGGCTTCAGCCAGTGTCAAGTCCTTGCGGACCCAATTGGAGTTCTTGCCGATTATCATATCCTTTAGACTTAACTGGACTTCAGTCTGGTGCCAAGTCCTAACAAGTCTTTCAATCCTACACACTTGGCAAACAAATAAGAAAATACAACATCTAACCTTAACAAATTTATCATGCATCAAAACTTGAGTTTGACTATCAGTGCTGACTGCATCAACAAGTTCATCATGATTCACTAGTGTTTGGTGGCAATTATGGTTTGCCGTTGTATCCTATGAAACAGACAACCTAAGAGAACCTTAAAACATAGTGGGAGGAGGGATGAATCTATTTCAACGAAACTGTTTGATTGTAAGCCTCAACATCTTCTTCCTGAATCTACACTTGGGAGCACTTGATGCTTCCGACTCATCGTTCCACTTGGAAGCGCTCGACATCCACTCGGGAGAATCTTTTCCTAACTCAGTGATCCACTCAGGACCGACTTTGCATCCACTCGGGAGCACTCAGCTTCACTCGACATTTGCAATCGGGAAGAACTCGAAGGAAGGTGATCAACTCCCGACTTGGCGGCTTAATTTCCAACCGACTCGGCTGCGCATTGCATCAACTCAACGATCAACTCCCAACTCGATGACTCAGGTAGTCGGTCGAGTCAACACTCGGAATCAGTAGTCAATGACTCGGCAACACTTGGTAGAAACCATCCCTGACAGCTTGAGATCATTCGCTCAAGTCTCTCAACAGATAAGTGTTGGGTTAATCTATGGTCCGGAGTGACCATGTGTTTTGATATTTGGGCAAAAGGTTTAAGTTAGGTTTATCCTTATGTTCTAATATGTGTATGTGAGTGTGCAGGTTACACATATTGACTTAGCTCGAAGGCTTCGGGTATGGTGAAGGGTGGCATGGAGGCAAGCCGTGGGCTTGCGTGCGCACCTGAGGGACCATGGATAGCAGGGATGATGAGCTGAGGGGCGCGGACTTCAAGGCATGCATGAAGGATGACATGGAGGCAAACCGAGGGCTTGCGTGCGCATTTGAGGGACGGAAGCCAAAGATGAAGAGGGCGCGAAGGCAACAGTCGAGACTGCTAGTGAAGGGTGGCATGTGTTGGTGCAAGTTGCATCAATGATATTCCTCTTTAAGTATTTTAATGTTTGACAATACACTTAAGTCAGTGATACATTGAACAGACAAAGGGGAGCAAAAGAGAAGTAACCTTAGCTGAAGAAAAGTCCTAGTTAATCTAGGCATCGAAACCCTAAGTCCCAGCGAAGGGCTGCTGGGCACCTAGCGAAGGGCTGCTAGGCATCGAAACCCTAAGTCCCAGTGAAGGGCTGCTGGGCACCTAGCGAAGGGCTGCTAGGTATCGAAACCCTAAGACCTAGCGAAGGGCTACTAGGCACCTAGCGAAGGGCTGCTAGGTATCGAAACCTTAAGACCTAGCGAAGGGCTGCTAGGCACCTGGCAAAGGACTGCTAGGGAAAGAAAACCTGGCGAAGGACCGCTGGGGAATGAAGTCTTGGTCCGAGGGACTGAGCAACTTAGCTGAGCGATGACTAAGGACAGGAGTAGAGACGGGTCAGGGTTTGGGCGTCTCGAGGTCCGGGAGTATCGGAAGCTAAGTAAAAGTCCACCCGAAGGACTGGGTGGCAACCGTCTCCTGAAAGGAGTAGGTGAAGGGCGAGTTCTCGGGGATAGGAACTCGTGCCGGTTTGACCTAGGGTTTCGTGCAAATTTGAAGTCCGAACCAAGTCCTTAAGGCTAACATTATATGTATCTATGCTTTGTGTTTGTGTATCTTGCAGGTATCAAGAACCGGAGACAAAGCAGGTAAACCAGGCAAAAAACTGCTCTTGCAGGCTTTAAGCATGGTGCCCCCATGCAGCCAGGGCGCCCCTAGACAGTGCTAAACAGGAAGTAATGGTGAAGCAGACAGAACAGGTGTCAAGCGGAGCGCCCGGAGCGTCCGGGGCGCCCGGATTCGAAGCTGTTTTGCTGTTTCGAGGTCAGAACACAGGATAAGCTTGCACAAGGGTGCCTGGAACATCCGAGGTGCCCTGGTCAAAGCTGTTATCAACTGCGGCGAGGTAGGCGCAGGGATAAAGTTTGACCGAGTCTTCCGGGGCGCCCCCAGGAGGCCTATATAAGGGGTTTCGACCCCTCTGCTTCTGACACGACTTCCAAGAACCATTCCAAGCATTCTGACCGACGGCAACGCGCTAGAAACGAGGCTCTACGACCGGGAGGCTCCAGGAGGAAGTGCGCGGCACTTCGGAGGTCCAGATCGGCCAAGCTTCAAACTTGTTCTATTCGGTTTGCTTTAATTACACTGCAATTAGTTTTCCATATCTTTTGATTGTAAACTTGCACTGTAAGTCGGGTTTCTCCGCCTCCGGAAAGTCTGGGAAGGAGACCAATAGTGGACGGGTGTTCCCGTGCATAGGCCTTGGATGTACTGACCCTGGGGGGTCGGGAACCAAGTAAAAATCCGCTGTGTCACTGTCTTGCTTTGATTTTTCGTTCTAAATTATTTTTCGCTGCGCTACTAATATTCTAAGTCCAGAATGAACAAAAGTTTTACGAAGAATTCTGAAAGATTTTTCACGATCGATATTCACCCCCCCTCTATCGACGGCACCGGTCCTACAGCATGGAGGTAAGCCGTGGGCTTGCGTGCGTACATGAGGGACCATGGATAGCAGGGATGATGAGCCGAGGGGCGCGGATTTCAAGGCATGCGTGAAGGATGGCATGGAGGCAAACCGAAGGCTTGCGTGCGCATCTGAGGGACGGAAGTCAAAGATGAAGAGGGCGCGAAGGCAACAGTCGAGACTGCTGGTGAAGAGTCAACTGAGTCGTGAGGGTACGAGTGCTGAGGGAATGTACTTGGGGAAATCCTAGGTGTTGGTGCTTGGATGACTATAGAGGGGGGGTGTATGTAGTCAGACACTAAACTACTTCCTCTTTGAAGTTTTCTGAGTGATCAGATTAGTAGCAACGGAAACAAACAACACAAACAGAAATATGCAGAAATGAAAAGCAAACCAAATCGCTAACACGGCGATGCACAAGGTTCGGGGATAACTTGCCCCTACTCCTTGGCGTGCCCGTAAGGTGGGCGATCCCTTGATCGTCGGCAGATCAAGCCCCGAAAATTCGGATAGATAAATCCTCCTTCTCAGTGGAGAAACCTCTCCACACAATGTCTCAACAGATATGAGATTAAAGCACAGAGATAGCAACAAGAAAGCTTACAGAGCACTTCGGACAGAGGAAACTCAAGAACTCTACACTGAGCTCCACCCAGCACAAACCTCACGCATGTACTCCCAGCTCTTCGTGTCTGCTCGCTGATGGACTTGCCAAGCCCTTTTTCTCTTCCAAGCGCTCAACTCTCTCAAGAGTCAAAGTATCAGAGTGTATCCTCAAGCTTTTTGATTCACAGTGATTGCCTAAGGATGATCAAGTGTTGCTGCAACAGAGAACTTCATTTCTCTTCATCGCCAGCCAACACTTAACCCAGTTGCCCAACACTAGGTCAAAGACGCTTCTCTGCAGCTCCCAGCTGCTCATCTGCAACTGCCCAGCTACCCTAACCTCTCCTGGCCTCCTTGAGCTCTCCTCAGCTGAGCCCCAGGTCAGCCCCAGGTCGGCTTCCAGCCGTTGCCAGCAGCGCCCGTTGTAACCTGCGATAGAAAACTGTCAAACCTGATGTAGCAAAAGACACCAGTTGACTCTCCTTGCGTGCTTGAATCTTTCCTGTATAACCTGCACACTGATCAGAGGCTTAGCAAATGGGTATCAAACAATATCAGCAGTGTATCAGAGGAAATCAGATCGCGATCAGAACTCTGACAGCGCATTTTGAATTAAAGTTCAGCTTCTAATCGGTTACCAGACCGATCAGAGAGGACCCTGATCGGTCACCGGACCGATCATGGTTAGCCCTGACCGATCAGGCTCCAGCCTGATCGGTCCACAGTGAGAAACTAGAAATCATGGACTCCTTGTGATTGATCACCCTAACCGATCACAGATCGTGGATCAGTCACCGGACCGATCCACAGCAGTGCTGGGATTCCCAGCCTTCATAGGCCAACTCTCACTGATCGATCACCCGACCGATCAGGTTGTGGCATGATCGGTCTGGGGACCGATTAGGGCACTTCCTGACTGATCAAGATGCATCCTGATCGGTCATAGTGAGGAACCTGTGATATTTGAATGGTCCAGCAGACCGATCAAGAGTTTCTCCCCAAGGCTACTGACCTCTCTCTGATCGTTCACCAGAACGATCAGAAGCTAAACAGAAACCTTTCTGTTCTCATCCTGATCGGTCATCAGATCGATCAGTCTTTTCTGGATCGGTCACCAGACCGATCCACAAAGGGAGTTTGTGCCAACTTCCCTGATTGGTCACCAGACCGATCCAACGACTCTCAATTCAACCATAAGTTAAGAAAACGGGCTCCCTACCCTTCTCTGACTCGTGCTCAGTCCCCCGGACCAAGACTCCATGCCCAGCTTCACTCATCGGGACTTCATTCAACCTAGCTTCACTCACTAGGACCTGGTTTCACTCACCAGGGTTTCGGTCACCCGGCTTCACTCACCGGGACCCGGCTTCACTCACTGGGATTTCAACCTAGCTTCACTCGCTAGGATTTCAACCTGGCTTCACTCACCAGGACCCGGTTTCAATCACCAGGATTTCAACCTAGCTTCACTCGCTAGGATTTCAACCTGGCTTCACTCATCAGGACCCGTCTTCACTCATCGAGATTTCAACCTAGCTTCCCAAGCTAGGACTTGGCTTCACTCACCAGGGCTTCACCTGGTCCCACTAGGTGTGCCTAGTCCCACTAGGTCTTTTCTCATGCCAGCGTGCAATCTCCCTGATCCACCTGGACTTCACCTAGTCCCACTAGGTGTGCCTAGTCCCACTAAGTCTTTTCCCATGCCAGCGTGTGATCTTCCAGATCCACCTGGACTTCACCTAGTCCCACTAGGTGTGCCTAGTCCCACTAGGTGTGCCTAGTCCCACTAGGTCTTTTCCCATGCCAGCGTACGATCTCCCAGATCAACCTGGACTTAATCTGAATTCACTCAACCAAACTTAAATCGTTGTCAACACCAAAATAATAATCGGGCCAGACTGCATCAACACTAGGGGTCGAGTGCTGAGGGAATTGTACTCGGGAAGGAAAACCTAGGTGGGCAGTCGACTGGGTTTTGGCAGTCGACTGGGGTTTTGGCAGTTTACTGATAAACATCACAGAAACATCAGTCGACTGCCCTGGGAGTAGTCGACTGGTAGGTGGCTGAAAATTCGAACGTTGGGCTTGCAACGGTCGATTTTCAGTGGGACCAGTCGACTGCCCTGAGAGTAGTCGACTGGTAGCAACTCTTTAAGTCATAAGCTCTATTTAAAGGAACTCGGTTTGGCTGGGAAAGAGTTGAAAAAATGAGTTTGGTTAGAGCTCATTAGTAGTCTTTGGTGCTCAGAAGTGTGTCCGGGTTTGTGACGAGGTTTCTCCACCCACAAGGAGCTACACGAGCTAGCCGGAGAGCATCCGGGGAGTGATCTACCGAAGGATCAAGGGATCGTCCACCTTACGGACAACCGTGGAGTAGGAGCATTATCTCCGTACCACATAAATAGGTTTGTGTTAGCATTGCTTGTTATTGTTATTAGTATTTTCGCTTGTGCTTGCTAACGTGATAGGTA
This sequence comes from Boesenbergia rotunda, assembly GCA_024364735.1. Classification (NCBI taxonomy): domain Eukaryota; kingdom Viridiplantae; phylum Streptophyta; class Magnoliopsida; order Zingiberales; family Zingiberaceae; genus Boesenbergia; species Boesenbergia rotunda. Next base: position 30,773 of record JAGFNQ010008380.1, on the reverse strand, counting down.
GAAAATCGAAAGACGCTATTCACCCCCCTCTAGCTTGGGATCATGATCTAACAATAAGATCGATTTGATATTATAATTTTAATTCAGTAATTTTCTCAATATCTCTATCAGATTGTCTAACATAGCGATAGTAAATATGTAGGTGTAATTTTATAGTCTTATTATTGAACTAGCAAGGTTATAAACATGATTAATGAATAAAATATACATAAGAAAGGTTCTAATTACAACTGCATACAATGGGTGTTTACATGATTCAACATGTTAGTAGGAGCCCTAGAGTCAATTATATGATGATTGATTAAGGACTTTTTGTTGGATCGAAGAAAACGATAGAGGGGGGGGGTGAATATCGTTATAAAATTTTCAGACTAAGAATGATAAAATACGCAGCGGAAAATAAAGTAACGAAAAGTAAGACAATAGACACGCGAGATTTATTTACTTGGTTCCCGACCCCCCAGGGTCAGTACGTCCAAGGCCTATGTACTCGGCGCGAGTCCACTATTGGTCTCCTTTCCGAAATTTCCAGAGGCGGAGAAAACCCGTCTTACAGTTGATATACAAGCAAAATGATATGAATTGAAATGCAACTTGAATTAAAATAAACCAAACAGAAATAGACGATCCGGCCAATCCGGAACTCCGAAGCGTCGCGCACTTCCTCCTGAAGCTTCCTTCGTCGCAGAGCTTCGTCTGATCGCTTTTGCTTCGCACGGAATGACTTAGAATGAATGTAGAAGTTGTCTCTGAAGATGAGGGGTTGAAGCCCCTTTTATAGGCTTCATGCGGGCGCCTGTGTCGATGGGGGCGCCTACACGTGGCCTCTCCTGCGCAAACCCTTATCCGCAGGCTCGGTCAGCACTTATCCATCTCCACTTGGGCGCCTGAGCTGATGGGGACGCCCGTGACCTCACGGGCGCTTGATCCGCCTTGGTTCAGTGGCTTCGCAACTATGTTTGGGATTTTACCTTCACACTTGGGCGCCCGTATCCATATAGGCGCCTGAGCCCATTCGGGTGCCTGTGTCCATTCGGGCGTCTAAGCTCAGTGAAGCACCTCCCTTGCAGACGACCAGTCCTTCGATCCTGTAATTAAGGTTAGTACCCAAAACACAACAAATATTAGTTACAGCCGTAGCTGTCTTGGTTCTGACTTCGGATCTCCACGAAACCCTAGGTCGAACCGACGCAAGTTCCCACCCTCGAGAACACGTCTTTCACCTACTCCTTTCAGGAGACGGTTGCCACCCAGTCCTTCAGCTGGACTTTTGCTTAGCCTCCGATACTCTCAGATTTCGAGACGCCCGAACCTCGACCCGTCTCTACTTTTGTCCTTAGTCATCGCTCAGCTAAGTTGCTCAATCCCTCGGACCAAGACTTTGTGCCCAAACCCTAAGTCCAGGGCTTCGGTGGCCAACCCTTGTCCAGGTCTTCATGCCCAATTACTCGAACCAGGTCTTCGGTGCCCAACCCTCGGCCAGGTCTTCTTGCCCAGTCCTCGACCAGGACTTAGTGCCCAACTTCCGGTCAGGTCTTCGGTGCCCAGCCCTTTGCCAGGACTTAGTGCCCAGTCCTCGACCAGGACTTCGTGCCCACCTTCCGAGCAGGTCTTCGGTACCCAGCCCTTTGCCAGGACTTAGTGCCCAACCCATGATCAGGACTTAGTGCCTAATTCTTCGAACCAGGACTTGATGCCTAGGTTTACTAGGACTTTGGTTCATTTTGTTACTCCTCTCTTAACTCCCCTTCAATGTATCACTGACTTAAGTATATTGTCAAACATTAAAACACTTAGAGGAGGACATCACTGATGTATCTTGCACCAACACTTTTTGTATCATATTCTATCATTAATAAAGACATATTTGGTTATTATAATTACTTTATACTTGTGCCAAATAACTAAGTATAATAATGTCCTTGGGTACTAGGTTCTTATCTACATCATATCAATTGATTGAATCGATTGTGAGATAATGTAGAGAACACTACACTAAACCATTCCTAGTCAAGCATTAATATTCAAGGATAATATTAATGCATGGAGACTAGTATATAAGTCAATTGATGACTTGAGCTCACAAGTCATGGATATGTGATATCAAGTTGATATATGGGTATACATTAAAGAATGTGTACTAAATTGACCCGCCATGAGAAAATTTCATAGATTGTCATATGAGTGTCATAAACTTTCTCATGTGACTATTAGTATGAATAATCCGTAGACTTGAAGTCACTATGGTTCCATACATGATGAGTTATGTACTTTTGTATCGTCAAATGTCACCCGTAACAGGGTGGACTATAAAGGTGATTACTGGGTATATAATGAATTATGTGGAGGGATATAAGTGATGTAGATGAGATCTATCCCTCCCATATGATGGGAGTGATATCTGTGGGCCCCTTCATTCAGTAGGACTGCTAAAGTGCATGACCATGCTCAAATAAGTCAATATGAGATATTGAGCTCATTTGTTTGAGTGAGTCTACTTGGGGATCAAGAAATACAAAGATTGATCGAGGATGGCACAGTCTATGCCTCATTGGTCAATCTAGATATCGAGGATAGAAGGACAAGGTCATACATTGTCATAGTCACGAAGGTTATGTCGGATCTCGACTTTCTTGTTACTTGGGTAGCAATGATGCATTGCTAGATGCCGCTCATTGCTTATATGTCTAAAGCGGTTTAGACACATTGCCAACGTTACAAGAACCTATTGGGTCACACACTAAGGACATGATGCTTCGGAGATTAATTGATCTTAGTTTGACTAAGATTTGATTCGAATTGGATTGATTGAGTTAGACTCAAGTGAATCCAATTGGATTATGGGATTGAGGTCTAATTTGAGTTAGACTCTTTTAGATTAGATTCAACCACATTTGGATGATATATTAATTAATTAAAATATTTAATAAATTAATAATAGAGGAATATGAAAAGATTCGCGAATTCTCTTCATTGAATGGAGAGAAGTTGAAGAACCACATGAGAAGATGCGCTCTTTGTTGGCTTTAATGGAGGGAAGCTAAAGGGACAAAAACTCTTCATATTCATGGGATGAATATAAAAGATTTTTCTTGTCATTTGGATGAAGTTAAGTCATCTTTCCTTCCTCTCTTCCTCCTCTTCTCCCTCTTGGCCGAAACCCTTTCTTTGGGGTCCTTGGTGGTTTTGTGAATACCTCAAGTTGCTAGCACAACTAAGGTAGTTCTTCTCCGAAGTTGAGATATCGTGTTCGTGTGGATACGCATAGAGGCACGGACACTTGAACGTACAAGAGATCCGGCGTAGCTTGGATGAGCAGGATAAACGCAAGGGCACGCTTCAAAGGTATACACATAGATAGCTCTATTAGCAAGATGAATTTCGTACGAGTTTTTCTTTCGCATGGATCGCTTGAGGGATTTGTTTCCTGCGTTTTTGTGTTTTTGTCGGGAGATCCCTACACTAGAGGCTGTCTCGACGTGAGTTTCATAGAGCTTTCTGCAAACCTTGTTGTCTGCCTTTGTTTATTAGTTGATCGTTCTGAGTTTTGTAGGTTTCGTTTGCTGCATTGTATTTGGTGATTATTTTTTGGCCAATGAGGAGATGATTCTTGATGCATGTTCGTTTTTCCAGAAGCATGTTCATTTTTTCTTCTCTGTTTTGCATTTAGGTTTAAAATGTCGCGGAGAAAGTTCACTGGGTTAGTCACTATTTAGGTTTTTGAGGGATTTGGTTTGTTTTGGGACTGTACATGCTTCTTGTGCTTACAGAGGAACTACGGCAGACATAAGAAAAAGGTTTTTGTTTCATCAATTCTTTGTCAACATAGCTATCTCTATCGACCTAGCAATCCTTAGATTGTCTTGCTATCATGTATTATGTTCAGTTTCTTGGTGAACCCGGTGAACACTCATTATGATGTTGGCTAGCTTTTTTCAATATATACTTTTATAGAATGATGATTTTTTGATTCTATCGATATTTTGTTAGCTATTGCTGTATTTTTCGATGTCAATCATGATTTTGCTAATTATCAAAGTTTGTTGAACATGAGCAGCTTCTGAAGATTTAAAAAAGAAGGGTAAAGCACAAGGTCAACATATCTATCAAGGTTACCATCATATATACTAGTTTGCATAGTATCATCACAAATTTTAGATATCATCATGCAATACTAGAAAACAATAAAAGTACCATCATATAACTAGTTTCTTAATTATTATATCTTATTGTCAAGTATAAAAAATATTATTATAGCCGAGCTTGAATTTTTCATCACAACATAGTCATTAATTAGTTTATCATGGATGTTATATATATATATATAAGCATCATCATTACTAGTTTCTTATTGATTTTTTTTGATGTACTAGAATGGACAAAGGATGGATATGTAAGGATTGTTTATCATATGAATATGTGGTTGGAGTAGAGTCCTTCTTGTTATTTGCATTGAAAAATTCTTGTGGTTCTAATACAATATTTTGTCTGTGTACCAAGTGTGGTAATTTAAAAAGAAATAGTATTGACGTCACAAGGGCTCATTTAAGAAGTAATGGTATAGATTTAACATACGTAGTGTGGATATGACATGGTGAAAACCTTCATTTGGCAACTCAAATAATGGTAGTAAACAAACCAAATGAAGCTAACATAGTTTCTTTGATGAGAAGTTTGTAGATATGGTAAATGTGACATGAATATGATGAGAATCTAACTACATTCAATAACTTATTCCACGATACCGAGAAACCTTTATATCCAGGATGTACAAAATTTACAAAGTTATCGACCATTGTGAAATTGTACAACCTGAAAACCAAATATAGTTGGAGTGATAATGCATTCACAAACATTCTTTCTTTGTTTGGAGAAATGCATCCGGTAAGAAAACAAGAAATTCTAAGGGCTAAAAAATAAATTTCCTAAAATTTAGGGGGCTTCTTGTAATAAGTTCCAAACTGAGAGTGTGGATTTAATTTTTAGAGTCTGGAGGGTCTAGATGCAAATAGCCAAACCCAATTTATTCCTTTGGAGGCTGATCGTGAGCCCGACCTTTCCCTCTTCCTCCTTCTTCTATGTTTTTCGTCTTCCCTCTGCTCCTTCTTCATCTCGGGCGAGCGGAGGATCTCGGGTCAGCGGTTTTGTCTCCAGGCCATGTCCAGGCGACACCGGCAGGAGGCTTTCTTCTCTTGTGCTTGGATCTGACCGATCTCTGTGTCCTCTCTTCTCCAACTAGCGTAAGATTAAGATAAGGTTTTCTTTCCGGCTTTGGGTTGAAGTTTTGATGGGGTTAGGGTTGATATGTGATTCGGGCTTATAGATATCTCTTCTCCGTTCGAGTGATCTAGTCCCCGACACATCTTCTTCTTCCGGACGCGATCTCGAGTTAGAGGATCCGGGTGATTTCAAAACCGATGCGAATTTTGGTAAGAACTATCATATGTATGCAGTTCTTTGATCAGAGATGTTCTGTTCTTGGATTTGCTCTGTTGAGTAGATGATTGTCGCGTTGTTTCTTCCGGTATTTTTGAACAAACTTGAATTTGATCGGTCTGAATTAGGATGATTTTGGTGTTAGGGATCAGATTATGAGTTGGGAACTTAGCCTCTATTCTGGTTCAGATTTCTGCTTGGTTTGTTCTTGTTCGAAATTTCTGCCGAATTGTTCTTCGAGAGGTTGATCCGAGAGGATTCTGTAGGTGATATTGCGTTGTGGATTGTTCTTGATCTCTCTGAGCGGGTGAGGCCACCGAGAGTTTTGCGTGAGAGGATGGGGGACCTGGATTTGGAGTTGGTTGTGATTGCTCTGAGCTAGATTGTTGAAGGTGTTCTTTGTTTTGGCTATTGTGGAGAACTATCTCTATTCGTGTGTTGGGTGCGTGAGTGATCAGGTGAATGAGTGTTGAGGTTGTTTCGGTTGGGGTTATTTGGTGTAATTGATTAGGTGTGGTTGGTTAGGTTGGGCTTAGGTTAGACCAAATTTAAACTCAATTTTGGTTGATTGGGTTAGATTTGAGTTAGACCTAATCTAAACCCAACTTTGGTTGATTAGGTTAGGGTTGGGTTAGACCTAATCTGAACCCAACCTTAGTTGGTTGGGTTAGGTCATTTAATAAGTTGTATAAATAGCTAAGTTGTATTTATTATTTATTTTTGGATGCAGGGCATTGATTGGGCTCTACTTGTTGCGGCTAATATTATTTCAGACGGGGGTTCTCTTTACTTTTGGATTCCTACATCGGAGGTGGGTATCTCTGACTCTTCTTTTAGATTAGTCATAGATATATGCTTGATATGCTTTGTTTAGTAATAGAGTAATAGATTGTGATATACCTCTTCTATTTGTCTCGCTGATACTGTTTATGCTAGACCTGACATGTGATACTTATACCTTTAGGACTTAGGTTATGATGTATTACCTATGATCCTTGCATATTATGTTGATATAAGTGGACTAGATAGTGGATGTTGTTTGACCAGTGTCATGCATCATCGTGCATTGTGCATCACTGTCGATCAGGGGCCCCCTTTGTGGGTGAGTCAGGTCGATAGTCATACTGACCTACCCATATGGCCACTCATGGGTTAGTGGTTGATGGGGTATGGGTAGTGTGCTCTGTGCTGCTCCGCTCATGCACTCATGGGTTAGTGATTCGGAGCGTGGTGGCAGGCAGAGGTCCCTCCTTGAGTAGTCCATATACGAGGAGATGAGAGAGAGAGGTCTCTCCCCCATTTATATATATGGGGTAGGGGTAACACTCAGATAGAGATATCCTCCAGAGATGGACTGGGGCTGATAGAGATATCGCCAGGATAGGTTATGGAGTAGGGGTGTTACACCGGCAACATTCCGTCTACCCGATCGCTCAGGAGCAGTGATGGTAGGGTACGGACGGCAATCACAGCCCTACGTCGGAGGGTGGCCTCCGCTCAGCTTCCTCCCGCACATAGGTGACGATGTCTGACCGATGGCAGGGATGACCATGTTATTACACCATGTGCATACGTATATTTTGCACTTGCTTGTGCTTGCTATACTTGGATGCTGCATAGGATTGACATGCACATACAGGAGACCTTGATGTCTGGATTTGGCGACTCCGCCACATTGGTATGGTACTTTCTATTCCCCCTTTCAGTTGTACTTATCTCTGCCTGTACATGTGTTATTTCGATAGTCTGTTACAATGTTGCTAGCTTAGACTATCCTGCATATATAGTGAGATATCCGTTGAGTACTGTGACTCATCTCGTTAGCTCCTTGTTTTTTTTTATTTCAGGATGATTGTCTGGAGTGTGCCCGACAGCCTGCCCCAGTTTGCATATTCATCGAGACGATTTCGGGATTTTCTTCTATTTGATGGTGGAACATGTTGGTACCCATTTTCTGTATGTTTATACTTACATTTCTGCTGCTGTCTTTGTGTTCGGTTGTGTCATTTTATACGGCGGTATAGTTGTACTTTTGTGAGCTATGGTGGTTTTTTTTGGATTGTGCTTTGTCGTAAGTCGTACCGGTACACAACTTTTATCTTCGTTGGCATTTTCATTTACTACAGACGGTTGTTCCAGCCCTATAGGTTGTGGTACAATCGGCCGAGGTGATCGTAGAGGTTAGGGTTTTGAATTGTATGACAGGTGAAGGGAGTGGCAGTCCGGTCAGTATCGGACGGGCGGCTCCTCGGGGTGTGACAATTTATTTGGTATTAGAGCCAGGTTCTCGAGATACCTTGTGGTCTTGTGGGTGTTTACGGATGTTGTGTCAGAGTTGTTTTCTCGTTGGACATGATTGGGACATGGTGGCGACGGGACAGCTCCAGGTGACAATCTTATATGTGGCTACAGGTTTTGTTGTTGATTTAAAAAAAAATTGTCTAGTAATAATGAATGACGTATCTCTACAAGTATGCCACGACTCATTGGGTTGACTCCATCCCACTGACCTGGTGGCCCGGGTCGACCCTCGCACCGGAGGACGCGATTGTCTCAGCGAGCGCCGGTGACTGGGACAGAGGGGGTTCCTATGAGACGGACACGGACAGGGTTTCGTGGCCGAGGACGATCTTCTTCCGAGACTCGGGATGATCAGAGATCTCAATCCCCGCGGATACCGTCGCCATTTCTGATGACAGTACCAGTGGTACCTCCGGGAGGTCCCACGGCAGCATCAGTCCTAGTGGCGCCTTCTGTGGCACTTTAGGATACTGCATCACAGATGATGCAGCAGATGATGCAGTAGATGGTGCAGCAGCAGCAGATGATATAGCAGATATTACAGATGTTTCAGACACAGGTTGCTCCATCATTCGCTCTACCAGCATCTGTCCTTGTTCAGGCAGAGCCTCAGACTGCGCAGCCAACAGATATACAGCCGCCGGGACCGACGGTACCAACCGGAGATTCGACAGCACACCCGGCTGCATCTATTGCTACTACTATTCCAAGCCGATCTGTGGCCCAAATTCCGACATTAGCACAGGCAGCTAAGGGCCGTCTTACTCTGTTCCATGGAGCCACCGATACGAATGTGGTTCGCGCTTGGCTGGAGACGCTGGAGAGGACGTTTCCATACCTAGAGTGTACAGATCTAGAGCGGGTTGAGCTTGCAGCGTATCATCTGCGCGATCGAGCCGAGACATGGTGGATCACTCAGCGATCGGTTATGGGCACTCAGCCGATCACCTGGGAGAGATTCCGACAGGCGTTCACCACACAGTATTTCCCAGCCGCACAACAGTTGACTCGATGGCAGGAGTTTCTGGAGATTCGTCAGGGAGAATAGTCAGTGGCAGAGTATGATGCAGAGTTCCACTGATTGTCTGAGGGTTGTCCTTAGATGTTTCCTGGAGATCTCGAGAGGATGACCCATTTTCTTAGAGGTTTGGCTCCCTACATCCAGTCTCGGATGTCTCCCTGGGATCTGACCTCCTACGGACAGGCGCTGGACCGCACCTTACACATGGAGGCGATGCAACAGAGGCTATCATCATAGAGGAAGAAGGAGAAGAAGACATTGTAGACTTCTCAAACCCAGTCCTCACGGAAGCGAGATAGACAGGAGCAGTCAGCACAAGATGTTTCTGGGGTTGCTTCTCGACCTCAGAAAATGGGAGGTTTAGCGTAAGGATCTTCCCAGTTCTCTCGACAGGACCGACAGAGGTCCAATGTGTTTTATCAGTGCACTTGGTGTGGTTCCAGGGAGCACGGCAGGTCGAGTTGTACCATTGGACAGGCTATTTATTTCCATTGTAAACAGCCTGGCCATCGGAGACACGACTGCCCTCAGAGGGCACAGGAGGCGGGTATAGGAGGCTTAGCTGGAGGAGGATCTTCTGGCCAGTCGGGGGCCCAGCAGGGAGGCCGAAAGGCCCAGACATTCACGACAGTAGCAGACTGCCCCTCTACCAATACAGTCTCTACTTCTTATTTGGTTAGGGTCAGGAGGCTGCATCGTCATTTGTGGTATCCCAACCTTTAGTTCAACCTTCGATTTCAGAGCCTCGTTAGCAGATCTATACCGGGTATCAGCTACCTGTCTATCAGCAGTCTCAGATTTCTGGAGCATCGGTACCTCAGCTACCTTCGGTGCCTACTGTACTGGCATTACCCCCACCTCCACCTCCACCAGAGTCGGGCCGAGTTTATGCTGTTACACGAGAGGAGGCTCATCGAGCGGATGGATCCATTTCTGAGGTATAGTTTTGCTTTACGCACTCACTGCAGATTTGCTCATTGATATTGGTAGTTCGTATTCCTTATATCATGGGCATTCTTGAGCAAGATCTGCAGGTTGCCGACCCTTAGGGCACAACGGTTATCAGTGTCCTTACCTTCAGGAGATGTTCTGGAGGTAACCCAGGAGGTTAGAGGGTGTCCTTTGGACTTTGGGAGGGTCACCTTTACCGTGGACCTATCTGTACTGGACATGATAGAGTTCGACATCATTCTGGGCATGGAATGGCTCACGGCTTCGCATGCCACCGTTGATTGCCATTCAAGGGTGGCCACTTTTCGTCCTCCAGACCAACCCTCGTGGGAATTCCTTGGCATCCGGGATAATGGCATAGCGGTTATCTCCGCACTTCAGGCGTAGAGACTTATTATGCATGGTTGTCTGGGATTTTTGGTATCATTACTCAGCACTTCAGATGGTGGTACTCCCCAGACGAGTGGTCAGGGATTTTTCGGATGTGTTTCCAGACGAGTTGCCGGGCTTACCTCCCCGGAGGGAGGTCGAGTGTGCCATTGAGTTGATACCGGGGACTGCGCCGGCAACGAAGGCACCATATCGGATGGCACCGCGAGAGTTGGACGAGCTAAAGGTCCAACTCCAGGAGTTACTCGATCGTGGATTTATCCGGCCGAGTGCTTCCCCATGGGGTTCTCTGGTCCTTTTGTGAAGAAAAAGGACGGTTCTATGTGACTTTGCATTGATTATAAGCAGCTTAACTCAGCCACAGTAAGGAACAAGTATCCGCTACCGCGTATTGATGATCTGTTTGATTAGCTGAGGGGTACATCTGTGTACTCCAAGATAGATTTGTGATCTGGTTATCATCAGCTGAGAGTCAGAGATTCAGACATTCAGAAGATGACATTTCACACTCACTATGGACATTATGAGTTCTTGGTGATGTCGTTTGGGCTCACTAATGCCCCCGCCGTGTTCATGGATCTCATGAACAGGGTATTCCTCCCGTATTTGGACCAGTTCGTTATTGTATTCATCGATGATATTTTGATATATTCTAGATCCGAGGAGGAGCACGCTCGCCATCTTCGCATCATTTTGGGGGTTCTCCGAAAGGAGAAACTCTATGCGAAGTACGGCGAGTGTGCATTCTGGCTATCTTCTGTGGGTTTTCATGGTCACATAGTATCCAGTGGAGGCATCTCAGTGGACCCCCAGAAGATTGAGGCTATCACCAGTTGGGAGCAGCCCAAGTCAGTCCATGACATGCGCAGTTTCCTAGGGTTGGCGGGCTATTACCGACGTTTTGTCGAGGGTTTCTCCAACATCGCATCACCACTTACACGCCTGACCAGGAAGGGCATGAAGTTTGTATGGACTGAGGCTTGCGAGACCAGCTTTCAGGAGTTGAAGCGGAGGCTTGTATCTGCGCCTGTTCTAGTACTACCTTCTGGAGAGGATGGGTTCACTCTGTATGCTGATGCATCTCTCTTGGGGCTGGGCGCGGTACTTATGCAGCATGGACGTGTGGTCGCTTACGCTTCTCGGCAGCTGAAGGAGCATGAGAGGAACTATCCCGTTCACGATTTAGAGTTGGCCGCTATCATTTTTTCACTGAAGATCTGGAGGCATCATCTTTATGGGGTCACCTTCGAGATCTTCACAGACCACAGGAGCCTTCAGTATCTATTCACTTAGCGGGAGCTGAATCTCCAACATAGGAGGTGGATGGAGTTTCTGAAGGATTACGACTGCACCATTAGCTACCATCCTGGGAAAGCTAATATAGTTGTCGACGCCCTCAGTCGGAAGTCCAGAGCTATTTTAGCATTCCATAGAGTGATGGTCACGAATTTGATTCGGAGTTTCTCTGAGCTGGGGTTAGAGGAGCAGTCTCGGACAGAGAGAGGATTGCTAGTGACTTTGATGGCTCAGTCAGAGATTCGGACGAGGATTAGAGAGGCTTAGGCCAGTGACCAGCATATTCAGTTTCTGGGTAGTCAGGCGACTTCGGGAGAGCAGCCGAATTTTTCACGTGATGAGGAGGGTATTCTGTACTTCCGAGGGAGGTTGTGTGTACCAGAGGCACACCTTGTCTTAGAGGAGTTGCTGCAGGAGGCCCACCGATCACGTTTTGCTATTCATCCTAGTAGCACTCGTATGTATCGTGATTTGAGACGTTCCTATTGGTGGAACGGCATGAAGAGGGACATCGCGGATTTTGTTGCTAGATGTCTCGTCTGCCAGTAGGTTAAGGCAGAGCACCAAAGACCTGCTGGACTCCACCAGAGGATCCCCATTCCCGAGTGGAAGTGGGAGCACATCACCATGGACATCGTTATGGGTTTGCCGAGGACTAGGAGAGGTCATGATGCGATTTGGGTAGTCATGGACCGACTAACCAAATCTGCTCACTTCTTAGCTATCCGGAGGACAGATTCTCTTGATAGATTGGCAGAGTTGTATTGCCGAGAGATAGTCAGATTGCACAGAGTTCCTTTGAGTATTATCTTGGATAGAGATCTGCATTTTACATCTCGGTTCTGGTAGAGTTTGCAGAGGGCTATGGGTACAGAGCTCCGTCTCAACACAACTTTTCATCCCCAGACCGATGGTCAGTCAGAGCGTACTATCCAGACCTTGGAGGATTTACTGCACTCGTGTGTGATGGACTTTGGGGGCAGTTGGGAGGACCATTTGCATTTGGTGGAGTTCGCCTACAACAACGACTTTCATTCGGCGATACAGATGGCACCGTTTGAGGCATTGTACGGTAGGGCGTGCAGGCCCCCACCCTTTGGGATGAGGTCGGAGAGACTTAGCTACTGGGATCCCAGAGAGTTTGGCACGAGGCAGAGTTAGTACGAACTATCAGACAGAGATTATCAGCAGCACAGGATTGCCAGAAGAGTTAAGCTGACCGGAGACGCAGACCCTTAGAGTTTGCTACTGGAAATCATGTTTTTCTTCGAGTTTCACGCACGAAGGGGGTGAAACGTTTTGGCCTCAGAGGTAAGCTAGCTCCACGATATATTGGTCCGTTCCAGATTCTGGAGAGGATTAGAGCTGTAGCTTATCGTCTAGCACTTCCAACGTCGTTGACCGGTATCCACGATGTGTTCCATGTATCTATGTTGCGAGGTTATGTGCCAGATCTCACACACATTCTATCCGAGGTGTCTGTTCTGCTCCAGCCTGACGCTACTTATGAGGAGGTACATGTACGGATCTTGGGATTTCGGGAGCGTCAGCTACGGAACAAGACGATCCGGCTGGTCAGGGTTGGATGGCAGCACCACTCGGATGCAGAGGCGACTTGGGAGCTCGAGGACACTATTCGAGCTCGATATCCCCATTTACTCGACTGAGGTATGTGTTGTTAGTTCATATCGGCATGCGTACTTCATATATAAACTGCTGCTAGTGTATACTATTAGCAATGATAAATTTGGGGACCAAATTTTTGTTAGTGGGGGAGAATGTAAGAAAATAGGAAATTCTAAGGGCTAAAAAGAAAATTTCCTAAAAATTAGGGGGCTTCTTGTAATAAGTTCCAAATTGAGAGTGTGGTTTTAATTTTTAGAGTCTGGAGGGTCTAGATGCAAATAGCCAAACCCTATTTATTCCTTTGGTGGCCGATCGTGAGCCTGACCTTTCCCTCTTCCTCCTTCTGTGTTTTTCGTCTTCCCTCTGCTTCTTCCTCTCGGGCGTACGGAGGATCTCGGGTCAGCGGTTTCGTCTCTAGGCGACGTCCAGGCGACACTGGCAGGAGGCTTTCTTCTCTTGTGCTTGGATCTAACCGTTCTCTGTGCCCTCTCTTCTCCAACCAGCGCAACATTTAGGTAAGGTTTTCTTTCCGGCTTTGGGTTGAAGTTTTGATGGGGTTAGGGTTGATATGTGATTCGGGCTTGTAGATATCTCTTCTCCATTCGAGTGAACCGGTCTCCGACACATCTTCTTCTTCCGGACGCGATCTCGAGTTAGAGGATTCGGGCGATTTCAAAACCGGTGCGAATTTTGGTAAGAACTATCATATATATGCAGTTCATTGATCGGAGATGTTCTGTGCTTGGATTTGCTCTGTTGAGTAGATGGTTGTCGCATTGTTTCTTCCGGTATTTTTGAACAAACTTGAATTTGATCGGTCTGAATTAGTATGATTTTGGTGTTAGGGATCAGATTATGAGTTGGGAACTTGGCCTCTATTCTGGTTCAGATTTCTGCTTGGTTTGTTCTTGTTCGAAATTTCTGCCGAATTGTCCTTCGAGAGGTTGATCCGAGAGGATTCTGTAGGTGATATTGCGTTGTGGCTTGTTCTTGATCTCTCTGAGCGGGTGAGGCCACCGAGAGTTTTGCGTGAGAGGATGGGGGACCTGGATTTGGAGTTGGTTGTGATTGCTCTGAGCTAGATTGTTGAAGGTGTTCTTTGTTTTGGTTGTTGTGGAGAACTATCTCTGTTCGTGTGTTGGGTGCGTGAGTGATCAGGTGAAAGGGTGTTGAGGTTGTTTCGGTTGGGGTTATTTGGTGTAATTGATTAGGTGTGGTTGGTTAGGTTGGGCTTAGGTTAGACCAAATTTAAACTCAATCTTGGTTGATTGGGTTAGATTTGAGTTAGACCTAATCTAAATCCAACTTTGGTTGATTAGGTTAGGGTTGGGTTAGACCTAATCTGAACCCAACCTTGGTTGGTTGGGTTAGGTGATTTAATAAATTGTATAAATAGCTAAGTTGTATTTATTATTTATCTTTGGATGTAGGGCATTGATTGGATTCCACTTATTGCGGCTGATATTATTTCAGACGAGGGTGTTGGAACCCGGATGGCTAGAGAGGGGGGGGGGTGAATATAGCCAGACACAATTTCTTACTCTTTTATACTTCTGCGTGATCAGATTAGTAGCAGCGGAAACAAAAACACAGAAGCAGAAATAAAGAACAGCAAGCAAAACACAAAGGGAAAGCAAAACGACGCTAACACCTCGATATACAAGGTTCAGGGATAACTTGCCCCTACTTCTTGGCGTGCCCGTGAGGTGGGCGATCCCTTGATCGTCGGCAGATCAAGCCCCGGTGAACTCCGGATAATAGCAGCCTCCTTCTCGGTGGAAAAACCTCTCCATAAGTGATCTCAAGAAGATACAAGTTAAGCACAGAGACACTCGAGAAGACAAGCTCACAATGATGTAACAACCAAGCTCAACCACAAAGTCACAGAGAGCACAAGTGCAGCCCACAGCAAAAACTTCACTCGTTTTTCTGTCTGTCTCTCGTCGCTCCTCTATACCCACTTTGTCTTAAGCTTCTGCTTCATCTCAAGCTCCATCAGCATCCTCTGAGCACAGCCTAAACCTCCTGACCTCCCTGAGCACTCAGTCCACTGAAGACCTCCTCTCCAGCTGAGTCTCCGTCAGTCGCCAGCTGCCTCAGTTGCCGTTGAAACCTGAGAAGGAGAAACAAACAAACCTGCTCCAAGGAAAGCCTCCCATTGACCCTCCTTGAGTGTTTGAATCACCTGCTATCACCTGCACACTCCAACAGAGGCTTAGCAATGCATATCAAATGAA
This sequence comes from Boesenbergia rotunda, assembly GCA_024364735.1. Taxonomy (NCBI): domain Eukaryota; kingdom Viridiplantae; phylum Streptophyta; class Magnoliopsida; order Zingiberales; family Zingiberaceae; genus Boesenbergia; species Boesenbergia rotunda. Next base: position 15,515 of record JAGFNQ010008380.1, on the reverse strand, counting down.
ATTAGCAAGTAGCAGAGAATCGGCAGTGAAAGCAGACGCGATCAGAGCTTCTGACAGCGTATTTGAATTAAAGTTCTGCGCCTGATCGGTCACCAGACCGATCAGGAAGGACCCTGATCCCTTCCTGATCGGTCACCAGACCGATCCAGCAGTCTTCTGCATACTCCTGATTGGTCCCCAGACCGATTAGGCTCCAGCCTGATCGATCACCAGACCAATCAGGCTCCAGCCTGATCGGTCACCAGTCCAATCAGGCTCCAGCCTGATCGTTCACCAGACCAATCAGGCTGCTTCCATTGAGGAAACTTTAATCAGATCCTAGGTCTTGGATCGGTCATTCGACCGTTCAGGAGCTGATCAGCGAGGGAACTCAACTCACTGTTTACTCCCTGATCGGTCACCAGACCGATCAGGAGCTGTGCAGTGAGTGAAACGTATACTCCCTGATCGGTCACCAGACCGATCAGTCATCGCTGGATTGGTCATCAGGCCGATCCACGAAGGAGCACCGTGCCAACTTCCCTGATCGGTCACCAGACCGATCCAGGGGCTCCAGCCTAGCTCAACAAGCTAGGGTTTCACCCAACCTAGCCCTCCAAGCTAGGACCTGACCCTCCAAGTCAGGATTTCATCCAACCTAGCCCTCCAAGCTAGGACTTTTCACCTAACCCTCCAAGTTGGGACTTTTCACCTAACCCTCCAAGTTAGGACTTTTCACCTAGCCCTCCAAGCTAGGACTTTTCACCCAACCTTCCAAGTTAGGACTCTTTCACACCTAGCCCTCCAAGCTAGGACCTGGCTTCACTCACCAGGATTTCATCTAACCTGGCTTCACTCACCAGGACCCGGCTTCACTCACCGGGATTTCCATCACCTGGCTTCACTCACCAGGACCCGGCTTCACTCACCGGGATTTCAACCTAGCTTCACTCACTAGGATTTCCATCACCTGGCTTCACTCACCAGGACCCAACTTCACTCACCGAGATTTCCATCACCTGGCTTCACTCACCAGGACCCGGCTTCACTCACCGAAATTTCCATCACCTGGCTTCACTCACCAGGACCCGGCTTCACTCACCGAAATTTCCATCACTTGGCTTCACTCACCAGGACCCGGCTTCACTCACCGGGATTTTAACCTAGCTTCACAAGCTAGGACCTGGCTTCACTCACCAGGGTTTCATGCCCAGTCCCCGACCAGGACTTTAACCCAAATTCACTCAACCAAACTTAAATCGTTGTCAACACCAAAACAACAATCGGGCTAGACTGCCTCAACAATCTCCCCCTTTTTGTTGTTTGACAACCCGATTTAAGTTTAGGCATTAAATGATCAATTGAAGGTAGTTCAATTATCGTAAGGGAATCAAAATCCTCCCCCTACAATAACCCTAAACTTAATCAACCATTTTCTCCCCCTTTGTCAAACATCGAAAAGAGTATGGCTATTAAGTTTGAACATACCTCCCCCTAAAACACGAGTCTCTCCCCAAACCCACAATAATCAAAGTTAAGTTTTGAATTGCACATGAAAACATATACAGAATAATATTATGGTCAAACATGTATATGTTTCATATGACAAGTAAGTCAAAGGATGATTTTGAAATTCCATATGAGAGGCATATACCATAGATGTATCATGGCAATAATGTATATGCATCATATGACAACAATTATCGCAGTTCCATCAGACTGATGATCGATATAGAAAAAATTCTGATTTATCTATGAACGATCAATTTTTAAAAAAATTTCTGTAATTCTGATTCGTTCAAGATCGGACTGCATTAACACTTGGACTTCCATGTGAAGACATATACAGAAGTATATCATGGTCAAATACGTATATGCTTCATAGGACGAGTAAAGAATGCAACTGTATCTGAAACATAGTTCTGATTGGTCTCCGTGACCAACCAGGTCTGTTGATTACGTGATATAGAAGGATATCTGATTAGTCTGGGGAGCGATCAGATTTTAGAAAAATTTTAGAAACTCTGATACGTTCCTGATCAGACTGCATTAACAATTTGCATCCCATAACAGGAGAGATGATTCTATTGATATTCGTCATTTCAGAAAAATTTCCGAAACACGACATTAAGAACAAGAGTCATGACTCAACAAACCCTTTCTTATGAAATTGAACATCCCAACATAGGTTTGTATCAAATCAGTATTAGGTTTGTTTAACACTTGATGTTTCAGAAAAATTTCTGAAAATCAAGGGGTTTTAAAAGTTCCTACCCATATTTGAACACTTGAACCAACTTGTACTCACTTAGTACCAGGTTTGTACCAATGGATGATCAAGTATGTTTCAATTATACTTGGTTTGTATCAGATTTGTGTGTGGTATGATCATTACACTAATACAATTGGATGAAAAAGGGGATCGGACTGAGGAGTAGTCTGATACCTCTGATCAGTGATGATCTGATCGGTCATCGGACCGATCAGTATGATTCGTGATTGGTCACCAGACCGATTAGGGTGAGTCCTGATCGGTCGGTGGACCGATCAGGTCTGACACAGAATGTTTTCTGAAACTGATCAATTTCAGAAGTGTTCGTTTCAACTCTTACCATTCCCAAACCCTATATCAATTAGTTTTAATCCCATTGGTCCTAAAGGGTTTCCTTAATCAAAATACATTTCTTCAAACAATTATCGAAATATAATACTAATATCAAATTTCCAAAACATGATCTGATTTCATGATACAAACAAAAATATGATCAAATTTTCAAAAACATGCTTGTATCAAATTAGTATCAAAACATGATCAAGCTTTCTAACACATAATTGTCCGACATGCTTTTATCTCATTTAACCAGTTTTAAAAACATTTTAAAAGCATGCATTGATATTGCCTTGTGAGGTTTTATGATGATCATCACAAACTAAATATTCCTCAAAAATTTGCATGCAATACATTAACGTTACCAACACATACAGTAAATCATGGCATACTTGATCATGTTCACCAAACAAAATACCTTGAGAAAAATTTAAGCCTAAACCTTAAGCTCATGTTCTTTGTTTGGTGATGCCTTATTAGTACAAACTATGTGTTAATCCTTGTTCTTTAGCATGCATTCATGTTTGTATAACATATACAAGAATATGGACTCCCTAGGCTTGACATAAGGCATATCATAAACCATGAATTGCAGGAAAACATAAATTGCAACAAGAAAAACTTATTATCCTAAGCAATCCATGGCAAGAGCAAGTTATGTGTTAATCTAAACCATTCATGTGAATTTGATGAAATGATGAGCACATTCCTAATTATGAACGGCTATATGTTTGGAGCACCAAATATCAACCACCCATGTTGATAGATGCTCCCCCTCAACCCATGCTTATACAATTCTAAATATTGAGGTTTTAGGTATCCAAATTTTGGGACCTAATGAACTTTCAATGAAAGACTTTGGCACCCATACCTTAGTCATTTTCTTTCTAGCTTTTTGAACCATAGAATTATTTTGTGCTCTAACTTGGGTTCTTGACATTAAAGATATGATACTAGGTTCTTTAGGTTGGTAACCCAAACCAACCTTGTTGTAAGCCGCCTTTTGTGAGTTTAAGATCATATCTAGGGTTTTGGAACTTGTTGAAAATTTCTCAAGAATATTATTGAGGTTTTCAATTTCACCCTTCAAGCCCTTATTTTCATCCTCAAGATTTTTAACATGCAAATTATCAAGATCCTCATCCTTAGAGGATTTCTCATGAAAATCATTAATATCCTCCACCATAGAGGATTTCAATTCTTCTACTTCCAATTTCAACAATTTAACTTTGTTCTTGGATTTTTTAAGCAACCTAGCTAGACATGCAATGGTTCTATAACACTTATCTAGCTCGAGAGAGATTACCTCTTCATCATCCGAAGATGATGAAGGCGCGGTTGAGGAGCTTGATTCGTCTCCACTCTCCTCTTCATTTGAATCCTCTATGGCCATGAGGGCACGGTGATGAGTGTACTCCTCCTCCTCTTCTTCGGATGAACTAGAGGAGGATTCATCCCATACGGCCCTCAAGGCCTTCTTTTTCTTCTTTGATTTATCCTTCTTCTTCTTTAACTTTGGACATTCATCCTTGTAATGTCCTTTCTTCCTACACTCATAACAAGTAACATTAGACTTATCAATTTTAGAATCTCTAGGGTTACCTTTTGTTAGTGATACGAGAGAAGTGTCCTAAGGCAATCGCCTTATGATTGTAAATATTTATTTTAATAAATGAAAATTCACTATTTGAGTATACATATTTGTGTATTTGATTGGGATCTTAAACTCATCTACTGAATGTCCGCAATACAATTCACAGCATAAGAGAATTTGTGATGGGATCACAACTAGTGATTATCTCTACATGTGCAATTGTGAAGTATTGAAAATATCCCTAGTCGATGAATTGATAAAAACGGACACTATCAATTCTGTTGAGACTAGCATGAGTTATTCTCTAATCAGCTGATTTTCACTGGCTGGTGACATTGGGATGTCCGGAGATAAACATGGATGCTAGTTAAGGGAACTAGTTCATTGGAGTGACTGACTGTAAAACTTCACATGGTAGTCTATACATAGACAGGTCAGTGAAGTTCTTACCGCAGCTTAAGTGCGATGTTCCTTTGACTTGCGGTGTTCAAGTCATCTTGGTCATGGAGACTTATACTTTAACATCTTAAGCAAGCATCTCCAAGGAGGTGTGGACCCAGGATGGTTGGGTACAAGCCGAAGTGCCCGAAGATGTTTGAACAGCTTACAAAGGATTCACCACTCCTTGCGAGGAGATGTATACCCAGGCCTATCGTCGGATTGTTACTCAAAGCCTCTGGCCAGAGCATGTCATGTTTAGAGTATGAGTCTCTTAAATACATGAGAGTAATTAGAAATCCAAAGGACGAGAAAGACACTACTTGGGCTAGGTGTGACGTAGTCAGCCTAGTGGGGACTGACACACACAGACCATGTCCTGAACCAAGTGGGTATAAGATGGTGAAGGGAATGGGGCACGATTCATTAGAGCTGCTGAAGGGTTTCAGAATAATTTCTGAGGTCAATCGTTGATCTTTCGATTAATTAGGGATCATGATGTACTACTAGGTGCCACTCATGATCGTTCTATAATTAATGAATTATAGACGGCCAACATAAATCGAAAGCCTATTTAGTCACACGCACTACGAGTAATCTGAGGGATTTAAAACGAGTTGAAAATTGGATTTTCCGATCAAGAGAAATAAGTCGAATCTGAATTTATCAGAGACGCAACGGAAGCTTAAAATGGCTAAGTCTTTTGAAGGCTTATTGGGCGAATTAAATGAGTTTAATTCGCGAGGGCTTTGGCTTGGTGTGGCCGGCCAAAGAGGGTGCCCACCCTCTTTGGTTTGGCCGGCCACCACAAGGAGAGAAAACGAATTAATTTGGTTTAAATTATAAAATAAATCAAGCGCGATTTGTTTTATAAAATTTATGGATAAATAAATTTATTTTCATGGAAATTAAAATAAACTTTAAATGGTTTATTTTTATTTTATAAAATCAATTATGAATTGATTTTTCTATGATAAGAAAAATTTATATAATAAATTTATTCTTTTTATGGAAATTAAAATGAACCATGGATTGGTTTATTTTATTTTATAAAATCAATTATGAATTGATTTTTCCATGATAAAGAAAAATTTATATAATAAATTTATTCTTTTTATGGAGATTAAAATAAACTTTAAATGGTTTATTTTTATTTTATAAAATCAATTATGAATTGATTTTTCCATGATGAGAAAATTTATATAATAAATTTTATGAAAATTTATTCCATAATTAAAAAGAGAGATGTATTTATTTTATTATAACATTAGTTATAATAAAACATGGCATAACGGAATAATTAATAAGAAAATTTATAAGATAAATTTCTTATGAAAATTTATTCCGTTAATTCCGTTAAAGGGGAGACATGGCAAGGGAGAGGCTACTATATAAAGGAACCAAGGCTAGGCTTGAATTCCTCAATTGAGTTATCAAGAGATTAGTAGCTCCCTCTCTCTCTCTAACTTTCTCTCTCTCTAGGGCCGGCTCTCTCTCCTCCCCTAGGGCCGGCGCACATCCCAAGGGTGGCCGAGAGCTTCAACCGCCAAGAAGGTGCCGAAGAAGAAGAAACGGATCGCGACTCCTTCTTTCCTTTCCCGGAATTTTGATTCCGTTACTTGGTGGTTAGTTTCCATCTTTCTCTCTTGTTTTTCTAGTTGTGCCTTTGGAGAATCTAGTAGTTCTCGTCGGCATAAAACTCGTGGCTTTGCGAAGTCATCCCGAAGAGAACTCGGCGTGGACGCGAATAGAGGCGGAGCTTCCAAGGGACGCTACGGTTGGATCTCGTCCCTTACTTCGAGTTACGCGAGGTACCTAGTAAATTAGTTTACTTTTTAACAAAATTTTAATTTATGATCATGTCCACACATCATAAGGTCGCATGCTAGATACGTGGTTAAAAATAATTTGAAAAATTATTTGTGCTAATTCTACCGCTGCATGTAAATATTTTAAAATTTACGAACCCGTATCGTTGTCAACATGCACCCGGTCCCAACAGTGGTATCAGAGCCGGTTAGTGTTCGACATCATCATATAATTGTTTTGCGGAAAACTTTGTCATGATCTCAATTTTGGAAAAATTCTTCAATTATGGAAACTTTCAAATTATAATAAATTTTAGATTTAGGAATTTCTAAGTTTGGAAATCCTTATGAAATTTCGCAAACTTTTGAAATTTTCTAGTTTTTGAAATTTTATAATAATTGTGAAAACTTCCCATCTTTGGAAACTTTCCAATTTTGGAAAATTTTCTATTTTAGAAATTTTTCAATTTTAGAAATATGTAAGTTTTCTTTGTACCAGAAACTTATAATTATTCTGAAAACCTATTATGAAATCTCGCAATTTTGGGCACTTTCTTTCAAGAAAGTCTAGACAAATTTATGGACAATTAATTGACAATTAAATTTGAATTAGTTTTTAAATTGACAACAAAATTCTTTATTTTGGATTGAGCCTCGGGGAGCCGTCCAATTTAAAGTTAGTTGTTGTAATTTAATTTCCCAATTTTAAATGAGATTGTCATGTTTAATTTGGTTACGCTTCCGAAGCGGACCAAATTGGATTTACGACAAATTACTTTTCTTTGGGTATCTGAGCCTCGGGGAGCCACCCTTAGAAAACGATTTGTTGTAATTAATTAAATCCATGAATAAAATAAGATTTTAAGAGGTGATGCTCTTATATATTGTTGTCTCCAAAATTAATTAGGAAAATGGTTTCCTATAGAGTTTTCTTAAATGAGATTTTCATGAAAATAATATGTGGTTGAATTAAGGACTCATGTCTCTTAATTTAAAAAGATTTGATTTAGAGAAATCAAAGTCTTAAACATATTATTTCCGAAATTGATTATGACAATTTAGGAAATTGTTTCCCAAAACAATTCCTTTAATAAAGTATGAAATTAGAATTAGGAAATCCGGTTCCTAATTCAATTAATGAGACTTGATAAATTAAGTCACATACATACTTTATTAAGGAAATCGTTAGTCATGACATGATTATATGTCATGAATGTGCTTAGAAAAGAAAGGATGAGACCCAAAACCCCTTACAAAATATTAAGGTCAACACCTTCCATTAATATGGTTAGAATCGGAGTTTTGTTTCTCGTTTGGGTTGATGGACACATCCATGCCCGGCTTGAACCTTAACATGTTCAAACCATGGGATTAGTTTATGAATAATATAGTTGGAGTCAGAGGTCAATCCTTAGTTTTGGTTGTTGGACACATCCAAGCCTGACTAAACGGTTGAATGAACTCCAACCATATTAAAACTATTTCTTGATTAATGGGTCAGCCTTAAGCTTGGAGCATCGATTTGTTGTGCCACAGCCAAGGTCGATGTAAAGAGAGGTACAGTTGAGTGCTATATATAATGTTGCATACTTGTTAATAGTTAACAACCTAATGATTTATGCAAACATTCAATTAGTTGATAGCATAAAGTGATAGTTACATATATGTGATATGTAATCGGTATAATTACCTACCTTCATAGCTAAGAACAACTTGATGGCCTGGTGGTTCTTATCTATGGTTGGATATCAACCTATTTGGAGATGTTCCTACGATCTCCCGAATTGATAAAAAGGGTTATTCAATTTGAAAAATAAATAGGATTTTATTAATGTATGTTGATACATTCTTTAATCATTCTTCTCACATAAGCTCAATTTGTATTTCTAGGATAATCACTCGATCATGTCTTCTCTGAATTTGCGTTCCACCAATAAACTGACTGGGCCAAACTGTAACGACCCGGAAAATTCTCTTAATATTTTCTTAAAATATTAAGCATGTTTAAATAATTTTCCAAGGGACCTAGAAATATTAAGGAGAACTTAGGCCTAGAAAATCCATGTTTTCTCATTTAAATTGAGAAAACTAAGTACCAATGAGCTTTAAATGGGCTCCAAAAATGGGTATTAATTAGGTAAAATTAATATAAATTAGGTAAAATTAATATAAATATAAAAGAATTTTATTTATGAATATTGGCATAATTATGGGTGATTTTAGGGGGATTTTCGGAATTTAGGAAATAAAAATAATAAAATAAATGAAATAAAAATAAAATAAAAATAAAGGTGCATGAGCCAAGGATTGAACCTTGGACCTCTTGTACAACCATGTAAGCCTTAACCAACTCACCTAGCAAGGGATTTCTATGAGGAAATGGTGTGGATATAAGTTAAGATTAAGAAGAAGATGAAGAGTCATGGAGAGACTCTTCATTTACCTCCTTAATGAGCTATTAAAGGGGGGGTTTTGGGAGTTACCTCTTCTTCCCATTACTTGCATTTCGAAAACTCTTCCTCCCCTCATTCTTGCCGAGCACCAAGAAGAGGGTTTTCCCCTTGGAAAAGCTTCCACCAAGGTCCCATCTCCTAGATCTAAAGTCTCTTCCAAGGATACAAGGACAAGGGTGTTCAAGGGTCCAAAGATCTTACCATTTTCTTCTCTTCCAAGGTTCGAAAAATCAAGAAACCCAAGGTAAGACTCCCTCACCTGTGGTATAATAGTTCCCCTATGATTTCCATGATTTTTAGCATGATATATTGGTTAGTTTTCGAATTTGATGTTGAAAGGTAAGAAAACCAAGACCCTCATGCTTAAGGGTTTCGGCCACCATGATTTCTAGGTCTATAAATATGCTAAAAATCTGTATAATGCTATTTAATGTTCCCTTATGATGTGTATAGGTTAAGTATAATTTTTGGGAATTTTTGGAGTACCCTAGGACACCCTAGGGTTTCGGCCAACATGAAAGAAACAAAACTAAGAACCTTAAGTTTAAGGGTTTCGGCCACCATGATTTACAGGTCTATAATTATGCCAAAAATCATTAAAATGTTATTTAATGTTCCCTTATGATGTGTAGAGGTTAAGTATAATTTTTGGGGATTTTTGGAGTACCCTAGGACACCCTAGGGTTTCGGCCAACATGAAAGAAACAAAACTAGGAACCCTAACTTTAAGGGTTTCGGCCACCATGATTTACAGGTCTATAATTATGCCAAAAATCTTTATAATGTTATTTAATGTTCCCTTATGATGTTTAGAGGTTAAGTATAATTTTTGGGAATTTTTGGACTACCCTAGGATACCCTAGGGTTTCGGCCAACATGAAGGAACCTAAGCAAGCACCCTAGGACACCCTAGGGTTTTGGCCGCCATGTTTAAGGGTCTAAAATGATGATAAAAATCCCAATCATGATGTTTAATGTACTATCATGATGTCTAGAGATTTAATACAATTTTTGGGAATTTTTAGGGTACCCTAGAGACCCCATATGTTTCGGCCAACCTCAAGGACCCAAGGGTTAGGGTTGAGCCTTTAACTTCAAGTATATGTTTATGTGTTGCCATGATAAGTATGATAAGTTTATGTTCAGGATATGAATGATGCCATGATAAGAATGATAGGGTTATGATCACGATAAAAATGATGCTATGATATGTTAGGTTCATGATATGAATGATGCCATGTTGAGTATGTTATGTTTATGTTTAAGAATGAGGACGATGCCATGTTTAAGAATGAAAATGATGCCATGTTTAAGAATGAAAATGATGCCATGTTAAGTATGTTATGTTTATGTTCATGATAAGAATGATACATGCCATGTCTTATGAATGATACATATGTATGCCATGATTTATGAATAAGATGTATGTATGCCATGTCTTATGAATGAAGTTAAGTACATGCCTTTAAGGCACAGCTATGATGTTAAGTATGATGAATGACAAGTATGATGAATGAATGATGATGAACGACAAGTATGATGAATGAAAGATGATGCTTATGTCTTTAAGGCATAAATATGCTAAACGGCACGGTCGATGGTTGACGGTACGACGGTCGAGAGGACCGGTAAATGGGCCGGTAGACGGGCCGAGCCGTAACAAGTTATGCTATGTTAAGTATGCTATGAATGAATGATGAATGATGACACATGAAAAGTATTTTACTTTATGTATGGGCTTGTACCGGACCGAAGTATGGGTCCAAGGGATGGGCACCTTAAGAACGCCCCGGTTTTGGACTACCATAGCTGTCCACGGTTCTGGCCCTACCGGAGCTGGGCAACAGGGATGGACACCTTAAGAATGCCTCGGTTCGGGGACTACCGACTATGCTGTCCTTACCCTAGTAGGTTGGGGCTCGCGACCTCGGACTTGCTAGGGATGCGCGCTATGATGTATGTATGTGGTACAAGCCGGGGACCCCAAATGATGTATGATGATTATGTTTAAGCATTTAAACGTATGTTTTAAAAGTTAAGCATCCCTTATGTATATGCATTCCACTCATGCATCCATTCATGTTATGCATTATGCTATGTTGATAAGATTTTATGTTTATGTTTCATGTTAAGAAGTATGCATGAGAATGAATGATCTATGCCATGATTATGTTAGGAAGAGGTTCATATGCTATGATAGGTTTTATGCCATGAATTATGCCATGCTTAGAATGTTCACTATGTTTATGAATTATGCCATGCTTAGAATGTCTATGATGTTTATGTTTATGCCATGAATTATGCCATGCTTAGAATGTTCACTATGTTTATGAATTATGCCATGAATTATGCCATGCTTAGAATTATGTTCACTATGTTTATGAATTATGCCATGCTTAGAATGTCTATGATGTTTATGTTTATGCCATGAATTATGCCATGCTTAGAATGTTTATGATGTTTATGTTTATATCATGTATCATGCCATGCTTAGAATGTTACTATGATTATGTTCATGCCATGCTATGTATACGACAAGTGACGTAAGATGTTATGTTCTAAGTAGAGCACCAAGTATGTTAATGTTTTATGTGCTCATTATGAGATGATGAATGATGATTGTTTTTGTGAGTAGGAAAGAGTCTTACTAAGCCTGTGTGCTTATAGTCTTATTTCCTTATACCGCAGATCATTCAAGGGGACAATGAAGGAAGCAGTAGGAGGGCAAGAACACATGTGTGTCGTAGTGACTTGGCCCAGGAAACTATATGTTTACTTATATGTTTGAATAATGACTTATGGAACCTTAAGATACGATGTTATGTGAGACATGATATGATGCTTAAGTTCAAAGTTAATATGCTAAGGTTCCCATGTCAATAAGTTAAGAATGGTAACAGGGCATGTATAAGTTAAGTTATTCCACTGCCTTATGATGTCTACATGCCCTAAGCATGTTAACGTAACGCCGCTTATGAAAAAAAAAGCGGGCGTTACACAAACTTCATGGACTGGCTTCGAAACCTGAGGATAGTCCTCAAGGCAGAGAAGCTTGCTTATGTCCTTGAAGATCAACTTCCCAACCGTCCTCCTGAAAAAGCAACTCCAGACCAGTTTCCTGAGTTGCTCAACCTGCTGAAGACTGTAGAGCCTTCTGTGAAGTAGGATCAAAAGACGATACTGTTAGTTGGTTCCTCGAAGAAAGGTTCTAAGAGGAAGGCCAAAGAACAGAATAAGGGAAAGAAGAAAAAGGCCAAAAAGACTGAAAATACCCTAAAAGGCACTTGCCATCACTATGGCAAGGAGGGTCACTGGCGAAGAAACTGCAAGGTTTATCTTGAGTCCTTGAAAACGAAGGCATCCGATGCCCCATCCTCTTCAAGTATCTTCGTTATTGAATGTCACTCTATTTCCTCAAACACCTGGGTACTTGATACTGGGAGTAGCTCACATATATGTAATGACATACAGGGGCTAAGGAATAGAAGAAGACTCGTCAAGGGAGAAGCGAATTTGCGAGTTGGAAACGGAGCAAAGATTGTTGCTGTTGCCATTGGAACATATTTGCTAAAGCTCCCTACAAGACGTGTCTTAGAATTGGATAATTGTTATTTTGTTCCTTCGTTAATAAAGAACATTGTATCTATTTCATGTTTGAATGAAAAGGGTTATCATTTAACTTTTAGTAACAATTGTTGTTACATAACTTTAAATGGCGTTCTTTATGGGAATGAAATTTTGTGCAATGGTATCTACACGTTAGATTTATTCAGTGACATTTTCAATATCGAAGTCAGCAACAAACGTGCTCGAATAGATAATCGAATAGACTCCTACACGTGGCATTGTCGTCTCGGCCATGTAAGTAAGAAACGCATGACCAAATTACACCGATGTAGAATTTTGGAATCATTTGAACCCGATTCATTTGATACATGCGAATCATGCTTAAAAGGCAAGATGACCAAATTACCCTTTTCCGGAAAGGGTAATCCAGTGGGAGAATTGCTTGGTCTAATACATACTGATGTATGTGGACCAATGTCAACTCTTGCACAAGGAGGCTATAGCTACTTCATCACCTTTATCGATGATCACTCACGATTCGGGTATGTGTTCTTGATGAAACACAAATCTGAAGCTTTTGAGAAATTCAAAGAGTTCAGAAATGAAGTAGAGAAACAGCTTGGCAAAAGTATTAAGATACTTCGATCCGATCGGGGTGGTGAATACTTAAGTCAAGAGTTTCAAGATTATCTTAGGGACAATGGGATATTATCCCAATGGACTCCGCCGTATACACCACAGCATAATGGTGTATCTGAGAGGCGCAACCGAACCTTGATGGACATGGTTAGGTCAATGATGAATCATGCAACTCTTCCAAAATCCTTTTGGGGCTATGCACTTAAGATAGCTGTTTACTTGCTAAACAGAGTCCCGACCAAGGTAGTCTCTACTACTCCATATGAGACATGGAATAGTAAGAAACCCCACTTAACTCACCTTAAGATATGTGGTTGTCCTGCTTATGTGAAGCGGACTGTATCAGACAAATTGGATGCTAAGTCTGATAAATGTCTATTTATTGGATACCCTAAGGAAACAAAGGGTTACCAATTCTATCATCTCTTGGAACAAAAGGTGTTTGTTTCAAGGCATGTTGTATTTCTGGAAAAAGAATTTCTTTTACAAGAAAACAGTGGGAGTGACTTTGAACTTGATGAAGTTCAAGAAACTCCAATAGACATTACAGAGACATCTTGTCTAGACCCACAACCAATAACTCATAATTATGAGCTATCAGTTGAACCTAAAATAACACCACCTCTTCGTAGGTCTGATAGGACACGCAATATTCCAGAGAGATACGGATTTCTCATAAGTGAATCGAACGACCTGTTACTCATAAGCGATGATGAACCTATCAGTTATGAAGATGTTCTGAAAAATTTAGAAAGGGACAAATGGCTTGAAGCCATGAAGTCGGAAATGGATTCCATGTACGAAAATCAAGTATGGGACTTGGTTAACCCACCTGAAGGGATTAAGCCCATAGGGTGCAAGTGGGTTTTCAAGAAGAAAACCGACATGAAAGGTAATGTTGTTACCTTTAAGGCTAGATTAGTGGCAAAAGGATATCGTCAGAAACAAGGAATTGATTATGACGAAACCTATTCGCCAGTAGCTATGCTTAAATCCATTCGGATGCTCCTAGCCATAGCAGCTCATTATGATTATGAGATATGACAAATGGATGTGAAAACAGCTTTCCTTAATGGAAACCTGCTTGAGGATGTATACATGATACAACCTGAAGGTTTCACATCGGTTGATAAAACCAAAGTATGCAAGCTTCGACGATCCATATATGGACTGAAGCAAGCATCCAGGAACTGGAACATCGTTTTGATGAGACAATAAAAAGTTTGATTTCTCACAAAATCCTGACGAACCTTGTGTGTACAAGAAGGTAGTGGGATGCAGTCGTATTCTAGTATTATATGTCGATGACATATTACTTACAGGAAACGATATATCAGTCTTACAGACAGTTAAAATTTGGTTGTCCAAAACTTTCTCCATGAAAGACCTGGGAGAAGCAACCTATATCCTTGGGATTAGAATCTATAGAGATAGATCAAACGGTTGCTTGGTCTTTCGCAGTCTACATATATAGACCGAGTGCTAAAAAGGTTTAGCATGTCGGAATCCAAGAAAGGTTACCTTCCCATCAGGCATGGGATCAACCTTTCAAAGTCTATGTGTCCGCGCACAGAAGACGAGAGGATTTGCATGAATAAGATTCCTTATGCATCCGCGATAGGATCTATCATGTATGCTATGTTATGTACTAGGCCCGATGTATCGTATGCTTGAGCGTCACAAGCAGATACCAGTCGGATCCAGGAATGGATCATTGGGCGGCTGTCAAGACAATCCTTAAGTACTTAAGAAGAACTAAGGATGTGTTCCTAATATATGGAGAAGGAGATATGGTAATACGTGGGTATACAGATGCCAGTTTCCATACAGATAAGGATGACTCCAAATCTCAGTCTGGATACGTATTTACTTTGAATGGAGGCACAATAAGTTGGAAAGTTCCAAACAAGACACCGTAGCGGATTCTACCACGGAAGCGGAATATATCGCAGCTTCGGAAGCAGCAAAGGAAGCAGTCTGGATCAAGAAGTTTGTCTCCGAACTTGGTGTGGTTCCAACCATTGATGAAGCAGTGCCGGTTTACTGCGACAACAATGGAGCTATTGCACAAGCAAAGGAACCAAGGTCTCATCAGCGATCCAAACACGTGCTTCGCCGCTATCATCTGATCAGAGAGATTATAAGTAGGAATGATATACAAATTGAGAAAATTCCCACTGAAAGGAATTTAGCGGATCCTTTAACTAAGGCCTTGCCTCAGAACAAGTTTGAGGGTCATGTTAGAGCCTGTGGTATTGGATACCGTAGCGATTGGCATTAGGCCAAGTGGGAGTTTGTTAGTGATATGAGAGAAGTGTCCTAAGGCAATCGCCTTATGATTGTAAACATTTATTTTAATAAATGATATTCACTATTTGAGTATACATGTTTGTGTATTTGATTGGGATCTTAAACTCATCTACTGAATG
>JAGFNQ010008379.1:0-167452 GCA_024364735.1 Boesenbergia rotunda | reverse complement strand
TTTATATAAACGAGCTTTCGATCAACTGCAAATTGAATTATCGCAGCTGGAGATGGTGGCTACTCCCCTGTTCGGATTCACGGGGAACGAAGTACAGCCGATCGGACAGATACGGCTAGCCGTCTCACTTGGAGAAGAGCCACTCAAGAGAACCCGATGGACCACGTTTCTGATTGTGGATGCGCCAGTCTGCCTACAACGCCATTCTCGGTCGACCGGCTCTCAACGAATTCAAAGCGGTAGTCTCCACCTACTACCTCAAGGTGAAGTTTCCGGTCGGCGACAGGGTCGGCGAGGTGAAGGGCAATCAGACCGTGGCCCGGCGCTGCTATGCTGATGATGTCCGCTCGGGAGGTCAGAAAGCAAGGCGGGCAGGAAGCAGTTGCAACATGGTGCAAGCCTCCCCTTGGGCAGAATTGCAGGGAGGACAAAGAAGAGGTACAACTTTTGCCCGGGCGGGAAGATACCAAGATACAAATTGCTGCAGGACTTTCTGAGGAGCTGAAGCAATCCCTAGTCGACTCCCTCGCTCGGAATCAAGACGTATTTGCCTGGTCGGCGAAAGACTTAAAGGGAGTCCGGCCGGAAGTAGCAGAGCATCAATTGCACGTGCACCCGGGTGCGCGGCCAGTGAAGCAGCGAAAAAGGGACCACAGCGCCGCCCAGAATCAAGTCATCCGGGCGGAGGTAGAAAGACTGTTGGAGGCAGGACACATCCGGGAGGTCCAGTTCCCTGCCTGGCTGGCCAATGTGGTGCTGGTGGCCAAACCCAACGACAAGTGGCGGGTATGCATTGATTTCCGAGACCTCAATCGGGCATGCCCGAAGGATTGCTACCCACTTCCACGGATCGATCAAATGGTAGACTCGACGGCCGGCAGCGAGTTCATATCAATGCTGGATGCGTACCAGGGATACCACCAAGTCCCGCTGGCTGCTGCTGATCAGGAGAAGGTTAGCTTCGTCACGGCTGACGGCACCTACTGCTACACCGTCATGCCGTTCGGCCTCAAGAATGCGGGCGCCACCTACCAAAGAATGATAAACAAGGTGTTCCGGTCGCAGATGGGGCGTAACGTCGAAGTATACGTCGACGATATTCTGATCAAGACTGCTCGAGCAGAAGAACTAATCCCCGACATTGAAGAAACTTGCCAAACTCTACGGCGGTTTGGTCTGAAGCTTAATCCGGCCAAATGTCTATTCGGGGCTCGAAGCGGGAAGTTCCTCGGCTATATAGTTACCGAGCGGGGAATCGAAGCAAATCCGGGCAAAGTAAAGGCCATCATGGAGATGCCGGCTCCAAGGAATCTCAGAGAAGCTCAACGGCTGATGGGGCGGATAACGGCCTTGTCAAGGTTCATTTCCCGGTCAGCCGAACGGGGTCTGCCATTCTTCAAGACCTTACGCCGGGCCACCAAATTTCAGTGGGACGCAGAATGTGACAGGGCCTTCGAGGAGCTGAAAGCTTATCTGTCTGAGCTACCGACACTCTCCCGGCCGGAGCCGAATGAGAATTTATATGTATACTTAGCGGCTTCCTCCGACTCGGGCAGCATGGTGCTGGCCCGGCAAGAAAAAACTGAGCAAAGCCGGTGTATTCTTTGCCCACTTATTTAAAGGAGCCGAGTGTCGGTACACGACACTCGAAAAATTGGCTACATACTATTCTTAGCCGCCCGGCGACTCAGACCATACTTCTTATCTCACCCAATTACTGTATTGACTAACAGTAACTTGGGTCGGGTGCTCACTAACCCAGACGCCTCAGGGCGGCTAGTCAAATGGACAACTGAGCTGAGTGAGTATGACATACAATATCAACCCCGACCGGCTATCAAGGCTCAAGCCTTAGCCGATTTTCTCACGGAATGGCATCCCGACGAAGCCGAGGGCGTATGGAAGGTGTACGTTGATGGGGCATCTTCTCGACAAGGAAGCGGAATCGGCGTTCTCATGGTTTCACCCGAAGAAGAACGGCTACACCTGTCCGTGCGGCTAGAACACAAGGCGACTAATAATGAAGCTGAATATGAAGCACTTCTAGCCGGTCTGCAAGCCGCCCGGCATGTCGGCGCCACTCGGGTGTGGCTATACTCAGATTCGCAACTTGCCATACAGCAACTGGCCGGTAATTTCGAAGTCAACAGCAGCCGGCTGCAAGAGTACATCGATGCTTATGAACAGCTGAAGGCGGGTTTCAGGGAGGTACTCTTACAGAAGATCCCTCGGGAAAGCAACTTGAAAGCGGATGAGCTAGCCAAATTAGCTAGCGCAGTCGGAGCTTGGGTGGTCCCTCGCCGGCCTGCCATGCCTTATTCGTCATGCAAATCGAGCAGCAAGCAGAGATCGAATTGGAGACCGATTGGAGAACTCCATTGATTGCATTCTTGACCAGGGGAGAAGTACATCCGACCGGGAGGAGGCTCGGATGCTCAGAAAGAGAGCCGTGCAATATACCATGGTCGGAGATGTCCTCTATAAACGGGCTCACGCCCGGCCATTACTCAAATGCCTTGGCAGTGAAGACGCAGATTATGTGCTCCGTGAGGTCCATATGGGGGTATGCAGTACTCATTCGGGTGGTAGAGCCACCGCCCGGAAGGCTCTGTTGGCCGGGTATTATTGGCCAACTTTGCAGAAGGATGCCGACCGGCTGGCCGCAACATGCATCTCATGTCAAAAACACCAGTGCCTGCCGCACCGGCCGACCGAAGTAATGAAGACATCTGCTGTCTCTTGCCCGTTTGACCAATGGGGCATGGATATCGTAGGTCCCTTTCCGCTCGCTCCCGCCCAGAAGAAGTTCTTGTTGGTCGCGGTGGATTACTTCTCTAAATGGGTGGAAGCAGAGGCGCTGGCCCGGATCACCGAGCAGGCGGTGATTAAGTTCTTGTGGCAAAACATTTTATGCAGATACGGGATCCCCCACAAGTTGGTTTCTGACAACGGTCGGCAGTTTCAAGGGAAGAAAATCAAAGAGTGGTGCTCAGAATACGGCATCCAGCAGGCCTTTACATCTGTGGCGTATCCACAGAGCAACGGCCAGGCAGAAGTCGCCAATCGGGAAATCTTGAGAGGGCTCAAAACAAAGCTGGACCATGCAGGAACCAACTGGGTAGAGCAGCTGCCCGGGGTCCTTTGGGCAAACAGAACCACACCCAGAGAAGCGATCGGGCAGACGCCTTTCCACCTAGTCTACGGCAGCGAGGCGGTGGTGCCGGTCGAGGTCGGTTGTGAATCTGACCGGCGGATAAGCTACGACGAAGGGAATGACGAAAGAAGACGCTTAGAGCTTGACCTCATAGAGGAAGTCCGGGAAAAAGCAGCTGCCCGGATGTTCGTGTACCGTCAGCGTATGAAACAAAGATACGACCAGAAGGTGTTGCCGCGCTCGTTTCGAGCCGGGGACCTAGTCTGGAAACGTATAAAGCCTGTCGGTGATGTTAACAAATTACAACCACAGTGGGGCGGGTCTTTCAAGGTAGTAGAGAAATTGCATTCAGGCGCTTACTACTTGGAAGATGAACATGGAAAAAGGCTTGACCGACCATGGAGTTCCCTACACTTGCAAATGTACAGAGAGCCCTAGAGTGATGTAATCTTGTAAAACGCAGCATTCTATCTATAACGAAAGGCTCTCCCGACCGAAGTTATCGGTCGGCCACACAAAACAAGTCATACCTGGACGGGACGCAGGCTGACGCGTCGTACCCTCCAGAAGCCTGAGTTGGTGACTGACTGGAAGCGTCAGCCCACTCGGAAGCCTGGACTGGTTCCCGGTCGGAAGCGTGGCGGCCCACGTGGAAGATTGGCCCATCCGGAAGCCTGAAGCGGTGTTCGGTCGGATGCGTGGCATCCCACGCAGAAGATTGGTTCCCTTTGGAAGCCTGAGTCGGCGATTGACTGAAAGAGTCAGCCCACTCGGAAGCCTGGACTGGTTCCCGGTCGGAAGCGTGGCGGCCCACGTGGAAGATTGGCCCATCCGGAAGCCTGAAGAGGTGCCCGGTCGGATGCGTGGCGTCCCACGCAGAAGATTGGTTCCCTTTGGAAGCCTGAGTCGGCGACTGACCGGAAGCGTCAGCCCACTCGGAAGCCTGGACTGGTTCCCGGTCGGAAGCGTGGCGGCCCACGTGGAAGATTGGCCCATCCGGAAGCCTGAAGAGGAGCCCGGTCGGATGCGTGGCGTCCCACGCAGAAGATTGGTTCCCTTTGGAAGCCTGAGTCGGCGATTGACTGAAAGAGTCAGCCCACTCGGAAGCCTGGATTGGTTCCCGGTCGGAAGCGTGGCGGCCCACGTGGAAGATTGGCCCATCCGGAAGCCTGAAGCGGTCCCCGGTCGGAAGCGTGGCGGCCCACGTGGAAGATTGGCCCCTTTGGAAGCCTGAGTCGGTAACGGATTTCAAATCCAACCACTCGGATGCCTGGACTGGCTCCCGGTCGGAAGCGTGGCGACCCACGTGGAAGATTGGTCCATCCAGAAGCCTGAAGCGGTGTCCGGTCGGATGCGTGGCGTCCCATGCAGAAGATTGGTTCCCTTTGGAAGCCTGAGTCGGCGACTGACCGGAAGCGTCAGCCCACTCGGAAGCCTGGACTGGTTCCCGGTCGGAAGCGTGGCGGCCCACGTGGAAGATTGGTCTCTCCAGAAGCCTGGGAAGCCTAACTAACATATTTATAGACTGGTTTGGTTCCCCGACCGGGCGTGTGGCGACCCACACCCCTCAGTCGGACCAACCAGCCGGCTAACTTAGCCATTTTCCTAACTTGGTTTGGTTCCCCGACCGGGTGTGTGGCGACCCACACCCCTCAGTCGGACCAACCATCAGGCTAACTTACATAGCCATTTTCCTAACTTGGTTTGGTTCCCCGACCGGGTGTGTGGCGACCCACACCCCTCAGTCGACCAACCATCAGGCTAACTTACATAGCCATTTTCCTAACTTGGTTTGGCTCCCCGACCGGGCGTGTGGCGTCCCACACCCCTCAGTCGGACCGACCAGCCGGCTAACTTACACTTAGCCATTTTCCTAACTTGATTTGATTCTCCGACCGGGCATGTGGCGACCCACACCCCTCAGTCAGATCAACCAGTCGTCTACCTTGCACAACCATTTTTCCTGCGCTTAATTCGGCTCTCTGGTCGGGTTTAAGGTGATCCATATCCCCCACCCGGCTAGTCGATCAGCAACATTTGCTTATTATCTAAAATAACACGTTAAAGGAAAAAGCTTTTTCATTGATAATTGACTCGGAAGCAGTACAAAAAGGAGAGCCCCAACCGGCGGCTCAAGATTACATGATTAAAGTTTAAGTAAAGGGCTGGAAGAAGTCCTTAGGGAGTAGCTCCTTGACCCGGCTGACTTGGATGACATTGGCAGGAAGGTCGGCAGGCAGATGGCCGCCCTCTTGGAGCTGCAGAACGGCGCTGTCTAAGCCCATCTTGAACATACCAGATGTCCGCTTGCCCAGCTGCGTGCCGAACTCTTTAGAGTTGATGTAAGCCAGGCGATGTGCGTCCATCCGAGCGGGCTCGCCTGCTTGATGCAGCTTCAGGCTGTCAATTTTCGCCCGGAGGTTAGCTAGCTCCTTGTCCTTCTCCTCCAAGGCAACGGCTTGAGAGGCCAGCATTCCTTCAGACAAATGGAGCTCGTCTACTCGTATGTCTAAAGCCTTCTCTTTGGCATTCAAGTCCGACTCCCGAGTCGCCAGCTCCTGCTCTTTTTCGTTCAGGGTCGTCCGGAGCTCCTCCGAGGACTTCATCATCTTGTCTAGCTCCGCCTTCAAGGCTTGGGCCTCGACAGCCTTCTTGTCGAGGTCCGATCGGGCACGGCGCTGCAGGTCCAGAGCCTTCTTCCTCTCCTGCTCAAGGGTTGCGTGCAGGGATGAAGATCGGGCATACGCCCGCTCGGCTGCCTCCGCTCGGGTGGTTTCCTCCGTCAGCAGTGCCTCGGCAGAACGGAGTTTTTCCTTAAGGTCCAGTATATCCGAGCGGAGAATAGCTGTACCCTCCTCGCCGGCCGGTAAGTTAGCGTGCGCCTGGCGGAGCTCCAATTCCTCGAGCCGCCGCTCGGCCGCTCGGCGTCCCCTGGTGTTGATAACCAAGGCATAGGCGACGCTCGAGCAGGAGGCCCAAAACTACAATAAGAATGTTAGAAAGAAGCAAGTTAGTTAAGCATCGAAGCACCGGACTTACATGCGTAGCGTCCTGAAGGAACTGGTCGGCCAGCCGGAAGCTGCCGCGTGGCGGAAAAAATTACGCGCGTTAATGACCATTAAATGCTCGTAATCATGGGGATAAATCGCATCCCGGTCGGTCAACCAGCGTGCGCCACGTGGCCCGGATCATTAAAGCGGAGGTGATGCCGTTAAGGCGCCGGTCGCCGCGGGCGTGTCACATCACCTCATTCGACTTAGAATGTCGCGTCTCCATTAATTGACTGACTCGGGCAATCACGAGAAAATCGTCTGGGGGCGCGTGGCACTCCACATTTCTTGCGACTTAAGGCAAACGCTCTCCCGCCCAAACATATTCAGCATATCTCTCATCGACTAACAATATTCGTCCGGTCGGATGCATTCACAATGTACGGACGCGTGGCGACCCACGCTCCCTTCAGTCGGGAATAGTTATTCTGCGTACGCAGGACAATGCACGAGGACGTGGCGACCCACGTTCCTCCAGTCCAAATCTTCATCCGCCCGGACATCTTCATCATGTCAATTGCTAGTCAGGGATGCGTGGCGGCCCACGCTCCTCCATCATGCTTCGTCCAGCCGGACGGCCTCGTTAAAAAAGAGTCAAGTGCGCGGCGGCCCACGCCCCTCTCGACTGACAATATCCCTCTGCCCCAACAGGGCAAGCATACACAGCGCCAGCTGTTGAGCATCGTGTTAAGCCGGCCGGATATTAAAAGGGCAAAATCGCTCGGCCACAGAATGGTTGTACCCACTTGTAGTCCAGTCAGTCGGACTGATCGCCTCCTTCGACTAGACTTGAGGGGAAGACTATTGATCCCGCCCTATCTTTGTCACCGTATGAACAGCCAACGTGGCAACATGGTCTGGCCAACTTCAAGGTCCATGTCATGGTACGGGTAGCCAGCTTGACACACCCTAGCCGGTCCCAGGGTCTATGCCGGCCGGTCGGACTCAAGGCGGCCGGTCAGAATAAATGTAGCGGTTCATCCGGCCGGTCAATCCCGGCCGGCCATCATAAGGTTATTATACCTCGTTTAGTCGGATGCATCCGACCGGCCATAGAAGGGCTACACGCCTAATTGCTCGGGTGCTTCCGCCCGGCAACCCTTCACATACATAGTCCCCCAGGCTTGCACGCCCGGCGCCCACTCGGGCACTCTCTCCCAAAATCACCCAGGGATAACGACAAAATACACCTGCACCAGCTGCAGATAACAGGCTGTCACCACTCGTGTGAACTGACACTCCCTGGCACGCCGTCCTGTCGCGCCGTTGGTGTCAGGCGGCGCCTGTCAGAGACGTACAGAAGCCTGTCTTTGTCCTCACATAAGACAAACAGTATGCGACAAGGAATGTTGGCTACAAATCGACATAATCATACAATAGTCCTTGATCCCGTCAGAGAATCCTGACACCAAGTCAGAGAATCCTGACACGGGTCAGACTTGGTCCTTTTCCCCGGCTATATAAGCCCCTCCCCTCCTCATTATCAGGTACGCGCGCAAAGCTTCTCGTCTACAGTGCTCCCCTATTTGCTTGTTCACCGGAGTACTGACTTGACCGTCGGAGGGCCTTGCCGGGACGCTTCCCGGCTAGGTTGCTAACGGTCATCTTCTCCAGCAGGTTCAGGTCATCCCGTCGGAGATCCACCAGGCTACTTCTTCTTCCGTTCGATCGGAGGACCTCCCCCCACTTGCTGAGTCATTCTGGAGCGAGGACATCCCGTCGGCATCCACGTCACTCCCCTCTACACCGTCATCCGGTTGCGGCTCCATTTCGCTCGGCGACAGGATCAGTATCAAAGCATGATAGTTGTGAACAAATGCTAGGGGAGAGACTCTCTCTCACACGTGGGTGCGCAGGGGGTGCAAATCTAGGGTCCGGATTTGTACTAAACCAAGTGAACTTGTGTGCGTGCACGACCCGCGCACGTCGAATGTCCGAACGGTAGGGGCGAAATTTGTCCAAGCAGATGAACCAACATTTGAGAGACAGAGCTCCATCTGAGCCTCGAAGCACCGCCGGAGGAGGACGAATATGTTTCAAGGAAACTGCGTTGCGCAGGCCTCAGTAAATTCTTGGTCGGTCGGGAGACGTCCGACCACTACTCGGGAGATCCTAGTCGGGAGCTCGGGAGCTTCACTCGGGAATTCGGGAGACGCTGGTCGGGTCGGGAGCTTCACTCGGGACTCCACTCGAGAATTCCGCTCGGGAGCTCGGGAGACACCGCTCGGGTCGGGAACCTCAGTCAGTCGACAGCTCGGGAGAACCAGTCGGGAGCTTCACTGGGGAGCTCGAGAAACTCACTCAGGATGCTTCACTCGGGAGCTCGGGAGACTACAGTTTGAGAAAAAGTAGCTCGGGCCACTCAACAGAGATAAGTTGAAATTAATTTCTGTAATTTCAATTTATTATAAAATCTCCAAAAGGAGCCCATTCTCCTCCAACAAAACTTTTAATTCTAAGCAGCTTTGAGCTTGGTTGGTGTCTAAAAGATAGTCAAACGATCTTTACAACTAAATCAAGAACAGCAACTAGATTATCTTTCGAATACTTAATTCAACACTAGAGGCATATAGAAACCGATATATAACCCTGTTTTATTCTCATGAATTCTAGTTTTAACTATGTTAAGCTAAGTCCCTCCAGAGATATAATTATAAACATGTGAAAGAAAATCTATTCTAATGTCGATGTAACTTTGGCCTTGCTTCACATTGACTATGTTCATAAAAAAAATTTACTCCCTGTTCTCTCAACTTCTGTTTCTGCTCTTATTTGAGTTCTGTCTGGCTTCATCAAGAATGTCAAACATCTCATGCTGGCTAAGGCAACAACAGTTCTTGCAAAGTGCGGATAGTTTTCTCGGTCGCATGAACTATCATCTTTTTCACCTGTTCATCAGAGAATTGACAGAATCAACAATGTTATTCAAAATCAATAATATGAACCGGCCATGCAGGTGTTCGAATGAGTTCATTTGATTTCAGAATGAGAAGGTGACAAATAAACCTAGCCTTTTCCTCAAAAAAAGATGGGGGCATGGCAAAATGCCATCAATATGTACAGTTAAACAAGACTTCATTGCATGTCCTTTGTCAAAAATATCAGACAGAATAGAAAAAATATATATATATATAACGAGCATCATGAGATTTATTAAGATTTCGAATGATTCAGATGGAAAGTGAAAAATTCCATATCCATGCACCTTGTGGCTCAACAATAACCTACCACGGAAAAATAACCTCTTGCAAGTTGGTTTATCACAAACTTATACAAGTAAAGACAATGCAAATCGCAAAAATAATCTCTTGCAAGGTAGTATAAAATTTTGTATAATAGACCTTTTCTCGGGATTCTGTATTGACAGGAGTTTCGTGCAATAATCTATTTATTTTTTTAACGTTGAAATAAGGGCAAGGGAATAGTTTGTTTTCTGAATTTTTGAGATTTAATTTCGAATTTTTAAGATTTGGATTAGAATTTATCTTATTTGAAATTGTTTTGTTAGGATAATTATTGTTTAAATATTATATTTATTATTAAGATGAGAATTTATTTGGTTAAGATTTAATTTCGGATTTTTTGTATTTATATTTTTTAGTTTAGACTGATCAAATATTTTTAGGATTATCTTAATTAATTAATTCATTATTTGATTCCGAGTTATTAAAATTTTTAAGATTAGAATTTGCATTGTTATATTTATCTTGATTATTATTGAAATTAAATGAATTTAATTTTTTTTCAAATTAGAATTATCTTCATTATTTGAATTTTTAATTGAATTTGAATTGATTTATCCAAATTAGATTTATCTTGATAAAGTATTTTTTCAAGATTATGATTAATTTTATCTAGATCTAGATTAACTTGGTTATTTTCTTGATTAAGTTTATTATTAAAATTAATTATTTTTGAATTTTTAATGATTAACTTAGAGTTATTGAATTGAGGATTATCTTGATTAATTAGGTTTGAATTTTTCAAATTAATATTTTTATTAATTAAATTTAACATTGAATTATCAGAATTATTTGACAATTTCAAATTAATATTTTTAATTAATTTCAAATTATATAATTAATTGAAATTTTAAATTAATAATTTTATAATTAAATGATTGTTTAATTCTGAATTTTTAACTAAATTTTAAAATTTTCAAATCTAACTTAGCATACAAATTAATAATTAATTTATTGCAAGAAGATGATAATTTATCATGTATAGGGGACATATTCATAATTAAACATACTAATCGGAATCGCAACCCCTAATTTTGTAGATTTCTTCTTCGTCTTTTTCTCTGAACACTTGTTCTTGTAATATCCGGATCTCTGGCACTCGAAGCACTTAAGACTACGTTTGGTAAGGGGTAATCAGCCTTGTAATATAATCAGGATTATATTACAAGATTGATTACTTTGTTTGGTACAGTTTTAAAACTATAATGTAATGTAATCTGCATTACAAAAGCTAGTAAAAGTGTTGTAATCTGGATTACAAGGCCAACAACAAGTAATCTGGATTACATTACAGGCTCAATTATATTACAAAATGGATTATATTACCCCTAACCAAACGCAACCTAATGTGCTTTTTGTTCCTTTAGGATTTTGGCATCGATTCCTCCTTTGCCGTCAGTGGTACCATCCGAATCTTACGAGTATGCCACTAATTTTTGTAGTGCCCTCTCTACTTACACTTAAAACATATAATATGAGAATTGAAATTCATAATTAAAATTATACCTTTGCTCCTCCTCAATCCGTAGCCTCCTTACTCCCTTGACGATTATTCCTTCCGAGAGTTATACCAACTGTAGGACTGATGCGAGTCATAGAGGGGAAGGGGTGGGGTGAATATTAATCCTTGTTTTCTTTCTATTAAGAGTTAGTACACCGCGAAAATATAAAACAATAAAAAAAAGCCGCGCGGATTTACTTGGTTCCCAATCCCTAGGGTTAATAGGTTCAAGGCCTAAGTACGGGAGGTGCTCATCCACTAGATCTCCTCTTCGATACTTTTCAAGAGGCAATTTTAAACAGTAAAGTAAAGAATAAAACAGACGACATATTGCACACGGGATTTACTTGGTTCCCAACCCCCCAGGGTCAGTACATCCAAGGCCTAAGCACGGGAACGCCCATCCACTAATGACCTCCTTTCTGGAGGCGGAGAAACCCGTCTTACAGTGCAATAATTACAATAAAAAATATAGGAAATTCAGTGCAGAATAATAAAAGCAAACCAAAACAAAATGGTCGAAGACTTGGCCGATCTCGACCTCTGAAGTGTCGTGCACTTCCTCCTGGAGCCTCCCAGTCGTAGAGCCTTGTCTTTAGCGCTTTGTCGTCAGTCAGAAAGCTCAGAATGGATATTGGAAGTTGTGTCTTGAGCCTGTTCATATCTTGGTCCGAGCACCTGGAACCATTTTCGAGTGCCTGGAACCTTTTCGGGAACTTGGAGCCTTTTCGGGTGCCTAATCTGGTTTGCGTATATCTGCTTCCCCAATCTTGCTTCTAGCTCCATAGTCCTGCAAAGACAAATATACATATTCAAACACGTAACAACTTAGCTTAATCTTGTAAGTCTACTTGATCTACTAGGCTTCACTCTTGATTGGAATTTACTCCCCAAGACTTTCACTCCCCCATAATTTCCTTTGCCAAGTATCAAATCACCTTGACCTGCTTGAACTTGTTAGTCACATGTAGATAACTCACCCTTGCTTAACATCTGGTTCTCGTTAATCAGCTAGGATTTTTCTTTGCCAAGCATCCGTTCACTCTTGACTTGGTTGGACTTTTTCATCTAGTCAACTCTAACCTTAAGAGACTTCTCACTTCCAAACATCAAGTATGATTTGGATAACTCTTGGTCAAACCTGACCAGGAATATTGTCAAAAATCAAAAATTTAGAGGTTGATTGCACCAACACTTAAGTGCCTAAATGTGCAATAAAAATTCATGCTTTCTATCATGAGCTAACGACACCATTTAAGTGCCTAAATGTGCTGTTGAAGCAATTCACAACAGACATCTTCTTCTGGGATCGAAATCATATTTGGAATAATATTCCAAATTAATTGGAAATGTACGACTTAAGTAACACACAAAGGACTAAGTGGCATCAATGTTTAACAATTAAACTATGTCCAACCAGGTTTTGGTTTGAAAAGTTCAGTTGCCACAATGCAAAAAAGACTTAAGATAGTTTGTAAAATAGGGCAGGCTATTGATATATAAAGTAATAATAACTATATATGGGATTAGGGTTGACAAATTTATTGCCCCTAAATAAATGAGGCCAAGAAGGGGATGAAACTAGTTACGCAACACGAACCAAGAAAAGAGATTAAATTTTTATTTCCTGCCATGGTTGTGCCACATGAAATATAGTTTGTAATGTGTAAATTTTGTGATATTCACATTTAAGTAACCCCACTATAACTAATCCAATCCAAGAAAAAAGGCAAAGGCATCAAGAATGTTGAGTGAGTGATTATCAATCCTAGAAAATATGAATTAACATCAACAATGTTGGTGTTTATCAAATTCTAGGAAATAGAAATTAAAATCAATGGCAATAAAAAATCAAGATTAACATCAAAATCGCCCAGCAATAAGCTCAGTCATTACTAACTCAACCTTCAATTATTTGGTGAGGGTTTATCCAATGCTTTAGTTTCAACAAGGGCATCAAAAAAAAAATGATTAACGTGGTTTTTGTTAGAGGTTGCAAGGTGTAAACTTAGTCCCACATCCATAAACACATGGAAAGATCATAGACTTATAAGGAATAATGACATTTCCATTGATATGAGGCCTTTTGGGAGAGCCCAAGAGCAAAACCATGAGGGCTTAGGCCCAAAGTGGACAATATTATGTCATTGTGGAGATATCCTATTTCCTTTTGGTCCTAACAAATGGTATCAGAGCCAGATCCAGATCTAACCATGTGCGTTAAGCCTTAAATAAAGGATATGTGGGCTCCCGTGTTATGATCAAGAGGACCAGTTCTAGCTGCGGCTAGGTGGTGAAGTCCTAGTAGGTCAGGTGGACCGAGGGGCAGAAAGTCCTAGTGGATCAGACATCTAAACGGAAAGTGTTTTCGCTTGTGGTGGGGGCATGTGGTCCTTTGTTTGAGGGGGGATTGTTAGAGGTTGCAAGGTGTAAACTTAGTCCCACATCCATAAACACATGGAAAGATCATAGACTTATAAGGAATAATGACATTTCCATTTATATGAGGCCTTTTGGGAGAGCCCAAGAGCAAAACCATGAGGGCTTAGGCCCAAAGTGGACAATATCATGTCATTGTGGAGATATCCTAATTCCTTTTGGTCCTAACAGTTTTTTCAACCAACCTCGGGCGACCGGCCCGGCCACACGAAAGTTTCCCACCGGCCGCCAGGGTAAATCGGGAAGCGCTCGCAGTGGGCAGTCTAAAAGCCCAGCGTCTCAGGGTTCGCGCCCCATTTGGAAGAAAAATTCCTGCAATGCGCCGTAGCTGGGTCATCAAGGGCATCAAGCTTCCATAGTTTGGTGTACAATCACATTTATCTTCCTAATTGATGCCGATTCGGGGTGTAATAAATGTATGATATTATAATTCAATATCCCTTTCTCCAAATGTGACATGCAACTGTGGGATGTTGAGCTTCTGGGCCGCCCGCCGCAAACACTTCCAGATTTACCCTAGTGGCTAGTGGAAAACTTCCGTGGGCTTGGCCGGTTGCCTCAGGTTCGACATTATCGAACCTGGTATAATTCAATATCCCTTTAGTCAAATTGATCTTTGAGGAAATGGAAACACTTTTGATCCTTGTTTCTTCCAAGCTGACTAGTTTTATTGGTCAAATTGATTGCAGAACATTAAAAACAAAAACCATCAGAGTCATTGGTTGGGATATAGATATGATTCATCAAATTGTAAAGCTAGATTGCTTGGCACACACCTGAAGCTAAACTACATGATCCGCTTCACACATTAAAAGTGCAACTATTTGTTATCAAGCATTAGCAAACAGTTTCAAATCAAAATGATACACAATATTACAATTTTTCTGATCTGTGCCTAATCGCTACAAAGTAAGCCTACAATGCCAGGTTTATATGCTGAAGAATAACTAGAGATCGTGTGTCATATAATATGTATCACATGCATCTTTTGGTAACTTGCATGCATGGTTGTCAAGGAAACCCCAAAAACTTGCAAATCAATCATACTCCGAACATGACAGATGATGTCAAGCCTTGTGCATGTCAGATATCTCAAACTTTCAACAATTTGATTGAAATAGGCAGGATAACAACCTGGCTCACCAGCCTCTATGGATAAATTTTATTTCAACTTAAGAAATCCATGCATTCCACTTTTGACAAATAAAAGTATCATATTCTCTTTAAACTACCATTATGACAAAAAAGAGAGTACGATATTAGATAAGGCTGTTTCACATCATGCTCGTTAAACCTCTTAAATACTTCAATCAACCTAAGATTATTACATGTATGCCTCCTAGGTGCCCAAGAACTTTCGTGTATGAACTTACCATGTGCATACAAACTTTCAACCCTATCATAACTAGTTTTTTTTTGGTCTTAACAGCTGTAAACATTACTGACTTCAATTAGACCATTGTTTAGTTCACGGGAAATCACCAACATGGAAAGTGTCTTCCTATAACCTCAAAGGGGATTGATTTTGGTGTCTAGGTAGCAAACCTAAACTTGCATCAGAATTTTGGTTTTAAATTCCAGCCCATCTAACATAACATAGATTTGAATTGAACCATAACAATAATAATCTTCTAGATGTCAAGATATGTTATTAAGTCAAAGGGGAAGAATGAAAAGGATTGGAATTGCCATGTATTTTTCTTTTTTTCAGTACCAACTGACGTTTGATTGAAAATGTATAAAAATAAATAGAAACAAAAAACTATCTAGATAAACGATTCTGTAAAATAATATGGTTATCTTTCAGGCTAAATAGAGGTGATTCTGTCCTGAGAAATAGTCCATTATCTATGAGCACACAACAGTTTAAGATCAGTATCACACTGCTACAGCTGTCAGTTGACCAATGAGAGACTGTCAACTGTACTGGGTAGGATTGTTGTTAGAGGGATAGATGCCTTTACCAAGTGGTCACACAGATGGTGATTCCTGTGTCACAACTTGTAGTCTTGAGATAATATACATCATAATCAGATTTGATAGTGATCAAGCAAGTCTGATCAAATAAAATCAAGTTGGGCTTACTTATGAACAATCAAATAGAGAATAAACTAAGGACCAATCAAAAGATGCTAAAATCGACTTAGAAGTGAAGAGGAGTTGTTATCTGTAGAGGTAAATGATTCAAAAATCCACTTGTACACATCATCAGAGTAAGATGCTATTAACAAAAAGAGCAAACCTCTAGTTTGTCTTCTTTGGCTCTGTGATTTTTAGGAAGCAATCTGAAGTCCTCAGTTAAATGGATGCACTGATCAATATTTTCTGGTGAAACAAAGTCTATTGCAATCTTGGTACAGGACTGCAAAGAGAAAATTTTGGATTAGTGAAATATTTACTAGACAAAAACATGGATCCCAGATATTTAAATAGCCAAACCTATGTACCTTCAAATTTCTCACTTGGTGAGGACATCCAGCAGGAATAAAAACAGCTTCACCAAGTTGTTGTGTGAAAGTCCATGGTTCAATTCCTATATCATTTCAATTATTAGGATACAATTATTGAAGAAAATGTAGAGATCTAGAATGTCATATCACTTAAAACTAACCAAATTCCTCCTTGAGCTTCGTTTTGTGTTTTCTAGTCAGGTAAAATGTTTCATCATGGATGGGATTAAATACCTGATCATAATAAGAGAAAGATAAGTTCTTATCTCATTGTTGGAAGCACTAACTATTAATGATACCACTTGGGAGAATAACCAACCTGTTCAACTGGAGAACAATAAACATGTCGGAATTCTTTTGAATGTTTCTTGAGGTAAGCTTGTAAAGCAGGAACATCTTCTCTCCTAAAGATATCCCATAAAGCTCCTGCATTTTCTATTGAACCCTTTAAATCATCTGTCAGCTCTGGAACTATACAGTCCATCTCTTCTCTCCCATCTTGATTCATTTCAGCCTCATCGACATTAAAATCTTGAAGTTGCTCCATTAAATCTTGAGCTTTGTGCTTTCTCTTTAGAACTTTAATTGCAGCTTTTTGATTCCGAGTAAGTATTACTTCACTAGTGTGCATTAATATATTTACCTAGCAAAAAAAAAAAGACAGTTTAATCAATTGAAGCAGGCTAATTTTAATAGTTCCCAGAAATAAAAGGGTTCCGAATTAACAATGACACTAAAGAGCATGGTAATTATACTGATTTACAGCTGGCACAGATAAAGAACATGAAACGAAGCCCAAGTTCTGAAGGATGATTTACATTCACTTATTCCCTTGAAGCATGTTACTGGAAAGAAAAAGAAAAACAGATAGCAAAATATACAAAGGAATTCCAAGTTCTATGATGTTTTACAATCAGGATAAAAAATAGAAACATTTTAAGAAATGAGGATCTTAGACCAGCAATGCTACAAGTTTTAGAAAGAAGATTCAAGAAACAATTTATCCAAAAAAAAAAAACTAGCTCTGGAAGCTATTTTTCAGTTGAAGTCTTTTGCCTTTTCAGTCAATCTATCACATGCATGATTTATCCTTTTTTTTGGAAAAATAAGTCACATTGCATGTTTGACTATTCTCACTATTAGCCAGTGTTCTGAAAACCAGACCGGACCGGCCGGTCGGACCGGTTGAACCTGGAACTGACTAGATTTCCAGTCCGAGTTGACTCTGAAAACCAGCTACTCAACAACCGGATGCGAACCGTTCTAAACCGGACGGGAACCGGTGAACCGGACAAACCGGAAAAACCGGTCAAACCGGCTTGGTTTATTTTATTTTTGATTTTTTGATTTTTTTTCCTTTTTGCAGTTTTGCTTTCTTACTGAAAATGAAAATTAAAAAATAAAATGTCAAAAACTTAGTTTGCTTTCACCCAAAGTCCCAAACGAACGAACCTGCTGTTTGCTTGCAAGAGAGTCACCGCCGCTAGCCTTTCGCCGCGTCACCCTGCCTCTACCAGCCTCGCCGCGGCGCCCTGCCTCCGCTAGCCTCGCCCCGTCTCTAGCTTCGTTGCGTCGTCGTGCTGGCATATGAAGGCAGCAATATATGACATATTTAGATGTGTAATTTTGCATGTGCTTTACTAGTGTCCCCCGTTTAAGTGTTTATCGGTGAACAAATGCTATTGTGATATAGTTTTAACTTCAATTCTTCAATTCGTATTCAGATTTCTTGAATCCAATGGTTTTAAACTTGAAATTTTCTTTTAAACTAATCTTTTTTTTTCAATAATACTGTACTGAGTTGCTTACAAAAATATATCACATGCTCGACCTAGTTGATCTAATCTTGAAGAAAGTAGTTGGATAAGTTGTTAGTTTCATATATTTATATAAATACATGCTTTATTATATACCGGTTATATCCCGGTTAAACTGGTTGAACGTTTGCTCCGACCGGTTCGATGTCCGGTCCGGTTCTCAAAACCTTGCTATTAGATGAAGAGATGCAGGGATTTTTTACGTTAGATGGGAGACATTGAGCCAAAATGTCCATGAAACAAAAAAAAACAGTAAAAGGTCTGCAGCTTCTAAAATTGTAAAATATTGAAGTATATAAAAGATAATAATAGGGAATAGACATATCAGCTAAGATACTTGCATTCAGAATTCCCTTTCGACCCGTGTAGACATAATGGCATACGTACAAGTATAAAATGAGTCCAACAAAGCGGATATCAAGCAGAGAATGTTTGCAGCCTTTCCAATAAGACTCCCATGAGAAATTAAAAAAGATGATGAAGATCCAACCACCTTAGTTAGAAATCAGATAGCAATCTTAAATTGAAAAGCAAAAGCTTGCAAAACCCTTTGCTAGCCTATCACTATGAAGAAGCAAAAGGAAGAGACACTAGTTCTAGACCCTTCTCTACTTTGGAATGTTGTATGAAATCCAACTTCTCTGTGAGTCTACCATCATAGAGAAGCAAAGAAGAAAGGCATTACAGAGAAGCAAGAAGAGTGCTTCAATGTTGGAAGAGGAGAGATAGGCAGGAATACAAAGAGGCGAAAGAAAGGAGAAGACAGAACTGTGTTATGTGTACAAGAATGGGGAAAAAAGTAACTTCTACATATCAATTCTCCATGTGTTTTTTTTTAACTGAGAATAATATAATGAATAGAAAAGCAATCAATGAATATAATAATTATATGACTCTGTAAAAGAAAGTAATTAAAGATCAGTCTTGGTGATTTGTTGTCCAATTACTTAATTTTCTAATTCTCACCTTAGCATATTCACATTAGCATCGGACAAGAAATCAAGTTTTAATATCATATACATATAATCTCCATTGAGCTTTATAAAAGAATATATCACTGATAATATACAAATTAATTCATTTTATTGCATTGACTAATGTTTTTATATCTCCCTCTACCCTCAAAGTTTGCAGTCTAATAGATAAATATCTTGTAATTGATATATTGAAATTCTATTAAATTATTTTCCTGATTAAAAATTAATAATGATTGCATGTCCAATAAGTACCTCAAACTATTCATTTTAAGCTTTGTCACGCCCTCTACCAGTGTCCAAATTTGAACTTGTTTATGCTGAGTCACCATCTTCCTACTTAGAAAGATCAAATGTGAAAGATCTAGTTCCATATCCATGTTGGACACTCATACCCAAGTCCAAGTGACATAGTCTTCTAGAATTCAATCTTAGCCACACTTATAAAGGTCCCAAAGAGAGTGTCCATGTTCAGTAATTTTAAAGATATTTATAAATGAAATATAACATATCAAAGAAAGAAAATGATGCATTAAGGTCATTAATGTTTATCCAATTATTATCCCTTTATCCAATCTAGAGGATGGAAATGAAATCCAAATTTGAGAGAGATTTGCTTTATCTCAATCTTAGCAATCACACTCCTGAGATTCGTGTTAATCCATAATTTGTATGCAGAAAATCATTTTAACACTATGAATACAAACATAGAACCAAAAAATTATTAGCTTACTGCATCAGAGACATCACAGTGAATCTTGGTTACTGAATCTCCCCTCTCAAGCTCTTCTTCAATTCCATATGCAATGTATGATTTTGGTCCCACATCCAACTTTAATACATCTTTGGGAAGTGCAGCAGCAACATTCAATGGACCGTTATGTGGATTTGTATATTCTTGAAGAGGCAACGCATTAATATACTCAATCCCATGGCTTGGTAACAAATCTTCCAAATTGCTGGAAGTTGGCCAATCCTTCAATTTGAGCATCTCAGGCCACATATTACTATACACCCTTCCTTCCGTGTATCCTTTGAAAAATAGCTGAGGATCTATTTCTACCTGAAAAGCAAACAATAATCATGTTAATTGAAGCCTATAGACTACAGAAATGATTTGGCTAATGCATAATAAGAAGTAGAATATATCAATGGGTCCCTTATGATTTAAGAGCTAACCTCACAGCAAGCTAAACAATCAGTAGCCCATACACGCGATAATTCAGTTGGAATATTACTCTTACACATTGTACTCCACATATGTGATGGCTCCCAGATCAAACGTGATTCCTCAAGCACTCCCCTAATTATGACTGGTTCTCCATTGAGCCAATGCCTCCGGAAGTGCTTTTGATCACCATTCTTAATATCACTTGCCAATGGACAATATAAGTAATTATCCATATCAGTCCTTCTGAAAGAAGCTCTCCTTGAATTTTTTGTTGTGGAACATGCACACACTCTCTCGACTTTTTCGATAGAATTATATGTCTGGGTTAGACCAATGATTTTGATTGATTCCTCTGCTTGCACTTCCAAATCAACCAAGAAATTCTTAGGAAACAGGTGTTTCAATTCAAGATGAGAAGCACCACATCCACCGACCAATGTATGAGGGCACGGAATGATTCCATTTGAATTCACTTTCCAGCCAGTAAAATGATCAGAATCCTTGAGCAAGCTATCCTCTTTTTTATTAGTGAATTTTTGTGGCTGTCCGCCATGCATGTAATCTTGACCTCTGTTAAGAAAATTGAATGACATTTGCGCCCCCGATGCTTGAAGGTTATTATCACGGATATCGCGACAACATCCAAGACACAAGTCATATGAACAACTTGAACAACTTCTGTGAAGGTCGAAGATGGAAGTTCTACAATTGTCGCTTATCAAATTGAAAAAAAAAACAAAGGTCAATTCCACAAACAATTGAATTCATAAAGACAATAAGAAAGAAATAAAGCCAAATCAAACTAATGGCGGAAGAGTCACGTACCAGAAAATCCGTTCATCCCTTCCACAAATTGCATAATCTGGTTGCAGGTCACACATTTGAATTCCTGTTGAAAATAGTAATGAGCATATATTTCAAAATTATGGATGTGAAGTTCTGAGATTTGACACCTCTGATCTTGGCCTCTATCTTCATCTCCATAAACTGTTCTCGGTTCAATTGTTTTAGACCAGGCAGTAGATAGTTCAACATGTAACCAGCATATTTAATCTGGTCAGATTTGCCAACATCATTGGTTAAAACCTGTTCATCATTGCAAAAGAAAACACAAGTTTCTTACAGAATACTCGAAATAAATAATGAACCGAAGTAAACTATAGGAAATACAAAATCAACTCGAGAAAAGAAATCCAGACCAAAGACGTGCTACTCTCCCTCAAGCAAATAAGACAATTGCATCTTTCACGGCAGAAAGGACAGGCCTTTGCTACCATATCATCGGGCATATGCGGATACCTAAAACCCCAAAATGAAATCTTCATTGTAATGCCATGATCTAAGAGCAAAGGAGCATATCAAAATAGTAGCAGCAGAGATATGTGTACCAGAGCCGGATGCAAGGGGCGCAGTAGCATCTGCTCCTGCAACTGGAACAGAGAATGGTGGAAACGCGTGCCTTCCTGCATTGGTGGCACATTCTCCTTCCGAACTTTATTCATATTCGAAAAAAGGGCGTTAGAAAAAATGGCAGATAGACAAGGAACTAAATAGATATGTTCGGAAAAAAAAAATCGACCTTCCTAGGGCTCACCGTCAAGGTCGTTCTTTTCCTCTTCATCACCTCCACCGAGACCATTGTTCGCACTCACGGAAAGTAGAAGAAGCAGCGGTAGCAATTGAGGGGGATGCACCTTGCGGCGGCTAATTATTCCTCGATTGGGGAACGATTCGCGGTTGTTGGCGGCTTTCCACTCTGCCGTTGCGCATCATCATCATCGCCTGAGAGAGGGAGCAAGGAATAAAGCGATTGCTAGGGTTCAATGCCGCAATTTAGTCTCGATCATGAACCAATTTTGCGATCCTTGATTGACAAATCATTCCTTCTTGATGATCCCGATCCCCTGATGGACGAATCTTTCCTGTCTTGGAGCCCACGGAATTCTCGTTTTATTTACCTGGTAATTCAGCTTTCCGTTTATTCCGTTGCCTATGCGGGTTAAACTACCAAAATTGAATGGGTAAAATACGGTAACTAATTAACTTAATCTTACTTGAGTTATTAAAATGGTAAATTTTCAAAAGGGGCCTGTGAAATTTTACAATTCTGAAAAGGCGTATGAATATGATAATATTATCAACAGGAACATCAAATTATAATTTTACTCCTTGCATTCATAGATTTTCTTTTTCTTTTTTTCCATGCCATTTCATTTTTCTTTTTTTATTTTACTCACAAATTAAATTAAATTAATTTAAACACCATTTAAACTTTAATAAATAACCCTCTAAATTTATTTATTTATTTTTATTTT
The DNA here is from genome assembly GCA_024364735.1 of Boesenbergia rotunda. Lineage (NCBI taxonomy): Eukaryota > Viridiplantae > Streptophyta > Magnoliopsida > Zingiberales > Zingiberaceae > Boesenbergia > Boesenbergia rotunda. Next base: position 145,339 of record JAGFNQ010008379.1, on the reverse strand, counting down.
TAATGTTAATTTTAAAACTTTAATAAAAAATTACAAAAATATATAAAGAATGTTAATAAAACATTAAAAAATAATTTTTCCTGTTTTTAAATATCTTTAGGTTTTTAAATATGTAATTATAAAAGAGTAAAAAATAAAATTAATAACCACAGTTGATTTTATTAATTAAAAATAAAAAATTCATTTTGCTGTTGGTTTGAGCAACACCACAATGGTATTGGTTTATGAAGACTAGCACCACAACTCGATTGGAGTTTTTTAATCCATTAATAGATTTTGATCAAAATACATTAATGAGCCTAGATGACTTTGATTTCTGAAATTTTATAATGGGATGGAAGTTTCGAATGTGTAGAAGGTAGATATTGTGAGAAATCTTGAACTTGAGTCTCCTACATGAAGTTATATGTCTGTGCTAATTTGCACATAGTCTAAAACTTTCTAAACATTTTAAGCAATACTGAAAACTCTATACGATTATAACGGAGGATACATTTGGACTTCTAGGCACTACAGAAACCTATATAAGTTAAAATGAGCCCGATTAGAGCTCTCTAAGTCCATCAATGAGTTTTGACCAAAACTCATTGATGGATTTAGAGTATATGAATTTTTAAAATTTTACCATGATATGAGAGATGTTAGTGTGTATAAGGTAATGATGTCCAATCCTGATCTTAATACATATAAGTGAAGTTATGGTTGTGTGCCAACTAGTACAGACTTGGTGCTGGTTTATGAAGACTAGCACCACTTAGTGCTGGTCTTCAGAAACCAACACCACAATATTGGTTCTAATCAAAATTATTAATGGACGTAGAGAGTTATGATCAGACTCATTCCAATCTTGATCCTGAGTCTCCTATATGAAGTTATATGCCTGTGCCAATTTGCATAAAGTTTGAAATTTTATAAACCTTTTGAGCAATACTAGAAATCCTTTATAATGATAACGGATGGCACATTAGGGCACATTTGGACTCCTGAGCACTATAGAAACCTACACGAGTTGGAATAAGCCTGATCAAAACTCTCTAAATCCATCAATGGATTTTAACCGAAATTCATTGATGGATTTAGGGTATTTGGATTTTGAAAATTTTGCCATGAGCTAGGAGAGATTAGTCTGTAGAAAGTATATATGGTGTCCAATCCTAGTGCTAATATACTTAAGCAAAGTAATGGTCATGTGACAACTAGCACAGACTTGGTAGGGATGGTAATTTCCCCCGAATCCGTTGGGAAATAGGACATCTGACCCAAATGGAGGAGGATATAAAGGAAATTTTTAGACACGATTATAGTAATTAGGCATTCGGGTATGAGTATCTTCAAGTATGGATATGGAGACAGATGTAATAAAATCCTATCCATATCTTACCTGATACCCAATATATATATATAACTCATTTTTATTGGGAATGAAAAAACTTTAGCTCACTTCCCGCCTTAAAGGAAACTTAGTTTGCATCTTTATTCGATCACCAACACGTATCACATCTTTTTTTCCATAAGAAATACTCACCCGATCGAAAGAGCGTAAGATGAGGAAGAGCAAACGTGTACATTGAAATAATTTATTTATTTATTAAAAAAAGAGAATTGTAGATAGTAATAGAATGATAGATAGGATATGGATATCCGATTCTCCTATAGGGATGGGTATGAAAGTTAAATATCTGATAGGTATGAACATGAGTATGGAGATGGATATAATAAATGGAGATAGGTAAGGAGAATATGAAATCCTATCCAAATCCTACTCATTGTCATCCCTAAGACTTGGTGTTGGTTTCTGAAGACTAGAACCAAGTGCTAATCTTCAGAAACTAACACCACAGTGTTGGTTCTAATCAAAACTATTGATGGATCTAGAGAGCTATGCTCGGACCCATTCCAAATGTTTTAGGTTTTGTAGTGTCGGGGAGTTAGGGTACCCTCTATTATTAAGATTCCCAACATTGCTTAAAAGGTTTAGAAAGTTTCCAACTTTGTGTCAATTAACACCTGTCTATAATTTCATGTAGGAGAGTCATGATCAGGATTTCTCATCATATTTATCTTCTACACAATCTATACTTCCATCTTATTATAAATTTCAGAAATCCAAGTCGTCTGTGTAAATCAATGAGTTTCAAATCTCATTATAGTTTATAATTTACCTTTGTAACAAAAAAAATCTCATGATCCAAATAAATTAATTTTAAGAATCTTTTAGTCAATTTTTATAAAATTATCAAATTGAATTTTAAAAAATTACCTATAAATATCCCAATTCCACTTCTCATCTCATCCAATTATCCAAACAACTTTGAAGTCTCAATTGATGTATTGGTGAAAAATAAGACAGAAATAGGCAACCTTCTCCAAACACTAAATATAGTGTTTTTTTTACCTCCGAGGTTATGGTGCAGCGGTAGGGCGACTAGTTGCTATCCAAGGCATTCACGGTTCAATCCCCAACTACGACGTATTTGCAGGAATGCTTTTCTCCAAATGGGGCGCGAATCTTGGGGCAGGGATCCTCTGGTCCCAAAATCCCTGGTCCATCCCTGGTCCACACTAAAATTGCGGCCGGATCGTGATTCCGATCCGGCCGCAATTTGTTTCAATCCCCTCTAGGGTTCACCGTGCCCCTCAGGTTATAGTTTGGGTTCGGGCGGGTGGCCGGAGGCCACCCGACGGCCTAAACCCTAAATCCTAAATTCGGATTTAGGGTTTAGGCCGTCGGGTGGCCGGGCCCGAACCCAAACTATAACCTGAGGGGCACGATGAACCCTAGAGGGGATCGAAACAAATTGCGGCCGGATCGCAATCACGATCCAGCCGTAATTTTAGTGTGGACCAGAGATGGACCAGGGATTTTGGGACCAGAGGATCCCTGCCCCAAATCTTGGGACGCTGGGCTTCTAAACCTGTTAAATCTGACACTTTTGACTAGGTCCCGGAAATTTCCAGAGGGTTACCGGGAAGGTTCCAGGGTTTCTGAAGCCGTGGCCATAAATTAGGGACTAAGTTGAAATTAAAATAAATAGTTACAAGGGCTAATGCGTAAAGAAATTTTAAACATAAGGATGAAATTGCAAACAGCCGAAACTCATTGGACTAAACTACAAAAAGACCAATATAAAAGCCGATTAGGGCTCGGTTCCGACGCAGTCTCTCCTTCCCTACCCGATCGAAGCCAAAGCCGCCACTGTGCTCCTTCGCCCGATTCCTTCGTCTGCCACCTTCTCGATCGGCACCGACGACGAACCCCGACACTTCTAACCCACACGGCCACCAGCTTCGGAAATCGAGTGAGACGACGCTCGATTGTGCCCCGGTGGCTTCTGAGCTCACTGTCCTTGGCCGAGCACGAGTAGGTAAGGATCTCTAGTTAGGGCACAGCGATCTGTGAGTTTATCCCAAAACCAATGATCGACTTTGGAATCCTGCAGCTTAATCTTCTCTGTCGCCGACCACTAGAATCACCTCCTCGCTCAAGGAGCGTCGGGATGTGAAGAGGGGTTGGTGAGCCGAAGAAGTTGAGATAAGGTTTTGGTTTTGATTAACACTATTGAATGGGAGTTATGGGTTGGGATTGGGTTGTTTAGAGTTGGCCGTGAGCTGTGGTGGAATATCTTCTTTGATTCCATCCACTGATTGCCTGTGTTCTTCCGTGAACAGATTGGTAGAGGAAGGTAGGAATCAACCGCTGTTGGCATTGCTGGTTTTCCAATTGGACCTGTGAGGTGGAGGATTCTTACCACCAGATCTGAGGTAAGCTCAATTCAATTGTGGAGGTATCAGTTTAATCCTTGTAGATGTGGCTAGCAGTGTAGTCTTGGTTTTTATTGCCCTTGAGGTGATCGATCTATTCTAGGGATGTGCGTGTTCACTAAATTGAAGTTTGATTTCAGCTGTGACAGTGTGGTGGATTAACTTAGGTTTTGGAATAGGTTTGTAGGAATTGAAATCAAACCTAATCATACATGTACATCTCGTTTATTTGATCTAGCTTGGGTATTGATCTGTGGGAGAAATTGATAGCAATTGAATTTCTTGCTTACGGTTGGTTTAATTAGGAATTAATCACTAATAAAGGATTTAAACCTAATTTTGAGGGGGTTGAGATTGGGTTTTAGTATGAAACTAAACCCTAATAATCTAAGTGTGGTGAATTCGAGTTTAGGATTAACCCTAAAGTAGAACCTAAACCTAAATCTTAATTACGTGGGGTAATTGGGAAAAACCTTTCATTTAATTATAAGAGATTGAATGAAAAGGAAATGATTCGGTAAACTCTAAAACGGATTAGGGATTAATTAGCTAGTTGTTATTTTTGTAATAGCTAATTAAATCTATCCCTGATACAGGGACTTGATTTGCTTTACGGTTGCGGATTATATTGGACGGGTGGTTCTCCTCTTTTGATACGGACTTCTACTTTTGGAGGCGGGTACCCCTTGATTTATATTGTTGATATTGTCATATTGTTATGCATAGACTGTTATAGATAGCAGTAAGTTTATACGCTGTCCTTGGTTAGTGTGCTTGTTCTAGATACCTGTTGTTATCCCTGAGTTATTATGCTTTTAGTTCCATACAATCTCAAGTATTGTCATATCTATTTGTATGCTTAGATATCGTGATGTATCTCTTGCATTTGACATTGAGGGATCATTAGTTCCGGCTAGTATACCTTGTAGGTTACCTGTATACCCTGTTATAGAATTCAGACTGAGATTTAGTATACGGAGGACTTGGTGAGGGATGTATGTGTGTATATCATACACCATCCTTGCATTGTTGCATGCCGGCGATCAGCGACTCCCTTGTGGTTGAGCCTATCGTCTTCGGGTACATGATATGCTCACACGGCCACTCATGGGTTAGTGGATACCGTAGGATGTGTGTATTTGCCCTGTATTGCTCCGTTCGGCCACTATTTGGAGGGTGGGTCCGGGCGTGGTAGCAGCCAGGGATCCCTTCTCGTACTGAGCCACGAGGAGATGAGAGCTAGACTCCCCCATTGCTTGGGGTAGGAGAGTGACCTCCGCCAGCATCCTGTCCACCCGGTCACTCAGGAGTAGTGATGGCAAGGTGCGTACAGGTTGTCACAGCTCTACCCACACGGACGTCGTGGACGATGATCCTGACTGGGACTAGGGGTGACACATGTCATTGCACCATGTGCATATTTTGCATCGTGCATTGTTTGCTGCACTTGATTTCTACACTTGTTTGACATGCATATACTGGAGACTTGTTATCTGAGATTATATGTCTATTGGTATTCCATTGGTATTTATTACCCTCTTTTCAGGTTAGATGGATTCTGGTATGTATCTACCTCAGTACTTTCAGTTCTAGTCTTTCCCTATTGTTGATATGAGACTGTATTAGCGGAACTCTTATTGTTAGTATAACTTTCTATGCATATCTACTCTGGGTATCCGCAGAGTTCTTTTGGACTTACACCGTTGGATATTTTCCCTAATTTCAGGTTGATGTCTGCCAGGAGAGCCCTAGCCGCCAGTCCCCAGCTCGAGAGGAGCTCCGTTTTGGTTTATCTTATGTTGTTTTTCGGTTATGGATCCTGTAGTATATACTTTGCTTCCGTTGCCATGTTTTGGACATGTATTCATGTTTTATTCGATGGTATTGTACTTTTGAGTCCTATGTTGGACTTCGTGGGGTTTTGGTTTTGTTCCTGCCCTCTGGCAGCTCAGGTGAGTTCGTACTTTGGTTTTGCGACGGTTATAGTCATATATATGTTGTTTCTGCATGGATTTGAGGCCTGAGGCCATTTAACTGCGTGGTTGTGTTATTTGTATCTGTGTGTTTGTGTAAATTGTCCGCCGGACAGGGGAGGTGCTGTCCGATTATATATTGGATCAGCAGCTCCAGGGTCTCGGGGCGTGACAAAACCGCTCACTGCGAGCGCTTCCCGATTTACCCTGGCGGCCGGTGGGAAACTTCCGTGAGGCCGGGCCGGTCGCTCGAGGTTGGAAAAAACCTTGTTAATCGTTTAAATATAGTATTATTTTTATATCAAAATGGTACAATTTCAATATCAGACAGCTCCAACACACTCATATCATATCACACCAAATATATATATATATATATAAATATATATTCCTTAAAATATTCTATTTTTTTCTTATTCATGATTTAATTTTCAACCTACATTTTAATTTATTAATCTTTTTTATGATAATTATTATATTTAAAATTAATCTATTTATTAATATTTTATTATAATTTTTATGAAATTAGTGATATAATTTATAAATATAATTAAAATTAAAATATATTTTAAATAAAATTTTTAATAAATTATATCTTTATAAATATGCATAATAAAATTAAAATATGCTATTAAGTACCCTTAATTTAAATTTATAATAAATAATTAATATTATTATAAATAATGAGGGAAAAAATAATAATTATAAATTAATTTTTATTTATGATATTTCGTTATATAATATTTAATAATATATATTTTATTTGATTTTATTGATTATATAATATAGTATGATTTTTTAAAAATTAAAAAAAAACCAACACCAAATATGGTGTGGGAATAGTGCATCATGTAGGAATGTAATGTATGGGTTGGAGAGAAATTGTGTAGATTTTATACTATATATAGTATTTTAGTGTATAGGTTGGAGATGCCCTTGGCTAACTGTGAAAGGGTGTGAAGGCAACAAGAAATGCTCATACTTTTGGTCCTTGTTTGTCCTTTAAGCATTCATCACAGGTAAAGAACAACAGCCCTTTCACACACCTTTCCTGGCATTTATAAAGACTTTTAAGTTCAAGACTTCAGTATATTATAATTGGGTTTAGAAGGGGATGAAGAAACCATGTGTAAAGATGTCAACTTCTTGTTCAGAATTTAAGGAACCTTCTCTGATCAACTAGCCAAAAGTGTTCAAAGTTCCATTAGTATACTTCGAGTCTGTCTTACTCTCGGCAGTTAGCCCCATTATGTGATTAGAATAGGCCTGGAACATCGGGTTCAAATTTCATAAACCAGCATCACACCCTGTTCATCTGGTGGTGTTTTTCTCCTGTGTCTTGACTAAATATATTTGGCTAATGATTCTATCGATAATTGATGAAGGTTCTCACTCGGATGACTGACCAAGATGACCTCGGTTGCAAAGTGGGTGAGTCGGGATCGAGCCTGAGAACTCAGTAGGGCAAGGGTAGCTTGGGTCGGACCAAAGCAAGAGCACGAAAGTGGGGGAAAGATTTCCCAAATGTTGGAACCCCTCCCTTGGAGCTCCAATGGGGGTTTATATAAGGGAGGGGAAGTCTTTTGTCTTGTCAGAACTGTCCTATCTCATTAAAACCTGATCTACTGACAAGCTGACCACTTGACAGCCTTGGTCACTCTATGAGACTGTCATAACTGTCTGACAACCTGCCTAAACTGTCTCCTCGGTTCCTAATTAATGCCTGCTACTTTATCATATCATGATTATGGTAGCTGTCTTTTCCTTATAATGGGAAGATTTGGGAAGATCATATAGCTGTTGGCCGTCTGACCACAGCTAACTTATTCAAGTAATGTGACCACTCAGTCACTTAGGCTCATCCTATCGTGCAGTTGTGAACCTACCAAAGTCTGGCCGACTGAGTGAGGACGGTCAGTCGGACAAGCTAGGCATCTTGCCTATCCTTGTCCTGAGCACAGACCCGTCGCCCAGGAAACCCGACCATCCCTGACACGGAGAAGTATGCTTTACTGGCCTAGTAGATCTGACCGGCTGAACCTGACCGTATAGCCGGGCTATGCAAGTCACATCTTATAGAGGAGTTGGCAGGACACTTAAGTCATTGGGTCGGGGAGTTCCCGACCGGGCGCGCCCGACCAGGAGAGCCCGACCAAAAGGGCCCGACCGAGAGAGCCCGGTCGGGAGGACCCCGAATATCTTTGTTACTTCCCTTTCTACATGGAATCTAACCCGTGTTTTTGCTTTAGCCCGACTGAGTAGTCTCGACCAGGATCACCCGACTGGCTACCGTCAATCGATCTCAGCCCGAGCTGTCCCGAACTTCGATCCCTCAGGTTAGGTTGATACCTGATGCGCCCAATTATCTTTGCATGACCGAGCACTAACCCGACCGGGCTCACAACCAACCCAGAAAATTTATCCGACCGGATCAGCTAAGGACTCGAGTAGTCTTATGATTATCTGCCATCAATTCTTGGGCTCATCTGGGATTCCAGAATTTATCTTTTACCAGATCTTGTTTGTTCTCTGTCTAGCTCTGTGGGACTTGTAAAGGAACAGTGTCATGCATGGCCCTTTGAATTTTCTGGACTATACTCACGACATCTTCCTTGTTAGTGCTACGTTCCAAGTTACTCCAACCTAAACTGCAGGACGACCAATTCAGTCAACTTTGTTGTTCATGTGCTAGTCTAATCTTCACTCTGCAACCGGGATATGGCTCTCTCTCTTTTTTGACTTTTCAATCTTTCTGAAACGTACGTACGTAGTGGGATTGTAAGCTTGTCTGAATTCGTGATACATCTAGTCAGCGAAAGATCATATCGTGGTTTATATTCTTGGAAGCAGACAGTACTGTTGTTTTCCAGAGAATCTTCGTTTGGTTTTCTCTCATTTATGTTCCACTTAGAATTCCAATCGATGCAGATTTGAAGGAATAACGTGACATCGAAATTATAGTGATCTTCGACGGATTAATTATCTTCCAAAGTATAATTTAATTTTGGTTGACGGCCTCCACTAGATGTGATCCATCTTCTTTTTCCTACATACCACTTCAAAAAACTCTAATTGAGCATTAGAGTGGTCTGTTGGGATTCCTCGATGTCAATCTAACTCATTTTTAAAGTGAATCTCATGTTCATCTCATCTTCATCATCGACGACTTCCAAAACGCATGTGTTGCAATATTCATTGATTGATAATTTGACCATCTACAATATTTGACCAGAATTGATATTATGCTCATAGCAAGCTCTTGCATTGTCACGACCTAAAAAACAACTGTCAACCAAGGTTTATAAAATCACAATCCTGGTTCGTAGGATCGTATGATACAACGATCCAGAAGCACAGATCAATCCTGAATCGTACAGAATCGATTTTCGTAACGAATTGAAGCAGGATCATATAGGATGGTAGAGATTATAACTTTTGACTCAGATTGAACCATGAGACCTATAATATATTAAATCGAAACTCGTTCAAAGATCCATAATTAGTTTCAATATTGAAATTCAAAAAATATCATTTAATGCATTTTCAGACACCTAAATTTTTTTAATTTTTTTATTATCTTTTTTGCCTTTTGCAAATTAAGGATTAGGGTTTTAAAATTATATAAGCATCTATTTAATTTTTTTAGTTAGTTTTTTTATCAATAATATTTAGTCGTATTTTGTTTTCAAAATGTTGAATTTTTGGATGTTTATTGTCTAATGGATTAGTCTTTAAATTGGATCATCTTGTAATCAAGAAAATATTCTTGAAATTGAACATAATTATTATTATTATAAATTTTATATTCATTTTAGGGATATTTATTATAATCATATAATTTTACGATCAGATCCCCGACCGATCGAATCCTGGTCCAAAATTAATTTGGTATAGGATCACGATTTTATAAACCTTACTGTCAACCGCGAGAGTAGTCAATATGCAAGTTCGATGAACTTGCATTGGTTTTTTAAAGGGTCTAGTCAGTCTCATGAGATCGACAACTAGCCTTTAATTAACTAGCCTGGTCCAATAATTTCACATGGTCCACCTAGCCTAACTAATTTACTCGACAATACTAGCTAATTCAATCAACTAAAGCAACCTATTCAATTTGAATGGTTCACGTGACCAACTTAACCTGCCAAGCCTGTCTAACTAAATTAGCCACCTGGTCCACTCGACTTCATCGATATTCCCATTCCAACCAGGTCATCGGCTTGCCCTGACCCTATCAAGTTGTTTAAACTGAGTAATATGCTCAGTCCACTTGATTTGACCAGTTTGCCCAGCCTGATCAAACTATGTTTGTCAATTTGTCGATATCTAATTTGAATCAATTAATTTTATCATAATTAGCAATTGATCCATAAATACGTTTAATAGGGATGAACATCCTGGAATGAACACGTGACACGGAGAAGCTATATAGAGGGCCCGTGGAACCAGAACTCCGAGGCTAGACCGAAATTATCTCGGGAGAATGGATCAGAGCCCCGAGATCAGACCGACAATTGGGCTTCCGAAACTATCTCGGGAGAATGGATCAGAGCCCCGAGATCAGACCGACAATCGGGCTTCCGAAACTATCTCGGGAGAATGGATCAGAGCCCCGAGATCAGACCGACAATCGGGCTTCCGAAACTATCTCGGGTGAATAAACGCCCGAGGTCAGGCCGGGTTTCAGGCTCCCGAGACCATTTTGGTAAAACAAATGAAGACCCTGAGATTAGTTCAGGAGATAAGACTCCGAGACTGACTCAGGAGAGTGGAGCCCAAAGATCGACATAGGAGTTAGAAAGTCTAACTTCAAGTAGTTGTTCCTCTTTCCAAAATAAAAAATTTATCGAATAATTTTTTTTCGCAACGCACGGCAATTAAAACTTTAATGATCGTAGCGGTCGTTACCAAAAAATATCAAGTAACTAATGATTAAAGGACGTGGAAGAGAACGTGGAGACACGTGTGATCGAAATTTCAGGTATATAAGATGCCTCAGCATCCAGGTAAAGAGGGGTAAGCTTTTCAAACCGAGAGAAAATCTTGATTCCTTATTATCCTCCGAAAAGAGATAAGACTTCTGACTTGAGCGTCGGAATGAAGTTCGTCGGAAAAATTTTCCGGTGTATTCCTATTAACGTTCGTGTTAATTTCGAAGGATGTGAGCATCTTCTCTCTATCATCGTCCTCGTGGGCTATATTTTGATGACTCACCATCCACATCATTCCTTCCGAATCATCATTAACTGTGGAAGCAGATTGTAGTCCGAGAGGCCGTGTATCATTGTTGAATCCATCCACAACAACCCAAATAAAAGTCCATGTGCTATGATTCCCTAAAGAAATACGACAGACTGATTTTAGAAATAAATAATAAATAATGAATATAATCATTTCCCATAATTGTATATTCCTTTTAGCATCTCTAAAAAAGAAACAAAATACATTACAAATTACAAAAAACAAAAGCCTTTGAACTTTTGTTCAATCAACTTTTCAAAACAGTAACACTGACTTTTACGTGATATGACCTTGACTCAATACCTACACATTAAGGAATTATGAATTTTGAATCCACGAAGGAGAAAATTGACCTTACAAAATTCTGCTTTTTGACCGGTTTGATCGAGTCCAAAACCTTGAAGTCAAATTGTCAATTATCGACCTAGCAACATGGCACTCAAATCTGATTAATTTCATATTTAAACAGAATCCAATTACACCTGAAAGATTTCCCTTTTGTCCTGTCGAAGCTTACACAGGCGGCCATTTTGGCCACATCGATGAGGGCAAAAGCGACATAATGGCGGCTGACCCCTCACACCGCTCCCAATCAAATTCATCATGATGAAGAGGGAGAGAGAGAGAGAGAGGAGGAGATTTTCTTGTCCTTTTATCGAAGATTTATTATTAATGAGGCGATTCAAGTATTTAATTGTTATCTGAATTGTTCCGAATCCAATAAATGTGACAATAAGTTGAATTAAATAGCAGCAGAAAAGCGATTTTTCTCCTTTTAAAATCCAATTGAGAAAAGACAAGAAAATCCCTCCGAGCACCAAAAATACGCTAAAAGCAGATGACGTGAATGCCCTTCAAAACGGTGCTATTTACAAGAATCGCCACTCGGCGGCCGGAGTTTTTTTACTCCTTAGGAGACCGGCGAGGGCTGGCGGGGGGATGCGGATGAAGCCTGGGCGGCGGAGCTCGGCGGCAAGGGTCGGGGCATCGAGAAGAGAGCGGCGAAGGAGTTCGGCCGCCGCTCGGAGGTGGAGGGCGTGGTGGTGGTGGTGGAAGCTACGCGCTCGCAGGAAGGGCACATGGAGAGGGTGGTAGCGGGGAGATGCATGTAGAAAGGGTGGGAGGTCTTGAGGGCTCTCAGCTCCGCCACCTCCTTTTGGAGCCGCCGGTTCTCTTCCGTCAGCGTCTGGCAGCAGCGCTTCAGGTACTCGCAGTCCACCTCCGTCTGCTTCAGCTTCGTCCTGCAATCACCAATGGGAGTCGGATCCAGATGAAAGAAATAGCCGAGGCGAATTAGGGCTTCCAGAAGGAAGAATACCTGGCTCTCCGGTTCTGAAACCAGACCTCCACTTGGCGAGGCCGGAGGTTGAGCTGCTTCGCCAGAGCGAGCTTTTGCTTCTGAAACAAACGGAGAAAGAAAGAAAGAGTCTAAGCGTTCGCCGGAAAAGGTTAAGGTCGGCTCCTTTTTGTATGTGGATTAATTCTTACGGGGTTGAGGGTGTTGTGCTCCTTGAAGCTCTCTTCCAGAAAGGCGGACTGCTCCTTGGAGAGGCGGAGCTTCTTCCTCCCGAGGCCGTTCTCCTCTTCGTCGCTCGCCCTCGAACACGCCCTTTCCACCGGCGGCGCTCCGGCGCCGCCCTCGCCTCTCGCGGCGGAAAACTCCATCTGGAAGGAGGAGACCGTGCTGTTGGGCGACGACGACGCCGCCGCCGCCTCCTCAGCTTCCCCGGTAGACGGCGCCCGGTTCACATCGAAGCCTCGCATCGACAGCTCCACGTTCCCTGCGGCACCAAAAAAAAAAACGAGTCAAGAATCCATCGCCATTTCAGATCTCAAAAACCCTCGCCGGGAAAACGATCCCCAAATAGTCAAAAACCCTAAAAATTTCCGACAGGTCCCTTACCGGACTCAGACGCCCACGGGAACCGCAGCTGGGAAAACGAAGGCGCCCGCGCTGAAAGAGGCAAGAGGGGAAGGAGGTTAAGCTGCAGCGGCGGCACGGCGGAACCGCTCTCCTCATCTTCTTCCTCCTCCTCCTCCATTACCGGCGCGTCCTCTTTTTCTCCTAATCTCATCCCAAACACAATCCCCAGACTCCCTCTCTTGGCCGTCTCCGCCGCCCAGAAGGGCCTACTCGCCGTCGCCTCCCCCAGCCTCAACCCCAGTTCCATCAAGAAAGAGAGAGAGGGGCAGAAGGAGCAAAAGGAAGGAAGCAGCGAACGGAGGAATGAAGGGAGGCAGGCTTTTGGTTGGGTGGAATTTATAGAGAGAGCGGGAGTCAGGCAGGCACTGCAGCAGAGCAGAGGGATGGTAGAAGGCAAAGCGAACAGAGGCAGAGCAGGCATGGCTTTGACCGACAAAACCTTCGGTTGACAAACACTGACACACGTGAGACCCACCCCCACCCCAAAAGCCAAAACACCCACCCGTTTAGCCATCAAAACATGTTCCCATAATTCCATTTCGACGCCGTAATAATTGCCCTAATCATCATTTCCTCTTATCATACGCACCCGGGCCTTCCCCCGGAAAGCCCCCTCCTGCCCAACCCCCATACAAAAGACACACACAGTGATCGACGCCGCGCCATGATTGCCTTGCCGGCCACTGTATTTGCCGTGGGCGGACGGGATCATGGCGCATCATCATGACACGCTTTCTCCGACTCCGTGGACCATGGTGCGTAAAAATTCAATTCAATTAAATAAATTGAATATGAAATTTTAAAATTTGATTCGATTTATTTAAAATTTTATTTTTTAAAATTAATTAATTAATTAAATTTATTTATTCGATTGGAATTCAAATTTTCCTATTCGATTAAATTAAATAAATATATTTATTTTATAAAAATCAAAATTTTAAATTTTATAATTAGATAAAATTAATTTTTTAAAAAAATAAAATTTTAAATATTAATTAAAAAATCAATTAATTTAATTAAAACTGAATTAAACGATATTTTATTCAGGTGGCGAGTGCAAAATTTTCATGGAGGTCGTCTCAGATTCACCTGTTATTTGGTATATCATTTGTTTTAATTAAACAAAAAAGCGAAGAAATCGAATTCTGTCCTCAAAAAACTCTGTCTTCCCACAGTGGTCGATAATGGTCGGTGGTAAGTTCGATTACCACCCGAACATCATCAGCGAATTTCGATCGTTGTCTCGAATCAAATTATACGCGAAGGACACGATAAACAAGTCCAGAATTGTCACAATTGCGATCTTGCTTGAATTTGACAATATCTTAATTGATGACGATTCTAACAAGTTCACTGTTCTCTCCCGGATATAGTTTGATTCGAGACGGCGATCGGAGATCGTCGGTAGTGTCCGAGTGTCAATTGGATTTGTCGGCGGCCGTCGCCCGGATACCGCCTTGGGCCTCTGGCAGTCGTCCTGAATCAATTATACTCGGGGGGACACGAATAATTCGTCGGGGATCATTCCAATTACGATCTAGCCCGAATCCAGTCGGAATGTGGCGAGATCACAATTGATGATGATCTCGACAAGGTGAGATCGTAATTGATGGTGATCCCAAGGTTCATCAATCTCCTAAGTTATAATTTGATTTGGATGATGGTCAGACATCATCAATAATATCCGAGCGACGATTAAATTTGTGATCGACTATAGCGATGATTACGAGATACGGAGATCAAATTTTCCGGAGGACAGTAAGGAGCGAGAGATGTAGCACGAGACGGAGAGGCGCGATAGCGCGTGTCATAATGGCGCGCCGAGAGGAAGTTCACGTGCCATGCCGCGGAAGTTTTATGGCGCGCCAGGCGAAGCCGCGTGTCGCATTTACTTCGCACGCCATCCCGTGGCTTCCGATTTGATAAACAAATAGTCCTGGATGGGTCAAATTGGACAAATGGAAGGAACAGGCGATGGAGAGGTAGCATAAAGAAAGAGACTTGAGTTAGGTGAGTCGCCACATCGGAGGCTATCACATGATTGAAGGAAGCAGTATGAACTGAGCCCAATTAACTGGTCCAGCAGATTGCGTCATGGACAGCGATCGGATTTTTGGCACTTCCCTTTAATTAATTATAAAATAAAAAAGTGGTGAGCACTTGTTTCGAGGGCGTTTTACTGGCGAAATCTTTTGTTGAGATGCTGCTAAGCCTAACACGGATACTATTAGCTACTAAGGCTACAGAGAGAGCGAGAGCGAGAGCGAGAGCTAGAGCTAAGCTAAGAATTCGCTGTGATGGATGGGATATGGGGAGAAAGGATTCCCATCTCATTTATGTTTCTCAGTAATCGCCTCGCCAAGAAATCGATGGATTGAATGTGCTTGTAGTAAAGACGAAGTGTCCAGGGGTTACAGGGAAACGGTAGTATGATTAATCTCTATTTCAAGTACTTACGATTCAATTCTTAATTATCGTGTATTTTGTTTAAAAAAAATTCCAAATAGGTCCGCGAATCCTGGGACGTTGGGTTTCTAAATTGCCCATCGTGAGCACTTCCCGATTTATCCTGGTTGATAGGGTTGAACACCTCGTAGCTGACACGTGGACTGAAGAAGTTATGTGACAAGATCTACCGAGTCTAGACGGCTCTCTTTCTTCGATTTCCAAGGCCCCCTCAGGAAGGTGAATTCCCGAAACCATCTAAGGTAGACATACTCTTAAAATCGATCTAAGAGGACATCCGCCCGAGATCACCTCGAGAGGTCAGGTCCCCGAGATTACCTCGTAAAGGTGAACGCCCGGGACACCGTCGAGCCAAAGGACTCCGAGATCACCTCGTGGTAGCGGAGCCCAAGGATCACCCGATCTCAAGCAACCGTCCTTTTTTCTCAGATATATGGATAATTATCACTAATAATTACGGATAATCATGACCCATGATATGCGGCTATTAAGTCTTAATTATCACAATGACTCGGGTTTAATTGCTGCGAGGACCGTTGCAAGGATTATCTAATAATCAATAATTGAGAGGATGTGAAAATAAACGTGGAGACATATATGACTACGATCTTAGGTATAAAAGGTATTGCAATCCCTCCGGTAAAAGAAGGGTTACGCTCATTCTTACTAGTACTTCTCCTTATTTTCTTCCCTTCGAAAGACTGAGGCACTAACTTGAGCGTTGGAGTGGCCTTCGCCGGACAATCTCCGACGTGTTCTTATTAACGCTCGTGTTAATCTCGCAGGGTGGGAGTTCCTTCTAGAAATTTGGTAACTGGTCGTCGACGTTAGTTCCTTCTGAAACACTAATGACCAGTGAGAAATTTTCATAGAATCGGATCGATCATCCTAGATTCGTTCCAATATTTTTTAGCAAAGAAAAAGTCATTAATGACATTTTGGAGGCAGTGTAGTATTTAATGGAGTAGATTAACTTGAAATTCTGAATTCACAAATCAACTGTTTTACCATCATCTAATGCATTTATGTTTAGGAGAACGTTAAATGAACAGACCATCTAAAATTGTTTTTTAAAATAATTTTTAATATCGTTTAAAAAAATTAGTTTAAAATAAATCATAATATATATTTTATGATTTTAATTAAAAATATACATATTTATATTAAACATATTACCTATTTTATTAGTAATTAATATCTATATATATATATATATATATATAATTTAATGGAGTCAAATATAATTAAAGAAAAAATCAATTCTGGATAATGCACTAAGAATATCCGAATTAAAAATATATATATTTATCTCAAATATATTATCTATTTTATCATAACTAAAATAATTAATATATATAAAATATTTAACGGGCTCAAATATAATTAAAATAAATAAATTCTAGAGGATCGTTTTCTTCTGACTACTAAGATTTACAATTACGTTTAATACTAATAAACTTAGCCATATTAGGTTATGAGCCATTATAGACATATTAATTGTAATCCATTAGTCCTCTCAAAAAAAATTGTAATCGATTAGTCAAGAACATGAAGTCATGATAATAGATAGGCCTATGCACGCTAATTAAATAATCTTTCAATTAATCACGATAACAAGCGACAATTAAAGCATGGTGCGAGAGAGATTCATCATTCGTCTCCACGAGATATACTGATGGTTAGTGTATAAGTATTGCCACCTTGATGTCTGGAGATCAAAACCTGACAAATTAATGTGCTCATTCTCCCCACGCACTAGCCACAATATCCGGACTAGTAGCCCTAGTCATTTACCTCCTTCATGTTGGCTCTAGGACGATTTGGCGGAGACGCCGGGGTGAGGAAATCACTTTTTTACCATCTCGAGAGAGAACCATCATTCAATTTAACTTCTTTTATCACAAATGTTTCAATCGTCAATCGTAGTAAGATTATATTATGATTGATCCTATTGCAAAACGGAAAAGGTGGCACCCAAATGATGTGGCGTTGGTGTTGATCACAGGAGGACGGCTTGGCTGCTGATCGAATAGCGAGTGGTCCACGACGAGCTCCGGCGAACTCCGAAGAAAAAGAACCGTTAGAGACTGACCAGGAATCCCTGGCACTGCTATTCCGACAATCAAGTTAGATCATTGGTGGAGAAGAAAAGAAACGGGAGCAAGATTCGGACAAGAAAAGCTTATCAGCGTGTGGAGGAAGGAGACCCCTTTTATAAGTGCCACTGGCAGCCCCTACTCTGCCAAGACATCGTTTCTCATTAATAAGATCTTTCTGGGAGATCTTATGTGTCAGATCGAGATTAGGACGATGATGACGATCATAGACTATCTCTCATTAGTCATATTTATCCCCGTCAATTTGGATGAGCCGCCCATATATCTCATCATAGTAATTATCACATACTTTGAGTTGCCTCCCGTGTCTCGTTGGATCACATTCTATTAGAACCGTGTCCTCTGTAAGATTCGCCACAAGCTACGACTCCCAAGTCTCGGGCGTGCCAAAGGTTTGGTCGGCCGCTCGGCTGACTAGCCTTGTAACCACGCAATCTGAGGGTTCGTCTTGGCACAACTAACGATCCTCCAAAAGAGAAAAAAAAAATCCAATCATCCAATCGGCCAGTCCGGTCGCGCGCGGCTGACCGACTGACTCACCCGATCTGAGCTGATCCTTCCATCTCCCGATCTAGGCGGGAAACTCCCCAGGCGTTTCTCCTGCCCAGACTGAACGGTCGGATAACCTTTTACTCGAAGTCCAATCGATCATTGACCGTCCACTCCTTAACCCCACATCAGGTACTTCCTGACAAGACCGTCCAGCTAACATTCGATCGGATCAATGATCTTGAACTTCTTGGTGTCTCATAATTATGCTTGCATTCCCTTTCCAATTATATTGCACGTCGCCCTCTAATCTTTTTAGTCATAATTAATCTAGAAAACTCAAAAACAATTTGTTTTATATGTTTGGAGCAATAAATAGCACCCACAACTATATTTATGGTGGAAGCAAAACCAATAAATGCACAAAGAGCACTCTCAGCCTTTTAACTAGCTTAGCTTTCACTCCACCTCTAACCATTGAAGTTGATATAAATAAATTGTTTATTTTATAATTTTGTAATGTTTTTACTTACCAAATGGATAGACATAGAGAAAAGTAACAATCAAACGAGTTAATAATTCTCTATAATGACTACTAAACTCAATCATTTTTCATCATTACTTAACAAATGGATATACTAACTTAGTTAAGCTTCAAAAATTAGGAATCAATATAAAGAAATTTGTTTTAAAAGAATAGACCACAATTACTATATATTGGTGTAATTGATAGTGGCGGAGCTCGAATGACTATTTTATCCCGGTTTTGGCCCGTGATCATCAATGTTGACATCGTCACCTCGGGCTAGCTGCCTTTCTTTTTCACTCACGTTTTTCTTTTCTCTGGCTACAAACCGAGCTACAGTTCATTTTCAGCGTCGTCAATCTCTTGAGCTAGAGCTCGAGCAACCTAAGACATGACTCTGCTTTTGGCAATTAACTTCTAGTCAAGGTTGATCAAGCTCGAGTTGACTAGAATTAGATTTCGATATTTAATCAATATGTTAAGTGGTCGAGTAAGACGCCATATAGGTTAAGACTGACCAAATACTTGACTTGATAAGCATGGTTGAGCAAATAATGTGTGTTTGAGTAAAGAGTCAAGTAGGCCTTGCTAATAGGATATTTCACTAGAAAAATAAAAATCTAAGCAGGTCAAATTAATCGAACATTTGAAGATTAAAGATAATGAAAGTCTAAGTCAATTAATGCCGTTGACTGGACACATAATGATTGAAAATCTAACATGTAATTGATGAGAGAAAGATTCAAATAAGTCACGTCCGATCCATCGAGCATTTGATGATAAGAGTCCAATAGGAAGTTAAAACTATTTCAAACTATCGATCGTGGATCATGCATGTTCTCTTTCAAACAATTTACTTTGAAGTTCTTCACTCAAAATTTTCAATTTCTTTATCAAACAAAGTGAAAAAGAGAGGGGGCAGATCGATGTCAGTCTGAGTGACAAATCCCATCACACATCAAATTCCATCCAACTCCGCTACAAAATCTCTGCCAACCTTCGTCAGATCGTTTTCGGTGTCTCCCCACACTCGAAAATCTCTCTCTCCTCCCCCCGTCCGGCTGTCCCATCATTTCATCACTAATTGCGAATTAAAATCAAATCGATCAATTATTTCCTTTTTTTCCAAATAGGATAATAATCCACGCCGGGCTGCGCGGTGTTTTGGCTGGTGCATCGAATCGCCACCGCCGACTGCTGCCCCACTAGCGGGGACAGCCGCAATCATTGGTTCGACCCTGCCGTCTCCGCCGTCGCCGATCCGGCCGGCGAGCCCGGTTAAAAAAAAAATGGACCCATACGGATCGTATTGGTCGACTTATTATCACAATCTTTCTATTTCGCATGATTGAGGTCGGATTTATAAAAAACAATAAAATTATTTTCCAAAAATCAAAGTCATTGTGCGTTCCGGAAAGAAAAATGATATCGAATGAAAATTTTTAACGAGAAATTCAACGAAAATAATATAATATTTTAATTATAGTGATCTTTGATGAATTTATCGTGCCTTCCAGGATATAGTTTGGTTTTAGACGGTGGGCTGGAGACGCTGTCGGTGTCCAAACGACAATCGGATGTGTACATAAAAAGTGTTAAGTCATTCCTGCTGGGTTTCTCGTTGAAAATTCTCGTTGCGTATCGTTATTCGGAAAGAAATTCGCATTCCATTTCTCGTACTCCCATTCGGGCGCCGTCAGTGTCCAAGCGGCAATCGGATATATTCACAAAAAATATAAGTCATTCCTGTTGGATTTCTCGCTAAAAATTCTCATTGTGTATCATTATTCGGAAAGAAAATCGCATTCCATTTCTCGTCCTCCAAACGACGACGAAGGTGGATCCTCCGTCCCATTTTTCTCTTTATTCCACCTGTCTCACTATCAATGATTTTCGATCGTGTTTCCGAACTAAATTATAGTGAATTTGTTGGGATTGTTGCAATTTGGATCTCATCGGATTCACCATCGAACCTGACAAGATCTTAATTATAACGATCCCAATCGATTCATTATTCCTTATGATATCGTTTAATTCGAAATAACGATCAAAATTAATTCATGATACCCGATCAATAATTAAATGATTCGTAACAGCAGAACAGAAATTCTCCGGGACGTAGGATCCCACCCGGACGACGACTCCTTCGTCGCCATTGTCCTCCGTGCCGAATGCTGCTTGGCTACTCGCAAGCACCCAAATTCCGCGTAATAAAAAACACGATCCATGGCAAAACCAAGAAGGAAGATCAACGTGATGTTGACCAGAGAATCGAGGTCGCAGTTGCAATGATTACTCGCTCCCACCTTGTCCCCTCCTCCTCCGCGACGAATGCACATAAAGATGGCTTGCAGGTCACTCATATCTCTCTCTTTCTCTTCCTCCCAGGGAGAGAGAGGGATGTGTCTCGCTCGTATCGTCAATCATGGCACATGCTTCGAGCAATCATGCCTTCATCCTGAGCTCAAGCACCAGCATCAGTACGGCCGCAGCATGCAACGGCAGCAGAAGACCGGCAAGAGAGCAGAGGGAGGAGACACGACCCTTCTCTCTGCTATCTCTTTCGCTGTCAGACGATCTCCATCGCAATTAATTAGGAGCAGTGTGATGGAGCAAGGTGCATCGATGCCTGCCTTCCTGCTTGCAGATCTCGTCATAAAATAAAACTTCGCCTGGACGAATGTCCCATCGGGAAATTATTGCTGGTGCTGCTTAATGGAAAATATAAACTAAACTACTCGCCCACGTTATGTCACAAACTGTCTAAATTGGACGGATTGATTGGGGTCGATCGTGAGTCTTGGGTCGGCTCGTTTATTCGTCGAAAATAATTTATTTATATTTTTAAAATAAATATTCTTTAAAAAAACCGGGTTGCTGAAATTCACAGATACACAGATAGAGAAGACGCATGGTTATAGAGAAATAAATACAGATTATATACAGATACACAGATACAGAGAGATAATATAGATACAAAGACGATTGAGAAACTAATTTTATTTATAATACTATTAGAGAAGCAACAATGTCTTTTTCCATATTAATTGAATCTTATATCGTAATGGGAAAAAAAATATCACTACGTATCGCCACTGTATCATTGTTGTATCTTACAATTATGTAATCCACGTTTTTTGTTTTATATTTATAGAAGTTTTTATGAGATTACGCTACGATAATCATACTGCCCCACGTGTTTTAACAATCCATGTACTATCCCACGTGTTGCACCAACTCACGTGTAGGCTAGCCCACATAATATTAGATAGTTAAACCAAAGGACATATGACATGTTAAGCAAAGGAGTGTCGAAAAGATCAATGGATCGACGAAGCCGAGCAAATAGAGGTTGGCCATCCAACTGATAGGGCCGAGAGGAGTTGACCTATCTGGCTGAGCTGAAGGAGTTAAGTGAGCCGAGTTGGAAGGGTCAAGGGAGTTGAGCTCAGGAAGTTAGGAAGATCAAACTGAGTTGAAGGAGTTTGAACAAAATCATAAACGTGTGGGCAATCGATAAGTCAAACAAATTATGATTGATTGAGTTGGTTCAAATGATCTACGATGTGATCTAACTTTGCACAGATCGACAATAATTGAATCTGGTAATTGTGTCGAATCCTCCGACTTTACAGAACCTAGTTTGAGCAATCGGGGCCAAAGGTCCGGCCGAGACAGAGCTAAGACATGATGGATTGTTCTTGCTAACCTAGTTCAACACATGTTCTATTGTACTTGGCACAGGTGGAGCCAAACAAATAAACATACGATAGCCCAATCGATCAGTCTATATGTTTCAACTCTATGTCTTACTTCCTGAAAAAGGCATATACGAATGTTATCCCATGCTTTATTAAACAAACACTCGTATTTGATCAGTGATCTCGGCTGAGCTCGCGTGTAGCTCGGTCGATCAGCTTGGCATCACATAAGAATGAGTCGGGCCCACCAGGTGCAAGTGGCCTGGTCTGGCTGGCGGGGTTATAAGCTCAAAGCCTGGTCCGCCCCCTGACATTATGCTGACAAGTCATGGTACGAGGGTCGGCGCAAGCCTTACTTCGAACGTGCCCGCATCACGGATATCTCGCAGACTTTGTATTTCTCTGGCGCACCCTGGCACCCCGCACCACGCCACTCCTTACATGTGTCAGACTGGGCGACGCCGATCGGTGTCATTCCGTGAGCTGACAGTGTCCATGCTCCTGTCTCCGCCGGATACAAAAGGACGGTAGACGTAGACAGGAGTTGTCAACGCCCTCGACTATATAAACCCTTTCGCATTCTCCTTTGCAGGTACGTTCGCACGAGTCTTTCATCCACTGTTCTATTGCTTTCCTGCTCTTCCACTGGAGACTAACTTGATCGTCGGAGGGCTTTGCCGGAGACTTTTCCTGGCAGGTTGCTAACGGTCATTTCCTTGCAGGTCAGAGCCAGCATCAGCAGTACTCGGGTTTGCTTTGCTCTTGGGAGTCCACCTCACTCTGTGACAGAATCAATCAGAAAATGACTATATTAGATTGCATTTTAGTTCAAACAATGTGATTGACAACGTACTTCATATCAAAAACCTTCAATATATATCCTCAAGAGCCGGGCCAGTCATCCAAGATTATAAAAATCTCGTTAATCATTCAATATATATCCTCATCAAAATGCATGAAAGCAACAGATAAATGGAGGTCGATCGTCAAAAAGCACGCTTGCTAGCTTTAAGTTTGATACAGTGGTGACTGAAGAAGAGGCGGAATGATTGATGTCTTCTCCCTCGCGGCCGGCCACCTGCATCAGCCCTACACCGATCGATGCAGAGATGAAAAAGGAAAAGCAAAAGACACTGGAAAGTCATGACATGGCTGAGCAGTGCATGGGAACCGGAGAGCGAGCTCATCACCTACCTTCTGAGTCGAGTCGAGGCAAAACGAGGAACAGAGAGCAGGATGGAAAAAAAAAAGTGAGGTGCGGGGTGGGGCCACACCTTTATTTTATGTGATGAAGAATGAAGATGATTACAAGGTGCATGCTTCTTTTGTAAATGAATCATTTTCTGAGTGTTATATTATTTGGAGTAGTTTGGTCACTCAAATAATTTGGTGGTGCAGGGGTTGTCGCTAGTCCTCGCGGTGTCGTATGATTTGGTACATGATTGTTGCATGGAAAAGGCCAGGATTTGGGTGCCGGCCCTGTGGAGGGCAGGGCATGGGAGGAGTCTGCCAACCTGCCGTCTTGCTTTGCCTAATGCTCAAGCCTACCATAGTAGACGTGCTCCGTAGCAATACGATGGATGGAAGGTTTTTGTTTTTCAAGCAAGGAATTTATGTAAAATCAGACAATAGACAAATTGAATCTGAAATGATCGATTTGATCATATGAAAATTTTTCATCGATCACCAAGGTAAATCGAAAAGCGCTCGTAGTGAACAGTCTAAAAGCCCAGCATCGCAAGATTCGGGCCCCATTTGGAGAAAAAATTTCTACAAATTACACCGTAGCTGGGAATCGAACCGCAGATGCCTAGGTTGACGACTAATTACCCTACCGCGCCCCATTTTTCAAGCAAGTTGTTGTAATTATCTAAGTTGGTCGAGCTGTACTAAGATTCAAGGGCAAAGTATCTTCCTCTTTGAAGATAACTCACTCAAAATTTACCATATACATTCCTTGCCCGCCCAACTGGTTTTAAAAAAAAAATAACAACAACAACAACAACAAAGCCTTATCCCACTAGGTGGGGTCGGCTATATGGATCCTTTTACGCCATTGAGTTCTATCCCCTACTATATCATCATCTAGATTTAAATAAAATTTATCTTGTTTTATTGTTGCCAACCAAGTCTTTTTTGGTCTTCCTCTCCCTCTTTTAATGTGCGTATTTATCATAGTTTCACATCGTCTAACAGGGGCATTTATTGGTCTTCTAAGTACATGTCCGTACCATCTCAAACGTGTCTCCCGAAGTTTTTCTTCAATAGATGCAACTCCGACTTTCTCTCTAATACTCTCATTCCTTATTCTATCCATCCTCGTATGTCCACACATCCACCTTAACATCCTCATCTCTGCAACTTTCATCTTTTGCTCATGTGCTCGAGTCATAGCCCAACATTCAGCACCATACAACATAGCAGGTCTAACTGCCGTTTTGTAGAACTTCCCTTTAAATTTTAGAGGTACTTTACGATCACATAAGACACCCGATGCTAATCTCCATTTCAACCATCCTGCTTGTATTCTATGTAAGACATCTCTCTCAATTCCTCCATCACTTTGCAAGAACGATCCTAAATACTTAAAGTTCTCGATTTTAGACAACTCATCATCTCCTATCTTAACAATTGTTTCACTACGTCTAGCATTGCTAAACTTAAATTCCATATATTCAGTCTTTACTCTACTAAGCCTAAAACCTTTCATTTCTAGAGTTTCCCGCCAAGATTCTAGTTTAGCATTTACTCCTTGACGTGTCTCATCTATCAAAACAATATCATCTGCAAACAACATGCACCATGGCACTGTATCTTGAATGTGCCTAGTGAGTTCATCCATGTGAACATTCATCACCACAGTCCACAGAACAAGTCCATTGAATACTAGGTGTTGCAGAGATTTCATCAGCAAAAAAAAAAAAAACTAGAAGTCCACAAATGTTGTGATTAACCTCATGAAATAGTTATTTTATCGATAAA
The DNA here is from genome assembly GCA_024364735.1 of Boesenbergia rotunda. Classification (NCBI taxonomy): domain Eukaryota; kingdom Viridiplantae; phylum Streptophyta; class Magnoliopsida; order Zingiberales; family Zingiberaceae; genus Boesenbergia; species Boesenbergia rotunda. The sequence goes on along the minus strand of JAGFNQ010008379.1, from coordinate 120,158 downwards.
CATAAAAATAAATCATCTTGAATTACAAGAGTTACACCAGGATATTGACCTTCAACCCAAAAGGAGCTAAAATCAGAACATCCATCATCGACCCTCCAACAAACAAATCAAGACACGAATCCTAACTAGATTAAAAGGCAGGCCCTTCCCTGGGTATATAAATGCTCTTGATCCTTATAACTGCCTCACATTTTACATCATATAGGGTCAAAGATTGAAGGAATTCACCGTGGTAGGTAATCCAACCTGCTGCAACTGGTTAAAAAACATACAATTACATAGGGATCATCTGGTCGCTTACATTGTGTAAGTGCTGTAGGGCGTACAAAATACAGTCAAGTAATCCAAAATTTGTCAGCTTAGCGTTGGGAAGCTCCCATTAGTACCTATTTAGCAAGAACAAAGAAAAGAAAAAGAAATTTTAAGTAGTTTGCATAAAAAAGCAATTACAACCTTATAAACTCTTTGTCAAAGCCTTGCATAACAACAATGAGAGTTGTACATCAAGAGTGCCCATTAATAGAGCAACGCATCATACAGTCATATGTTTCTGTTCAAGTAACAACTTTAGCAAGTCTTGTGAACATTATTCTGGTAGGCATTGCCATATGAAGGGAAGCAAACTTCAAAAACCCCAACCAAGTTACTTAGCATCTGCAGTTATCTTGAACTTCTATAAAATGATGATATCACTTGGCGCACAGTTTAGGTTGCGCACAGATATAGCTAATGAGAAAATTCCCATCTTATGAAATCGTTTTAAGAAAGCATGTGGTGGAGAATATTGTCTTTGGTGAAGTTTCTAGAATTATGACAAGCATCAGCCTTTTCATATCTCCTGAAATCCATTAAGAAATATGGGGGGAAAAGATCATCCCCAAGCAAATCCCAAGTATTGTTTTCTGTCAGTTTAGATATTGAACAGTTTTGTGCTCATTCTACTTTTGCCCATAAGAAATTGGCTGTACGAGAGTAAGAATTTGGCATGAAAGTTTGCTTCCTAGAAAATTTTCCAGTCTTCCCTTTAACAGAAGAAATAACCCAAAAAATACAAAGCACAATTAAAATATTTATTATTGTCTTTTTTACTTGTCTACATGATGGAAACAAATTCCAGTACAAAGGCAAGAAAAAAAATATTATCAAACATATTTTTCATGAACATTTTTAACGACACGGTCCCTCAACCCATTGGCGGCCAAATCAACATTTGGCGGCCCAACAACTTGGCCTCTCGGGCCCAACAACCTGGCCCCTCGGGCCCAACAACCTGGCGGCCAAATCAACATTTGGCGGCCCAACTATGTCGTCGACTAACAATCGATGTCGACGACCAACAACCGTGTCGTTACTCACTAGGTCTTTCCACCCCTGGCTAGTGGATTTTTGCCTTCCTCAGGATTCGAACTCTAGACCTCCAGGATAAGTACTAGAGTTTATGAATCCTGATACCAATTGTTGGTCGTCGACATCGATTGTTAGTCGACGACATAGTTGGGCCGCCAAATGTTGATTTGGCCGCCAGGTTGTTGGGCCCGAGGGGCCAAGTTGTTGGGCCCGAGAGGCCAAGTTGTTGGGCCGCCAAATGTTGATTTGGCCGCCAATGGGTTGAGGGACCGTGTCTCAATTGGTATCAGGATTCATAAACTCTAGTACTTATCCTGGAGGTCTAGAGTTCGAATCCTGAGAAAGGCAAAAATCCACTGGCCAGGGGTGGGAAGTCCTAGTGAGTAACGACACGGTTGTTGGTCGTCGGCATCGGTTGTTGGCCGACGACATAGTTGGGCCGCCAAATGTTGATTTGGCCGCCAGGTTGTTGGGCCCGAGAGGCCAGGTTGTTGGGCTACCAAATGTTGATTTGGCCGCCAATTGGTTGAGAGACCGTGTCGTTACAATAAAAAAGTCTAAAATAAATCATAAGGATTACTAGCCCGAATACTGTGGCTAGTGTGTGGAGAAGACGAACATATTGACTTTGCCAAATTTTGACATCCAAACCTCATGATCACAACATCTACGTACTAACCATTAGTCCATCCCGTGGGGACCTAGTCATGGCCGGTCCCAAGCCCGGATAAAGGAGGAGGGTTGCGTTAGGTTGCCAGCCAGCGTAAAAAAACTATGGCAAATACTCAATGAATGGATCCATTAAAGTATTATGCTAATGCTAGGATGTTCCCCGGAAGGAACGCGTTGCAGGGTCCGACTGTAACGTCTCGGCAAGGACCGCTACATCTCCAGAACCCGGGTGTAGTGCTAAATATGCAAGGGTTCGCGTTGCAGGGTCCGACTGTAACGTCTCGGCAAGGACCGCTACATCTCCATGAGAACTTGGGTGTAGTGTTAAATAGGCAAGAGTTCTCACACCATAGGTGGACTAAGAATAAACATTATAAGAAAAGTAATAGTCTCAGATTTGGAACATGGAATATAGGAACTCTCACTGGTAAAACAATGGAGGTAGTAGATACAATGATTAGGAGAAAAATTAGTATTTTGTGTGTGCAAGAGACAAAATGGGTAGGTGAGAAGGCAAAAATGATAGAGAACTCGGGTTTTAAGTTATGGTATACAGGAAAGAGTAAAACAAGAAATGGAGTGGATATTTTTGTAGATAGTTCTTTAAAAGATGAAGTTGTTGGTGTAGTTAGAAAGGGGGATAGAATTATAGCTCTCAAGATAGTAGTGGCGAAAGAAGTTGTGAACGTAATTAGCATATATGCACCTCAAGTAGGATTAGATGAAGAAACTAAATCAAGATTTTGGAGCGATTTAGATGAGGTATTACAAAACATTCCGCCAAATGAAATGATTTTAATAGGAGGCGATCTAAATGGACATGTCGGAGCGAAAAATGAAGAATATGATAGAGTACATGGGGGTTATGGGTTTGGAACAAGAAATGAAGAAGGAAAAACTATATTGGATTTTGCGATAGCATATGACCTTATACTAGCTAATACATTTTTTAAGAAAAAAGAAGAACACTTGATCACATTCAAAAGTGGGAATAATAAATCACAAATTGATTATTTTATAGTTAGGAAGAGAGATAGGAAGATTTGTAAAGATTGTAAGGTTATCCCTGGAGAAAGCTTAACTACCCAACATAGATTAGTAGTGTTAGATATACGCCTTAGTTATAATATCAATAGAGGAAAAATATACACGACTCCTAGAATTAAGTGGTGGAAGTTAAAGGATGGGAAGCAAAACATATTGAAGGAGAAGGTAGGAATACAAGCATTAGATGAAATATATAGCGACTCTAATACGACATGGGATAAGATGGTATCAAAGTTGAAAATAGTAGCTAAGGATGTACTCGGTGAGTCAAAGGGGCATGCACCACCAAGGAAGGAATCTTGGTGGTGGAATGAGAAAGTACAAGAGAAAGTGAAAGAAAAACGAATAGCTTATAAGGAATTATATATTTGTAAGAACGAGGAAAACTTAAAAAAATATACAATAGCCAAGAAAGAGGCTAAGAAAGCAGTGAATGAAGTAAAAAATAAAACTTTTGAACGATTATATCAAAATTTAGATACAAAAGAAGGGGAAAGAGACATTTATAAAATAGCTAAAGCAAGAGAAAGGAAAACAAGAGACCTTAGTCAAATAAGATGTATTAAAGATGAATGCGATAGAGTACTAGTAAATGATAGCGAAATAAAAGAGCGGTGGAAGATTTACTTTCATCAACTTTTTAATGAAAGTTTAGGGGACCAACTTGACTTAGGCAATTTAAGTATTTCAAATGAGTATAGAAATTTTAATTTTCATCGGAGAATTCAAACTTCAGAAGTAGAACAAGCTTTGAAAGGGATGCAAAATGGAAAGGCCGTGGGACCGGATGATATCCCAATAGAGGTATGGAAATGTTTAGGGAAAAAAGGTATTGAATGGCTTACAAAATTATTTAATTTAATATTGAAAACAAAAAAAATGCCTAATCAATGGAGGGTAAGTAGTCTAGTTCCCTTATATAAGAACAAAGGAGACATACAAAATTGTGCAAACTATAGGGGTATTAAATTAATGAGTCATACCATGAAACTTTGGGAAAGAGTAATAGAAAAAAGATTGAGGAAGGAGACCACGGTAACCGAAAATCAATTTGGGTTCATGCCTGGAAGGTCGACAATAGAAGCTATACATCTTCTTAGGCAATTAATTGAAAAATATCGGGAGCAAAAGAAAGATCTACACATGGTATTTATTGATTTAGAAAAAGCTTATGATAGGGTACCAAGAGAAATTATATGGAGAATTCTAGAAAAGAGAGGCGTTAGCGTAACATATATTGACCTAATTAAAGATATGTATGAAGATGTAACGACTAGAGTGAAGACTTCAGGTGGATTGACTGAAGCATTTCCAATAAGGATAGGGTTACATCAAGGATCAGCTTTAAGTCCCTATCTTTTTACACTAATCATGGATGAACTCACTAGGCACATTCAAGATACAGTGCCATGGTGCATGTTGTTTGCAGATGATATTGTTTTGATAGATGAGACACGTGAAGGAGTAAATGCTAAACTAGAATCTTGGCGGGAAACTCTAGAAATGAAAGGTTTTAGGCTTAGTAGAGTAAAGACTGAATATATGGAATTTAAGTTTAGCAATGCTAGACGTAGTGAAACAATTGTTAAGATAGGAGATGATGAGTTGTCTAAAATCGAGAACTTTAAGTATTTAGGATCGTTCTTGCAAAGTGATGGAGGAATTGAGAGAGATGTCTTACATAGAATACAAGCAGGATGGTTGAAATGGAGATTAGCATCGGGTGTCTTATGTGATCGTAAAGTACCTCTAAAACTTAAAGGGAAGTTCTACAAAACGGCAGTTAGACCTGCTATGTTATATGGTGCTGAATGTTGGGCTATGACTCGAGCACATGAGCAAAAGATGAAAGTTGCAGAGATGAGGATGTTAAGGTGGATGTGTGGACATACGAGGATGGATAGAATAAGGAATGAGAGTATTAGAGAGAAAGTCGGAGTTGTATCTATTGAAGAAAAACTTCGGGAGACACGTTTGAGATGGTACGGACATGTACTTAGAAGACCAATAAATGCCCCTGTTAGACGATGTGAAACTATGATAAATACGCACATTAAAAGAGGGAGAGGAAGACCAAAAAAGACTTGGTTGGCAACAATAAAACAAGATAAATTTTATTTAAATCTAGATGATGATATAGTAGGGGATAGAACTCAATGGCGTAAAAGGATCCATATAGCCGACCCCACCTAGTGGGATAAGGCTTTGTTGTTGTTGTTGTTGTTGTTGTTGTATATTTTTCATGAACATTTTCTTGAAAAGAAAAATAAAAACTAGGAAAATTTTCCAAACAAACAATAGTGTACTTCTCCCTCAGTTTGGTATCTTCGATATCTCATTCCATTTTTTTCCTATTTTATGGGAAGTACAAGTTCATTAGTATCTGTCAATGTCTTTGTTTATCTTCCCATTCATGACCTCATTTTCCTAGCTATGTACTTTTTCTTCACCAAGTAATACCAAAAAATAAGGGCATTTACACACCCGCAAGATAATTCAAACACATGAACAAAATCAGCTATGACCTGAGCAATCAATCAAAGCCCGTCACATTTCATTCTAGTAATAATGCAATTAATAATTCAGTGGAAGAAAAAAAAATTGTCACACACACACACACACAATCTATCACGATTGCAAGAATAAATGTGCATTAAGAACACTTACCAAATTCCAACAATTCTGGAGGGACAAACAGCTGCAAGACTAAAATAGTATATTATTCATCCAATTGTGAGCAAGATTAGCTGGCAATCAACTGAATGATCCATTTGATTCATCTGGAGTTTCTTCTAAGCTACCTTCATTGACTATCTAACACTAGAATCTTCTATGCATTAAGAATTTCAGAGTGTTTCTTTTCACCATGCACTTCAAGTACAGATGTGATAGTGGTAGTATTTTCATGCAAATGAGAAGTAGAAACATTGGCATTGCTTGACAAGTCTGGGTCAGAATCTTGTGCGACTGTTGCTTTACTGAAATGGTCATTTTCAACAACCAAACTCTGTGAATCCATACTGTTATTTTCATCCAATGTACTAGGCTGTATATTGGGACTTTCTTTTGCGTTAGCTGACACTGAACTATCAGTCTCAAGGTTGTTATGAATATCGCAAGGCATATCCGAATTAGCACATGCAGCTCCAGTTGTTTCCTTTAAATGATTACCTCCTAATGCATTAGATTTTTCAATGACTCCCTTAACTCTGGTTGTGATCAAATTCATTTTTATGTCAATTGCTGCAGAATCTGGAATAGCCTCACGAACACTGATGCCCTCATTTGCAGAACTTGAATTTTGAGACACATCAGAATTCCCATTAGCTATTGCTTTAAGTTGAACCTTAGGGCCTGAATCTTCTGTTTTCTTAGAAGCAGCAGACTTGGGAGCAGCTTTTTGTGCTGGAACAGGAGCTCGTGTAACCTTCCCATATTTGGGTGGCAAGGGCTTTCCATTGCTTGATGCCAAGCAGTTTGGGCAGTGCCATTCTGCCTTCGAGACGGCTCTGCTACCATAAGATTGAAGACATTTCAAATGGTTTCCTTTCTCACAAGCATCACACACAAGCAGACTTTCTATGTCTGCAATCACGTTGTTGCATATTTGGCAATTTAGAGGAGCATTCATGTACTCACTTGATGGAGGCGTCCAACTTGGATAATCTGGAACCTTTGGTTGCAATATCTTCTGCACGCTTGTAGCAATGTCATTATGATTTGTATAAAGGGCAGGTGTGTGAATGAATGTCACACCTTGAGGAGGCTGATGTGGAATATGCAGGCCTCCTTGTCCTGCTTGGATTACAGAAGACTTTATATCCTGATTTTTCATCTGATGGGGAGCTTGGATTGCATTTACACCAGCAGCTCCTTCGGACTTAATTGAACTATGATCCAACCATTTGGTTGGTTGGCCAAACCTTGCAACAGCAGCAGCAGATGATGATTGCATGGAAGAGATGGTTGAGCTTTTGTTTGGTAGATTTTCACCTACAGAATAAAAGAATTTAAACATGAATGAAAACAAAACAAAAAGAAAAAAGCATATGAAGAGTTTATTCTAGAGAAAGAATCAAATATGGCGAAACCAACTTCCAAGCAATTAGAATAGGGAAAAGGATTCTAAGGGAAACATACTTTATATTTCACAAGGTTTTAAAAGCAAGCAGTATGTGATCAAGCCAAAACAAATTGCATGTGATATATAGATGCATCTGTGGGCTATATTTTCAAAAAAAAAAAACATTAGCTACCTTAACAATAAAGCATAACATCATGGGTAAAGAAAAATGAGTCTACATCTAGTATATAATCCTAAACAATCCCTAATTATAAGCATATGAATCTAATCAACCAACTGATGCATTCATATAAAAAACAAACAATTGTATGAATAATACATACAATTTGAATTTTTGCTTGTTATTCGATGTGGCCATAAATTTATGCAACGTGGTTCTCATTGCACAAGTCTATGTGCCATGAGCAGCTTATGCAGAGGCTTTTACGAACAATGATACCCAATGTTAAACGAATGCATGACTTCAATATTAATTAATTATCATCCAAAGAGAAAGGATACTACCAATCTGCAAACAAACAATTGGATAGTGACAAGACAGGTACCGATTCCAGAAATAGAAAGCTTCACTTTCTTTAAACTCTGAAACATGTAACATTTTCAAGGAAAAGAAACAGAAACAAGAGTCGAAGGTATTTCTTTATTAGGTTTCTGAATTAATCACATCAATGAATTCAGGATAAAGATATAAAAACGCAAAAAACACCCATGGAAAAAATAGAAGTCCAAATAATGACAAATATACAGAATTCACAAAAGTTGGCAGATAACAGAGAAAACTAGAGTCAAAAAATATCACCTTGATCTTGCGTCACATAAGATGGCCCACTGGATCTAATATTTAATCCAGTATGTGCTGAAGGCCAACCCTTATCAAATGGACCAGATGAATGCTTTATGGTATTAACACCAGACTGCACATTACTAACATGCAGCTGCTTCAAAGGAGAAGCAGCACAAGCTAGCACAGGAACACGAGTTATAGGTGAATGAAACCCTCCAGCAGAAGTTGCCATAGGACTATTGTTCTGCACAGATCTACTAGCCTCATGAGCCAACGCGCCACAAGAATCGGATTTTACACCAAAGCCTAATGGAAATTGTTGAGGTGAAAGAATGGCTGAATGCACACTTGTTTCCTTGGACTCATCCATCTATATAATTGTACCCAAAAAAAGTAATCAGATATAGTAACCAGGCTTGATTGAACAGTAGATCCTGCTGTAAAATCTGAAAGTAGACCATTTTGGAATGTTGTTCTTACCTAAATACATTAACTTCTTGTGAGGTCTAACTATATCATCCCAATAGCATTAAAGGAAATCCTGATGTTTTACATGAACATTTTCTACTTCAAGAACAAATTAAAAATAAAAAATCTGATACCACATGATTACACTGATTTCACAAAGTAGCAAACTTTATATTTTTTGCTGAATTTGCAAGAACTGACGAAATAAAAGATGTAGCATAACATAGATACAAATTTCTTATTAGCCAAAGTGGTAAAATATACCCGTTCCATTTGGGGAAATGAATATATGGGAGAGAATGACTGTGCCAAGGGAGGATTAATATGTGAATATTATACAGATATGGACAATAAGGTATGTATAACGAATGATGCTTTGTACAAGCTTCTTTTCTTTCCTTATGGTGCTTACTTCTATAGGATACAGACTTCTTTAAATAAACTCTTCATAATTTTATGGTTCACATAATAAATTTGACTATTAAAGGAAAGTTCATTATTAAACCCTGCATATCCTCATATTATTTATTTTTTTCCAAGGAAAAAAAAACTTGGCTTATTATAAGGTTTTTTGAATGTTAAAGTGGTACATTCTTAATGGAGGAACCATTTTTAAGGAATCACATTTGTAGCATTATTATGATTTATCAAAGGAAGTTTTGAGAAAATAATCATAGTTGCTATAATTTGGTTGAAGTCAACACATAGATGCAATTTAATTGAGTTGAATATGTCACCTTCAATTCAGAAAAAATTGCCTGACTTAATTTGAACTTGTTTATAATTTAGAAGTGACCAGAACTTGGATGAATTGAAAATGTTTAGTATGATTCAGACAGACTGAATATACCTCCGAATAAAATGTCGACCAAGTACATAATATGTGATGGCAATTCAGATGAAATTGCATTACAATGAAATGGAAGATTGGTTCAGTTGTCCTAAATAACCAAGTAACCTACAATGTGCCACATTCTTATACGAGCTCAAGCAAGTCCTTGTAAGGAAAAATCCACCTGCAGATTACATGTTGGATAAAGTTTCTTAAAACCCCATAAACGAGACACAGATGAGAGTGGATTAAAGTGCCTAAAAATCTGGTAAAATGAGCAGATGAGGTTGGCTGAAGTACCTATGTAAAAGAAACATGTAGATGAGGGTTGACTGAAAAGCCCAAAACCCTGTTGAATTGGCATGCAAACAAGGGTTGACCAAAAATGACAAAAGCCATTTAAGTGACACACCAAGGAGGATCGACTAAAAGACTAAAAGTACCTAAAAATCATTAAAATGGAAGGAAAAGAGGGTTGGCCAAAAATGTTACCAAAAACTATTTAAACCGAGATGCAAAATAGGGTTGGTCAGAGTGTCTAAAAGCTCAGGATAGTAACTCACGAATGAGATTTCGCTGATATGTCAATAAAATTGTTAATGCTACATAAATGATAAGTTAAGTCTATGTTATTCAAACAAAGATATGGGATGACTGAAATGCAATAACAACTTGTTAAACCAATATGCAGATCGACGATGATGACTGACGAGTGGCATAAAACCAAATGAAGCTCATCAAGAAAAAGTAAATGTATGATATATAAATTCATCAATTTATTGAAAAAGGGTAGCTTACAACAATATTCAGATATGTCATAAAATTGAGATAATAAGCGAACTGAACGGTAAAAGTGGAGCTCAAGGCATTCACAAAATTCTTCATTTGTAAAAAAAATGAAACATAGGTAAAACAGGTAGAACCAAGTATCTAGGTGGACCGAGCCACCTGCAAAACACTATATGCATATAGCATAGTTCCAAGTTTTACAAAATTCAGAACTTTAAAATATTAAACTAGAGAAAATTAAGCTGGCAGAGATAGTAAAGGAAGAGTTTGTTAGGGTTAATCTGTTACTTAAACGTGAGATCATAGTTAAAGGCCCTTAATTTCTTCACAAACATTTTAGAGGACTGGGCAGGTATTGAGTCATCAAAATCTATCACTCCAATGGGAATTTCTTGATATTGGTCTCTTGAACCAACCCACCATAGACAAGCTATCCACTAAACTTGGTTGATATCAAATTTCCCTGTAGTAGCAAGGTTATAGCCAAAGAGGAAAAGATTCTTGGAGATTATAGTCATCTATTCTCTATGCTTGGTTGATTGAACTTCCCTGTACTAGCAAGGTTGTAACCAAAGTGGGGAACTTCTTGGCAGATTGAACTAGTCACATTTAGAAGTTGTTTGATTCTTTGTATTCGACAATGGTGAAATATTAGCCTTCTAAAATGCATCGAATCCCCAACTTTACAACAAGAAGATATAGTTCACGAGATTTAACCATTTTTTCAATCAGCTACTGACAATCCTCTAGGGAGGACTCTTCAGATCAATTTGACCTGGGGTTAGCTTCTCTAAGTTGCAACTCCTAGAGAACGGAATGGGTATTGTCTAGTTCATTTCACTTCCTGGTAAGATAAAGTAGCAAGGAGGCGTCAAGCATCAGCTTGGGCAAATTGGGGGAACCACAATGAAGAGGACCAGACACGAGCCTAACTTCAGAGCTTTTGGCATCCCCGCCACTTATTGCATCACCTTAGAGCTATCCTACAAAGACCTGATCCTTTAAATATCCATGGACCAATATTCCAGAGTCCTGTGCTCGTGTTATACCAAGAATGTTCCACTGTCTGATTGACGTTAAACAATTCGTATCGCTCACAATTTAGAAATGACAGAAGAAAAAGGACATTGGAATGAATATGGTAGTCCGCACTGGCAAGTCAATCCTAAATACCATGGCAGATAGCAATCTAGAGCGAGAATACAAAATTCGAAGCTATAACAAAAAAAAAATACAGTCACAGACTAGTTGACTTTCACCAAATACTCTTCGCCCATTAATTGAGCTATCCCATACTAATATCAAGAGCAGTCCCTCATTATTTCTCAGCAAAAGGCTAGAATCCCTGGAAGGCAATCGCAATCTTTTGCCACAGGCGAAGAATCGCCAAGAAGAGACAAAGAAATACCTTTTTCTTGGTCAGCAACAACTTCTCTGCGATCGACATCTTGGGCGGCCGGAATCCCAGACCAGGATCCTTGGACCTGCTCAGCCCGAGATCATCCGCCACGACCCTGACCGCCTCCGTCGAGAATAGCTCCTTCGGCCTGATAGGCTCGCAGATCATCACCAGCCTCTCCCTCGCCTCCGCCACCAGCGCCTTCTCGGCCGCCGTGGGCTCCTTGCCGCCGCGCATCTGTCCCATGGCCGACAAAACCATCACGATCTCCGCCACCCGCTTCAAATCCCCCTCCTCCCTCGCCCTCCTCTTCCTGGTCTCAGGATCGGCACTCGTGGCGGGGCCTTCCTCTCCCATGCTCGAGACGCGGACCTGAAAGGAGGAAACAAACCGAGAGCCATGAGAGCGCAAGGAAGAAGGATGGAGGAAACCCTAACGAGAGCGGCAGAGCGGCGAGGCGGAGAGAACAGATGGGGGCAGAATGGTTAAGTTTAAATACCAAATTGGACGCGAGGGAGGGAGGGAGGGCGTTCGATGGAGTTTTAGTAGAAGCGATCGAAATGGGAGCTGAGTCGTGGGAGAGATTTGGGAAGCAGAGGGAATCAAGAAAGGGTGCGGCAAATAGGGCTTATTTTTATTTTTATTTTTTATTTTTTATTTTTGTATTTCTGTTTCTTCTCGCAGTCCAATCGGATTTAATACATTTTCCATCCGCGATCACCTTAGTCGTCCAGTCCAAAACTGTACACGTGGAGATCGCCAACGAATGTCCGCCGCTCATTTACCGATCCGATAGAGCAGAGCTAAACGGTTGCGGATTGACGCTCTTGTCCGGTTCGTCTATCGGATTTAGCAGTACAACACCATAATTTTAGCAAAAAATAAAACAGTATGTATTTATATTTTCTGTAGATTACCTTTTTTTTAATTATCTTTAAATCTCCAATTGAATCTTAAACTTAAACTTTATCCTTAATCTCTATGTCAGAAAAAAATTATTTTTACTCCCTACCTGCAAAAGTTTCATTTGCTTCAGCTCTCTAATAAATATTACTTTACCTAATTGTCCTTGTTATTTTTAGGTAAAAAAAATCTAAAATAAAGTATAATTCCTCCTAAATTCAATATCATATAATTAAAATCTAGTATATTTTCTATAAAATTAAGTACCATATTTTGTACACGTATAAAAATTTCAGGAAGAAGTATAATTCTTCCTAAATTCAGTATATTTAAATTAGAATTTAGTATATGTTCTATCAAATTAAGCACAATTCTTTTTCCACCGAACCAATTGATTTAGAGTTCATACCTAATTGTTCTTATTATTTTTAGGTACAAAATATTGAAAATGAGGTATAATTCCTTTTAAATTCAGTATCATATAATTAAAATCTAGTATATTTTCTCTCAAATTAAGTATCATACTTAAAAAAAGAAGAAGAAAAGTATCATACTTTTCATACGTATAAAAAGTCCAAAAATAAGTATAATTTTTTTAAAATTCAATATACTTCAATTAAAATTTAGTATATGTTCTATCAAATTGAGCATAATATTTTTTCCACCGAACCAATTGATTAAGAGTTCATACCAATTAATTAGCTTAGAATGAATTGATTAGGTTATACTCAATTTGATATAAAATATACTAAATTTTAGTTAAATGATGCTGAATTTAGAAAAAATTATACTTGATTTTAGACTTTTTGTACTTAAAAAAAATTGAAGGGTAATTTGATAAATCTATAGTTGAAACACATGAAACATTACATGTAGGAAGCGGAAACAAATTTTCTCTGACGCAAGGATTGAGAAGAAAGTTGAGTTTATATGCAGGGAGTTTAGAATAATTTTCCCTTATATTTTTCCCTCTAACGGGCCGATATGTTACATTCTAGCTTTCCGCCACCATTTTTCACAATTTGACATTTTGCCCCCTTTGATAAGTTAGAAAGATGTATTTCTTTTCCTCCGTTGAAATATAATTTCCACGAGGATCATAGAGTATTTAAATCAACCAAAAATGTCTTCGGAGCTGAACAACCTTTCACTTGCATCTTCACTCGACAGCGGCGACTGGAGCTGTTCATAGTTCAGTTGTCTGGCTGCTTCATATACTGCGATCCCGACACTGACCGAAAGATTCAAGCATCGCACATATGTATCGACCATTGGAATCCTGATAGTTCCGCCGCCATGGCATTCTGTGCTGCAATCCATCAAAGCTTGAGGGGGTAGCCCTGTAGTCTCCGAACCGAAAACTAGCCAATCACCTTTCTTGTAGGAGAAATCCTGGATGTGAGATGGAATGAGTTGAGGAAGAATTATTACAAGCATTCATATCATGAGAACCAAAGTTGCTGTTGTTCAATATATTTCTTTTCTTTTCTCAAACTGTATTCCTGGAGATGACAAGGATGAGCTTATTCAGTAGGCAACTTGTATAGACAAGAAGTTGTGTTCCATAGCTAGTAATTGACAATCTCAACTAACTTCAAAGAGCAAACAAGATATTTAGAAATGGAATGTAACTTAGATTTGTATGAGAGTTGCTGAATAAAAGTAGCCAGTATAACTACTCACAGAGTGGATATGTGTGCCTCTCTTGGTGAATGCTAAAAGCCGTTTCTCACCATCCTGATGCAAAATGGTGAATGGATTAAATGTCTAAATGGGACATCATGATACTGGTAGTTAGATAAAGAAATACCTGCTGTTTGAAGTAATCGTGAAATTCAGACCAAGAGTTGTGCACTTTGACAACTACATATCTTATTCAGGAATTCATTAACAATGGAAAACTAGCCTTATAAATAGTAAGCACATTGATCTGAATAAATCAATTAATCAAATTCTATATTGACGTACACAAAATCAAAAATGGAGTGAAGTAGTCCAATACATAAGCAACAACTACATAGTCCATAGAACCTATTAAGATGAGTAGTGACACTCCGAGTCTTGAATTGCAGTGAAGGAATATTGCATTGCGTTAAAGAGTGGAGATACAACGCAATATCATATTGAAAGATAGGAAGTAAATGCAATATCATTTTGAATGATAGGAAATAAATGGAAGAACATTTTGATTACAGGATACGGCCAATAGTCCAATCCAGCACGCTTGAGTTTGGAATCTTCTATTTTATATCCCAAAGGCTGAAAAAAAAAAAGTTAGTGATGTGGTCCAAAGATCAGCATATGGGATTTGAAGAGATAATATCCTAACCAAATTATTAGGCTGGGTTATATGACTGAGCTTAATTATACACTTTTTTAAACAATTAACAGTAGTTTAACCATGACTGACACTATGACTATGTCTAACATCAATCTACGTGTTCTTAAAGTAATATAGATGGGCTTTTCTTTTTTGTATTCATCTCCTTTTTTTCTTTTTCTTTTTTTGATAATCCAGATATCCAGCTCTTCCAACAAACTAATCCTGGAGGTGACCGGCTCGATCCCACGGAAGTTTACCACCAACCACCAGGGTAAATTGAGAAGCGCTCGCGGAGGTCCATCCAAGAGGCCAACATTCCGCAGTTGGGATTCAACCCTTAGAGGTCTAGTTAACCACTTGGAAGGTCTAACCACTGCACCATTGCCCCTGTAACTAGCTTCATCTATACCGAGCTTCATCTATATCACCCACTAGGAGTGGGCATAGTTTGATTAATTGATTTACCGGAAAATTTAACATCAAACCCAAATCTTTTAAGCTAAACACCTTCAAACCGAACCAAACCAATAGACTCATTCAATTTAATCCAAAACATAAAAAGTAATACTATATTACCTTTTCAATAATAAAAGAATATCAAATCATCATACATTAAAATTCCCTATCTTCGTAAATATATGTCTATATATATATCCTGATTTGATTCAATAATGTAACATTTCCCCAAGCCCAATTTTTTATTTTACCAATTGCAATGAACAGATAAACTGAAATTTTCAACTTGGTCTGATTTGGTTTTTCCATTCTTGATTTTGAATGCCCAATCCCTGCTACCAATCTCACACAAGAAGCATGTTATAAATGATGTAGATACTTTCATGATTCAAAAATGGCTGTCAATTCTTGGTAAAGACCAAAACAGAAGATGCAGACTGTCTTGGGTGATCAGTGGCTTATAAGAACATGTAAGCTATTCCAATAAGTTTTAAATGTCAACAAATAGACAATTGCATTACAAGAGCCACAATAAAACAATGATAAAGATACGATTATATGAAGAATATTAAGCACCACCCTTACCCCAACAAGATGGAGTCCAACAGCTGAAGCAGCACATGTTCTGGCAATGGATCCAGTATTTCCAGGAATCTTCAAGAAAAACTTTTGTCAGCAAGTCATTATTTTCTCCAACTAGTTGTCCTTAAAGAAGCCTTATATATTATGATTTATGAAGTTCTTGAATAGGTTAAGCAATTTTTAAAAAGAGATCATCAACTAAAGATAGTCAAACTAGGACCTCATGCAAAAGCAGCTTTACATTTACAAAACATGAGAGGAAAATCTTTGATAAATGAAGCATGCCATTCTTGCTAAGTACTCTAGAGTTTTTCCCTTGTGTAAGTTTATTGATGAGAGGACCAATTCATATGTGAAAATATGCATCACAAATTTCTTTCATGATATCCTTATACCAGCATATCAACCGTTATACTCACTGCACATCAACCTGGAGTGTTCGATTAAACTTTTGCAGAATTTGGAATAGGTGGAGAAATTGGATCAATAATAGACAAACTGGTCATGATCGACGGTTCATACAATTTGCGAACATTACAAATCTGGATAAGTTAGGAACATGCTTATATAGGCTTAAATTGAATATAAACAACTGGGTCACCAGATAGATTAGCCGAGCAACTGTAGGCTCAATAGAATATATGGCTCGGTCCATTTAAAGAGGAGGTGAATAGACGGAACTCAAAAAATTAATATTTTTCTTGCAAAATAAAGCAATTCAAATTCGTTAGTAGCATAGGGTGCTCACATAGATTGGTTGATCATGTCAAGAATGTATACAAAGCAGAAATAAGTAAACAATTAATACAATGCAAACACTAATACTAATTTTCCATGGTTAATAGCATCACTCATACTACACAGCCTATCAATTCATGAAGTGAATTACTCCCTTACATCCACCATCAACCACTCCTTTATACAAGGTGGAGCAAGTCTTTCACAATCCCAATACCTTGGGATGATTACAAGTATCTATCTCCTCTTTAATAATAAATAACAATCTAAGCTATGGAGAGAAGATTTACAAAGAGCTTGTCGAAGAAAGTCTTGCTTTGAATCACAAGCCCTTAGACGTTGTTCAGCTCGAGCAGTTGGTTCCCACAAGATCACACTTACTCTCATACACCCTTGCTAAGTCTGACAAGCACTAATGCTTATATAAAGAATGCACCAAGGGCTCTATTTTGAATTGTCTGATTGTTTGAGCAATTCTACCCATTGAGCAGTCAATGACTCTCTTGTCAGTCAACTATAACCCATTTTGATCAATTGTTGCTCAAACAAATGCATTCTAATCTCTGAGCCCTAGTGTTTAGGTGACTCCCAAGTCAATTGAACGACTTCACTCTGCTACACCCTCATAAATCTATGCAAAGTTATGAGATCGAGCTTGACTGACAACTATAATAGGAACTTGTTGTCCATTATTCAAAATCTTCCTACAAGCTATTAGGTAGTCTAAACCCCTACTTGATGCACGCATGAGTAACACAAGACAAGCCTTACTTAAAACTTTTGTCAAACACATTGGGACCATCTTTTTGCACTAAGAACAACTGCATGCACTCACCTGTTGTACAACAAAACGTATCAACTAGAGCTCCACCATCAATAGTGGTAGCAAAAGATTATAAATCAACCATTTATTTGCTATGATTATTCACCCAAAGAACTCTATTTGCTCATTTTACTAGCAAACCCCACACTTCATAGGTAGAAATTACCACTCTACCAAGTTAGTTTAATTACCGATTATTTTTGTACTTGTAACACTGCCTTTCTCTTTCAGGGCAGACAAAAAAGCCACAAGAGTTGCTGTTTTCATGGAATATTTCAGCTGGCTGTTTGTTAGTTATAAATAAATATACTTTAATAATTCTGAATTCAACAACAGGTTTGATTGAACATATGATTCCTAAATTTTTCAATGCAGTGAAACACATTTGCATTAGATGATGGGTTTGCCTAGTATTGTGAGCTAGCTGAAGATAGGTTGCTTCAGATATTTAATCAACTAACCCTTATTTGTATAGTGCTTATGTTCACATTCTTGGTTAGTAAACATGACATAAAAAAATAATTTCTAGACATCTAGTCAAAAAAAAAAATCCAAGAGTAATATCATATAATGAATCCTAGGAAAACAACTATATTTCAACATGAAGAATAACATGATAAACTACTTGTGGTAAAGGAACTGGAGTTTCTTTACTGTCTGATACGACACAGCTTTTTTAGTTTGTTTAATATCTTCTGCAAGGTATTTAGTTTCTGAGCTCAAGAGAGTTCGAATTCTTACCAGAGGAGAAACAAGTACTACTTGAAGAAACTTGTCTGGCGAAATTTCACTAACAGCTCCATTAGTGCCACTGGTACAATATTTGGCATGGCCAATTTCAACTGTCAAAATATAACAAGTGTACAAAATACTCCTATATGTTAGCTTATAAAAATGTTTGAATTCAACCCAGATGAACTTAAATCGGTAACAACAGAAGATATGTGTTAAAAGACCCAAACTTTATTTGTCATTTTAATTTTTAATAATAGAATTAAACTCAAATTAATGAAAATCTTAATTCTTAAAATCGCATCTCTTTTGACTTCCGTAGACCTCAAGTAATGAAAAGAACAAAAAAAAAACGTTTAATAGTTTTAACCATACACCCTAGGTATTGCACGGTTATCTCATCGATTACCAGAGTTTGGCTAAACAGAACCCAAATAAGGCTGAGATTATTTTTCTTCTTACAAAGTTTCAAGATTTCAAGCTAAACGGCTGGATTGTTTGCATAATTGTTTAGTTTAGATAACACGAAAATTAATTTACTTGGAGTCGGAATTGACTGAAAAGGGACAAAAATGAAGCATTGATCGAGTTGCACTACCGAGAAATCAATCACACTAAAGGCAGACAGTTGCAAAGTAAGGGCAAAATCTTCGCAATGCCAGTTATTCCCAAAGTTTGAGGTTCAATTGGATGCTAACCTCGGTAGGAAAGAGGCTCCAACGATGATGAAGAATGGAATGAGAGCGAAGCTATTTTATGAGGCGTTCGGCCCGGCACCCGAAAGAGTTGGCGAGTCCTGAGGTCACAGCGAAGACGACCGAGGAGAAAACAGGAAGAACACGGAGGCATAGTTGGAAAAGGGTGGAGAGACTTCGGCCACCGAAGCAGGTGGAACGCTAGTTGGCCGGCGGCCAGCATCAACCGCGGCCTCCGCCTCTACCTGTCAGATATGAAGGGATAAGAGTGGCACTTGAAAGTCTTGAAAGTTTGACCCAGACGCCCTAAACTTTTAAAATGGTAAATTATACAGGGAGCTAGTTAAAATTAGATTATATACGTGATTTTATATACATTTGATAGTTCATCATCGATAGTTTCGGCCACCGCCGATTTCGATACGATTCGAAGTTACATTAAATACACATATTTATTGTTTTCATTTTTTTTATTTATCATCTTATTAAATTATACTTAGACAAAGCAGTGGTACAGTGATTCAATTCTTTTTTTTATTCTTTAAAACTTAATATTTCGCACTCAGTGAACATCTAATTTTTTTAATATTATATTTTTTTAATTAAACACGGTAAGATAATCCTTGACTCTAAAATTAAAATCTAATTAATTTAATTCCATAATTAAAAAAAATAAATAAAAAAACTATTATGCATCCTGAATATATATTCATGAGCATCTAAATTTTTTTAATTTAAAAAAATTAAGCTTGAATATTATAATCCAATCTCTAAATCCTAAAATCTAATTAGCTTAACTCCAAAGTTAAAAATATAATAAAAAAACTACAGTTAATGAATTTAGGGGCCTGGATCATGATAATGTACGAATCCGCAGCGAAAGATTGTTGGTGCAATCTTTTTTAAGTCAAGGTTGACCGATTTGACTAAGTTTGGGATTGTTGGGACCGGTGCGTACGGCTAGAGGAGGGTGAATAGCTCGGTCACCCCACTTGATTCGGAGTTTCTTCCTATAAGTGTTAGCACCGCAAGCGGAAACTTAAACTATTAATTAAAACTAATGCTAACACAAATCGTTTACATGGTTCGGAGATAAAGCTCCTACTCCACGACTGCCCGTAAGGTGGGCGATCCCGATCCGTCGGTGGATAACTCCCGGAAGACCTCCGGCTAGCTCGCGTCGCTCCTTATGTAACTATCAACGGCCCCGTGCGGGCGGCCCCGGCCGCCTGCGGCGGGCGGGTCGACCGTCATCTAGGCGGTGGATCCCCAACCCTTCCGTCGGGTAGCGGCAACCCGGATCAAAATAAAAAAATTTAAAAAAAAAAAATATTAATTATCAATAAATATTAAAAATAATTAAATATAAATAAAAAATATTTATATAAAAAATTATATCAAAAAAAACAAAAAAAAAAAAGTCAAAAACTAATACATGTGACTCATCGCGGCAACCCAAGCCCTCGCGAGCCGACCCTCGGTCCGGCCTGCGGTGACCCTGGCCTTAGGTTGCTTAATAAACCCAAGCTTATTTTGGCCCCTACCCACGGCCAACCCAAGACAGCTCTACTTAGAGTAGAGAACCTCGCCACAAACTCCCGACAACACCTGAGCACTTGGAGACTACTAATAAGCTTTACCCAAGCTTATTTCGTCAACCTTTGCCCAGTCAAACCGAGCTCTCTTAAATAGAGCTCACAACTGAAACAGTCGTTACCAGTCGACTGGTGCCAACACCAGTCGATTGGTCCACCTTGGATTCGAACGTTATAACCCAACGTTAGAATTCCAGTTGACTACACATAAGATCAGTCGAATGATCATTCTGTGCACTACATCAGTCGACTGCCCAAACCCTAAACTTAGGGCTTCCCTTCCGGAGTACAATTCTCTCAGCACTCAGACCCTTACGACTCAGCTGACTCTTCAACTAGCAGTCTCGACCTGTTGCCATCAAGCCTTCTTCAACTTTGGCTCTCATCCCTCGGATGCATACGTACCCGCGGCTCGTCCTCATGTCATCATTCGCGTATGTCTCGAAGTGCGCTTCCCTCGGCTCATCATTCCTGCTTTGTCCATGGTCTCTCGGATGTATACAAGCCCACAGCTCGTCTCCTCATGCCATCCTTCACCGGACCCGAAGCCGTCCAGTTAAGTCTATGTGTATCCTGCAAACCTGCACACTTGCATACACATATCAAATACAAGGGTGAACCTAACTTAAATCTTTTGCCCAAACATCAAAACACATGGTCACTCCAGACCATAGATTGCTTCCAACAATCTCCCCCTTTTTGATATTTGGCAATACATTTAAGTTAGGGAAAACAAATAGCAAATATAATACTAAAAAAACATTTGGACTTACGTTGCCTAGACTTCACCTTGGACTTGTATCACCAATGCATATGCAATGCAAACATGCATGGATCCTATCACAAGGTATCCTACACCTAAACTCCCAATGAATTTGGATTTTTACCAACCGGGCTTTTTAAAACCTCTTCAAGACTCCCCTACATTGGACTTACAAAGGCTTTTTAAGAACCTCTCCAAGGTTCCCCATTTGCCAATAAATGAGCAACAATGCTCCCCCTTTACCTAAGCTCCCCTTGACCTAAGATTTCTTGCAAAAATGTGTCTGATTTTCCACTTAAACTTAACACTTCTCCCCCTTTGTCACACATCAAAAGGGCTCCGACAATCTCCCTCTTATTGGATCCTTTAACCTTTTATGATCATAAACAAAGTGTATTAACTCACCATAAGATTATACACTTGTTTTACATCATTAGAATATTTTTCGATTGCTGAAAAATAGTTTCAGCCTATATCAGTCGACTGAGACAGTTACCAGTCGACTGATCCATATCGAAAAATCATACAGTAGCTAGTTTCTCTCCAAAAATACTATTACCAGTCGGCTGCCCCCTGTACCAGTCGACTGGTACCCTAAAAACTGTATTTTTAACATTTTTGACCCAATTTTAGAAATACACCAGAAATTTCACAAATCTCCAAAAATTCTCAAATTTTGTATAGAGGTTTGTGGTACACGTGCCACTCAACAGCTAAGTTGAAATTATTTTTTTATAATTTTAATTTATTGTAAACTCTCCGAAAAGGAGTATATCCTTCAACAATTTGTTCTTCATGAATGTCATCGCCTTCATCTACTTAGACGCCTCTATTATCAAGGTTTGCATTGAATGCTCCAAAGTTTACCGACTCTTCTTTGTGTCATCGCCTTCATCTACTTAGACACCTCTATTCTCAAGGCTTGCATTGAATGCTCCAAAGTTCACCGACTCTTCTTTGTGTCATCGCCTTCGTCTACTTAGACGCCTCTATTCTCAAGGCTTGGGCCATGTCACAATTTAAATCCTCTTTCAGAGGAGACATGCACGGGGAAATCATCGGCATTAGAGAATTAGAGGAACCTGAGCTGAGACTTGGGAGAGATTTGGGGGTTTGATAGCTACGGCATTCTAGGCTTCGAGGGTTAATTTCGAATGCAGGCAGGAGGTCGGATCCTTTGTCTCACAGGTGATTCTATCCCTCTGTCTCATTCGTCAACGATGGTCGACGAGTCGTCCGATCGTCAATCGGACACTACCGGCGACCGCCATCCCGAACAAAACTATATCCTGGGGGGTACGATGAACCCGTCGGATATCGTCGCAATTGCGATCTCGCCGTATTCACCGTCGAATCCGACGAGATTATAATACGATAATTCCGACTGATTCACCGTTATCCTAGGATATCATTTGATTCGGAACGACGATAAAAAATTATTAATAGTGTCGGATCGTCGATCGGACGACTCACCGGCCATCGTCGACGAGTGTGGGATAGGCGGGACAGGGATTCTCTGGGACAGAGGATCCCATAGGGGCAGGATGCCAGTGGTGATGAGGATATGGACATGGTGACAATCGTGACAAAAGGCTCGCCAGTTCCCCCCATAACCAATACAGATGAGGTAAATCATAGTGACTGATAAGGCAAGAGGTTTGGGGGGGAGAGACTTTTTACATAGGGTGAAAGGATTTACGCTCCACCAACCCCGTGGCTCGAACACAAAACCTCTAGTGACAATCTACCAATCCCTTACTATCTCAGCTATGCCCGTGGGTGCCAATAACTTGTGCGATTGAGGGTGAGGGAGAAAAAGATTTCATTTCCGCCCAATTTGAGTAGATAAAAAATAGTCTAAAAATTGATTCATAGTTGAGTTCGTAAATTCATGGGAAAATTTGAGAAAACTCCCCAACAGCAAATTAGGCTTTGCATGAACTCCCAACTCAAAATTTCTTTGCATGCACTCCCTGATGAGATTGACAAGACAGTTTTGTGTGTTATTTTTTTCAGTATAAAAGAGTAAAAATTCAGTATACATTGTAAAGATTTGAGTATAAATTGTCTGAGATTTAGTACTAATTTAAGAAATTTGAGTATTATTTGAAAAAAAAATTGAGTATACATTTTTTTATTATATAGTAAAAATTTAAGTACGAATTGATTTAGATTAAGTATTATTTGAAGAAATTTGAGTATAAAATTTAGAAATTTGAGTATGTCAGGTTGCATCCACCACATCATGATTTTCACAAGGGGCCACCGAAATTTTATTCTCAAATTTCTTAAATTAATACTCGATCTCAAATAATTTATACTCAAATCTTTAGAATGTATACTGAATTTTCACTCTTTTATACTCAATCTATCAAGGAGTGAAAGTAAAAAATTTATCAAGTGGGGAGTGCATTGAAAGGTCAATTTGAAATTGGAGAGTTTTCTCCGATTAACCATCTGCTATTTTATAATAAAAATAGTGTAAAGATAAATAATCTATCATTTCTTACGAAATAAACAATTGAAAAAAAAAAAATCTAAGAAAATTTTTCTCAATTTTCTAAATTCATCCTTACAAGTAAATAATCTCTTCGAATTGAAATATTGAGTTATAATATTAAATATAAAAAATAAAACCAAATAATTGTTTGAGGTGTGCACCGAGTTTGGATGGTAATTAAGGTCTTTAGGTAACAAAACCCTATATATAGAGAGAGTTATAGTATTAAGTAAAAAAATTATTCAAATTGATTTTTTTTAAAATAGAAAAGAGTGTGCCAAGTAAGATAGGTAAGGTATTATTTTGATACTAAATGAGAACACCACGTAGACAGTTTGTATTAATTTTTAAAATGTATATTAAAATTTAGGGTATAATATTTAGGTTAAGATAAATAAAAATAAAAAACAACGCTAAATATGGAGCACATCATCCTTCTATAATAATTTAACATATATAATCATATGTTAATTAAAAATATTATTTTTTACAAATGGGTTTCACTTTTATGTAGCTAATTAATTATCTTTCACTTTATAAAAAAATAAATAATACCTTCCTATATCTCTAATAAACCACTCAATTTAGGATATATATATTTTTCCAGTAAACCATTCAACGTCTTATTTTTCTATGCAAGTATTTCTTTTCTTAATGACCATATTCTCTAGGGTTGTCAACAATAAATCTGATCCAATCCAAATCGACTCTAAATAAATTGAATTTGGATTAAAAATTTTTGGATTCGGGTTGGATTTGGGTTGGAGGATTTCGATTAAAAATTTTTAGGTCGGGTTCGGATTGATCCGAATTTAATATTTAGTGGATTTTTAGGTTAAATTAAATTTTATTTTAAAAATTAAGATATTTTATGTATATTAATATCAATATTAGTACGATATCTAAAGTATTGAGATAAAAGTGAAGAATTATAGAGAAAATAGTAAAAAAACGTTTTGAATTGATTTTTTCGGATTGGTCGGGTCGGATTCGGAGTTCGGTTTGGATTTTCGGATTGAATTCGAGTTCATGTATAAGTTTAAAAAAAAAATTCCAATCCGATCCGATCCATTCGAATTGACATCCCTAATATTCTCTTTATTTAACTTTTCTTATCAAAAATATTAATTTTATATATTGCCGAAATTTGAAATTAACAAAATGAAAGTACTGCTCAATTTATTCCAGATCGAATCGATCCAGCAGTACACTGTAACATCGACACGAAATAATTAAATCTGAAGAATGCACGGCAAATCCATTTCGATCGACAGAAGAGATCGAACATCTTCAAGGATGGATCGATACTGCGAGACTAGAGGTGCAAGCTCACGTCCAAGC
This sequence comes from Boesenbergia rotunda, assembly GCA_024364735.1. Classification (NCBI taxonomy): domain Eukaryota; kingdom Viridiplantae; phylum Streptophyta; class Magnoliopsida; order Zingiberales; family Zingiberaceae; genus Boesenbergia; species Boesenbergia rotunda. The sequence goes on along the minus strand of JAGFNQ010008379.1, from coordinate 95,285 downwards.
CAGCTGCGAGCATGCTTAGCCTTCTCGCCGTCGACGACGACGTCCACGTGATCTTTTGCACGCGGCCACATCCCCATCCGACTCGCCATGGCGCCGAGAAAGTTGACCGTCACTCTCTCCCTGTCGTCGTTATCCCTCCTGACGGCCGCCTCCCGTCGGAAATACTGAGGCGGCGGCGCCTCGCGGCCGACATCGTCCGCCAGATACTGCGACGAGGCCGCCGCGTAATAACCGTTGCGGTTTTGCAGGGAAACCAACCGATCGGCGCCCGCGTTCGCGGAGGGCGGCGGGCCCAGGAGGAGGATCCGGCGGTAGGAAGAACTCAGAGGTGCCGGACTGACGTTCGGCGCCGGCACGAACCGTTTCTCGTGGTGATTGACGACGTGGTGGCCGTTTTGCGGCTGCTCGTTCGTCGGGTGGCTCGTCGCATGCAACCGACCGCGCCACGGCTGCTCGTGGGCGTACGGATGGTAGGGCCGCACTTCCTTCCTCGTCTCCCTCAGCACCAGCCTTCGCGCCGCCATCTGCGAGCGATGATCGGCGGCGGACCCAAAATAGTCCACCGGGAATTCCATCACGCGTTGAATATAATTTGCGGTGTTATTCCATATAAGCGTACGTTTGCGGTATTTATAAACGGGAATTCCGCAACAAATCCGTTACCTAAACGGCCCCTCGAAAGTCGAAACTAATTCATTTAGAGTCGGTCTCATAGATATACATGATGACCTACAAAATATAGGTCAATCTAGACTGTTATGTTTGAAATGTCATCCGTCTGAGGTTATGGTGCAGCAGTAGGGTGATTAGTCGCTATTCCAGACATTCACGATTTGATCCCAACTACGATATATTTGTAGGATTTTTTTTTTCAAATGGAGCGCGAATCCTGGGACGCTGGATTTTTAGACCGTCCACCATGAATATTTTCCGAGGCATGTATTAAAGGTAGAGCTGACTTAGATAGCAAAGAACTTAAGACTTGTTAAACAGTGTAGGAGTTGCCAAATTCAGCTCGTCACTTGAGACAAGTGTTGATTGTTGTTCACGTATTTTTAAGTCATTCCATCCGTAATTCAAACGCGGTTGGAAAATGATTTGTCATTTGGAAGGTGAACTGTAACACCCCATAATAAGCCCTTCGTGCATGGGTCGTGACATGGCCGCGCCTGATATTAATTAGGTCCCATGTGACCTAATTATCAATCTTCTTTTATAGAAGAGAAAGATTAATTTATTGTTTTTTTATGGGTTGCAATTATCATTGTATTTATTGAGAGAATATATCATTAATGATAATAAGGCAAGTGATTTAAAAGGAGACTAATTAATTGTAGATAGCAATGTAACGTACGACGGGCAATTATTTTTTTTATAAAAGGAGACTGATTATGTTAAAATCAATTTAAGGGAAACAAAAATTAAAATCGCCTGTTTTTAGAAAAAAAAAATAAAAGTCCGAGGACAGCTATTTTTATAAAATATCCATAACTAGTTGTCGGTTATAAATGCTCTTAATTAGACATATTAAATAATCTAATTTAAAATTACTATAAATTATAAGTAATAAAGATTAGAGTGATTGGAGCTTCTGACATAAATTTTAAAACGGCAAATTTCAAGAATTATCATAAGATATAATTATATAAACAGATTTATTTTTACCACATCATCTATCACATAAAAAGTTATAAACCCATGAGAATATCCCCAACAATAAACCTAAAAAATAAGTTTATTTTTATCACATTAAAAATTATAAAACCACTAATTCATTTCATATTTTTTTTTTCCACATTCACATTTCATATATCTTTATTTATAAATTTCACTTTGTATATTTTTATATTAAATGATTAAATAATTTTTATAATTTAAATATATATTTACGCAAACAAAATATAAAATTTATTTCATATATCTTTATTTATAAATTTTACTTTATAATTTTTTATTTGATAATTAAATAATATTTATAGTTTAAATATAGTATTTTTGAAAAATATTAAATTTATTTAAATTTTAAAAATAAAGCACATATATTCATATATATGGATACAGAATAAATATGGTGCCTAAATATTAATGAGATAATAAAAAGTTGATAAAAATTTGGTTCTTATTTTTGGAACCTAATTTTTTATTAAACCAAAAACCTAAGCCATGGTAAGAAGTTTAAAAACAAAAAAAAAAATAACCCGATGATTTAATCTCTGTTGGAGATGCCCTAAATAAATAATATAAATTAATTATAATCTAAATGTGATAATTAATTTGGGTAGAAGACTAATAACAATAGTCCAGTCTAATTTTATTTAATTTGAACCTCTAAATAATATATACACTTATCAACTAATAATTAGATAAAAATGTAAAACCATCAAACATTACTCTTCGTATATATATAAAATACGCCCGGATTCAAAAATCTACGGCGAGTCCACTTCAAGGTGGCAAAGGATGATTTTTTCATCTTAATATCTCCGTCAATCTATTTTACGATCAACATAGAAAAGATAAATTACGAGGATTACTAATTAAATAATATATGAGAAAAATAAATATTAATTTTATCATAATTTAACTTTCAAATTTCAATACAAACTACAACGAGTCGACATCAGTTTAGCAACCTGATGGCAAATGCTCCAAAACCTCGTGAAATCGTCAACCACCTCCATCTGCTCAATATATAATTTATATATTTTGTAGAAACAACCACGATCATTTATATATAATCCAGGTGTTCGTTCGCAGGATCTAATCAATAACAAAATTGATTTATCTAATTCCATTAAAAATTTTCAACTAATACAAATAAAATTCTACTAATACAAATAAAATAAAGAAAAAATTAGTAAAAATTTTCCAAATCAAAACTTGGATTTGTATACAGTCCCCACCTCATAATCTCTTTATATGCACTCTACTCTCTGATGAGATTGACAAAATAATTTTCTATATTATTTTATTATCAGTATAAAAGAGTAAAAATTCAGTATATATTATAAAAAATTTGAATATAAATTATTTAAAATTGAATACTAATTTAAGAAATTTAAGTATAAAATTTCGATGACCCTTTCTGTGAAGATTTTGATGCGGTGACCTTTTCATCATGATCTTGATGCAACCTCACATACTCAAACTTTTAAATTTTATACATAAATTTTTTAAATAATACCTAATTTAAATCAATTAATACTTTTTTTCTATATACTGAAACAATATGTACTTAAGTTTTTTCAAATAATACTCAAATTTCTTAAATTAGTACTCAAATTCAAAAAAATTATATTTAAATCTTTACGATGTATAATAAATTTTTACTCTTTTATATTATAAAAAAAATAATACAGAAAATTATCTTGTCAATCTTATCAAGAAATACACGTAAAGATTTTATTTAGGACAATCTTATCAAAAATACACGTAAAGATTTTATTTAGGACTGAGTTTCGATTCGGAGAATTTTCACCCATTTTCCCACATAACAGACCATTTATTCTTAAATAAAAAAAATGTTTATTAATTTATAAAAACGACGACATAATTTTTAAATATATGAAAATTTTAAAAACACTATTACATTGCACCGGGACGTGATGATTTTGATCGTTCATCCGTTGAAACGACGATTCTTTTCGCCCCAATTTCTCGGGAACGTGTCGAAGAAGGAAAGAGCGACCGGAATGTAACGTGTGACGGGTGAGAGAGAAAGGAGCGGCGTGACCGCTCTATTCTTCCTCTCCCGTTAATTGCGTGCTTAATTTTTCCTTTTTAAAAAAAAAATATTTCTTTCCCTTTTTAGTTATTTACTCAACCCCATTTCCCCTCCATCTCCTCTCCTAAACCAATTCTCTGCGTAGACCTCACTTTCCCCCAAAGACGAAAGGGCAGATCCAGGGTTTATCCGTCGAGCAGGTGGAGGACGGCAATGGCGTCGAAGCCCGTCAAGGTCGAGGAGCTGGTCGCCAAGAAGCTGGCGCTGTGGCACACCCGCACGTTCCGCCCCATCATGACCCACGACGAGCTGGAGCCCCTCCTGTCCGCCGCCGGCTTCGTCCCGCTCCCCCTCCCGCCGCCGTCCGAGGGGGGCAGAAGCAACCCCCGGCCGTCGCGTGGAGGGAGTACGCGTGGCGGTCGGAGGCGGCGGCGGGGGGAGGAGGCGGGAGGGGGAAGAGGAGGAGGCACGGCGCGGCGGTGCCCCGCCCGCGTCTTCCGCACCCCCGCATCGACGGCCTGCACCTCATGACCTACAAGGCCTTCTTCCTGGCCCTCGAGTTCTACCTCGGACCCACCCGCGTCCCCAATCTCTTCCACGTCAGGTGCGAACTCCTCCTCCTCCGCCCCCAATTTATCCGCCAGTTGGAACGGTAAACAGTTAAATCTCTCCCTCGTTCTGTTCCAGGACCATGTCCCTCGCGCGGCCGCAAGACCGCGTGTTCGAGAGATCGTACCGGCCCATGAGGGACTGCGAGATGGACGACGAAGGCATCCTCGTGTACCGCGACGGAACCCTCGATCACGTTACCAGGATCATTTGCAGCCAGTACGGCAGTGATGAAGTCGACGACGACGACGACGACAGCAACCGCAGCAGCACCGATGCTTCTCTAATCAGCTCTAGCGCCGATAACTCCATGAAGAAAACCAAGCGGGAGGATGGCTTCAAGAACGCGTCGTGTCTGGTTCCGCTCAAGGATCTTTTCCCAGCTTCGCGTAGGGATTCTTGATTTAGTTCTTTCTTCTTCAGCATTTTTTACTATTATCTAAAGAAGAATCAAACAGTAGTGAGTCAGTTTTTTAATTTTCTTAGAGATATTCTAATTCGTTACTTGCTGTTAGCCATCAAACTCTATACGGTCCATATGTGACATGGGCCGGTCAAAAATTTTAATCAAAAAGTCAATTAGAGGTTAAAGTGGATTCCTTATCTTGGGTTACGATTCATCTGAGACTCCTGTGACTTGATTTTTCCGAGTCAAACTCGACCATCTAACTTTTTCAGCTTGGTTAATATTCTGGTCGACCCACATCCTAGCTGATTTATCGTTTACCTAGAACGTGAGAGTGTAGCCGTAAGGTGTCAATTCGGATGAGTCGGATCGGGTTCGGATCGAGTTAGAATTTTTTTTAAACTCTCAATCCGTACTCGATCCGAACCCGAATTCAACCTAAAATGTCCAAATCCGAACCCGACAACCCGATCCGAATCACTCGAAAAAATCGATTCAAAAAACATCTTTTTTTGTTATTTTCTTATAATTCTTTATTTTTATCTCAATACTCCATGTACTAATATTATATTAATATACATAAACATATTTTAATTTTTAAAATAAAATTTAATTTAATCCTAAAAAATCCACTAAACATTAAATTCGGATAACCCGAACGTGACTCAAAAATTTTCAATCCGAAACCCTCCAACCCGAACCCGACCCGAACCCGAAACTTTTTAATCCAAACTCGATTTTTTTTTTATCGATTCGGGTTGGGTCATCAGGTCGTGTTGATTTTTGACACTCTTATATAGCCGTTTCTATTTAAAAATACAGACAACGTAATCGTTTCTCTCAGGAGATATGGGCAAATACACGGGTAGCATAAGGGCATAGTTGCGACTCTATTTAAAATCGTTCATCCAAGTATATTTACATAGTTATCTAAACCCTTTTACAAATATTTTGCTCTCGTCTTCTACTCCAGTTCCTGTGTTAACTTGTGTATCAGGGTGGTCCACTCGTGTTCAATCTCGGCATCCATTTTAATCTCTGACTGAGTATTGCAAATATCCCGGGAGCTCTCCTCAAGACCGAAGCATCTCAAATCTTCCTCTCCTAGTTGCCTTTCGCTCGCCTGACCGTGATAGGAACACCATGATACAGGAATTCCAATTATAGTGAACCTTACCAAGAAACACTCCTGTCGCGAAACGAGGTGAAAGTCCTAAGGGTCAGATGGTTGCCCGAGTGCCACGAGCTACTGACTCGGCGCCGGCCTGGCTATGAACTGCAAGGCGGCGACCGTTAACTAACCCGTCGGAAAATTTCCTCGGTCAGGTCTTTCGACGGTCAAGTCAGAATCCGCAAAAATATAAGGCGGCTAAAGGAAATGCAGTAAAGGAGAGTGCAATTGCGCATACCTGCAGAATAAGAAGGGGAGGAGCTTATATAGCCGGGGGAACTGACAACCCCTATCTGTGTCAATGAGACAAGGGTATGATGCTTGTCAGCTCGAGGAGAGCACCGGAAGGTACTGTAACATGGCGCGGGGTGCTCGAATAGTACAACCGTACCGAATCAGGGGTGTTCGGGATCGACTTGCCCGATCTTCTGTCAGGGCCGATCGGTTAATGCTTCGGTAGAGTTCCTGGCTCGAGAATTCCCCGGGTGAGGTCTTCGTCGGCCTTTCCGCTAGCTCTCTGTGGCGCCAGGCTGACTGACTGAGCTACCCTTAAGCTAGGACGGGATCAACAGGAATTGGACATTTGACTAGAAATGACTAGATAAAATCCTAGATTTGTGCACAAATCAAGAATATTAAGCAGAGAGATTGACTGTACTTAACAAAATTCTTCAAGACGTAGACGCCGAATACACAGCCGTCGATACCAGCAAGCGAAGCATTCAGTCCGCTGGCCTCCACTCTCTGTGAGAAGAAGTGAACCTGAATACTTTCTCAAAGCGTCCCTGCATATGGAAGATGCAGAGGTCAACGAAAGGTACACAGGAAAGATTTGTTAAAAGAGCCAAAACAGAGAAGAAAGAGCCGTTCACAAATTTGGTTAAGATTTTACCATGTAACCTAGAGAATAAGTTAGAAACAATGCAAAAGGTGGAACCGTAATCTTAACGGCCCTTGGTCTCGACTCCACAAATATACAGAGGGAGACAAATCACGGTTTTACTGGTGGGGTAAGGCGCTTGGGGCCGAGAGGATTTAAACTAATAGATTAGGTTTTTATCCCGTGTGCAACTGACGACTCTCGAACTTGAGATCTCCGATGCAAACAGCCAAACATCTTACAAATCGAGCCAGCCCGCGGGGCGAATAAGTTGGAAACAAGCACCGATAAGAGGCGTACAAAATATAAAGTTGAAGAAAAGTGTGACCAAGAAATTGCAATTGCTGCAGGACAGAGCCGAATGAATATTTGAAAAATTATCCATCCTGCATATCAGTATAGTTTATATGCAATCAAAATACCTCTCCAGCCTTCACAGAAACAACATGAGCGAACACAATCCCTCCTGATTCTGCATGTACGGTGAATTTTCTTCATCATCATGAAAAAAAAAATACAGAAAATTAAAACTTTTGGCTAGTAGAAGAACGTCAGAAGCTTCTGTGGATCATAGGAAGGAGACCTTTTGACAGTAAACACCAATAAACGGTAAGTAAACTAAAAAACATAAATACATGTACAGCAAGTAAACCAATCGCATGCTCAGCGTTGGCGTCTAGCAGCCCATGAACTCCGAAGATAGTACACTTCCAAGAAAGATGGCGCCACAGACTCGCGCATGATGAAGAATAAAAATGAACAAATTTTTGAAGAAGATTTTCACGCGTTCCTGAAACTTCACTCGCTGCACAGCGATCGTCGAACAAACAAGGGGATGGATTGGTAGAAAGTTTGAATTGCTACCCAAATAACGCAGCTCAAAATAACAACTGCGGAGTGATGATTCGAGCGCTCTTAAAACCCTAGATAAGAAATCAAATACTTGCATCAGTAACAAACAGGGACAGCAAAAGCGGCAACAAAGTATCAAGCTAGAAGTAACGGAAGAGTACTAAGCAGGCAAGCATTTGATAAAAAATGACAAGATAGAAATAGTAATGAGAAGCAATAGGAATAAAAAATGACAGAAATCATGAAATATAGAAGAACAAAGGGATGAGAAGTAGGTCAGTAAAAATTTAAATAGAATAAATATAGGGAAATTTGGTTGCAAAGATCGATCTATTCTTCCTATTAATTTGGTTTAGATTTTAAAATTTTTTAATCGAATAAATTGAAATTAAAAAATTATACATAAATCTCTCATGAAATATAAAAATTCAGTTTCAATTTGGTATAATCTCTCGTTATTTAAAAAAATAGATTATTTCGATTTTCAAACGGAGTAATCGATATTTTATTGGTTCATTCTTTTTAATTTTTATTAAAAAATTTGGTCTATTGGGTTAGTTTATAATTTTTGATTATTTTGATTTTTCGATTAATTGAGTTCAATTTGATTATCTTTTTCACCCAATACTCATGTTTAATTAGAAGAGATCTCCATTAAAATACATGAAAAAACCTTAATTATGTTTTTTTAATAAGTAAATTGTATATATTAAAATAAAATTATAGTACGTTACTGAAAAATTAGTAGCTCCCATAACAATGAATTTAACTATACGCTCCTATAGATTCTCTCACTGCCTAATTACCTTTCATCAAAGATATAATTTTTTCTGGCTCTCCACATAAGCTATATCTAAGTCGATGTCTTGTTTTAGTCAAGTATTTTTTCCCAACGGGCAACTTAAGATGAATCAAACAGTGTATCAGAATTTTATTTTTCATGGGATGTTAGATATATCCTACTGATTACCGTAATTCACATATTTCAGTGTTGTGATTAAGTGTCTGGGCTGCTACTGCTAGCCATAATCCTCCCAAGTCTCAACCAGTTGAAGTTCTATAGGATTGCATGGTAAAAAGGATTCATGCATAGAGTTTGCTATATTATCATCCAGTTATAAGTTTCTGAAGTTGCTATTATTATCATCCAGTTGTAAGTTTCTGAAGCTAACTTATAGATTGTGACCGATCAAACTCTATGAAAAATTTTCAATACTGATTCTTGAAAGAATATGAATGTAGTTCAATCCTTTATCTGCTGCATGCAAGTAAGCATGGGGGTTCTCAAAGTCATTTGATGCGGCAGATATGGGAAAAAAAATGATAAATTAAATAATAGACGATTCTGGAATGATCGGTTCGGTTCTTAAAAATTTTCTATCAGTCATCAACGGTTTGATCCCCAGCTATGACCAATTTGTAGGAATTTTTTCTCCAAATGAGGCACGAACCCTGGGATGTTGGGCTTCTAAACTGTCCACTGCGAGCTCTTCCCGATTTACCCTGGCGGCGGGTGGGAAACTGTTGATGCAGTCTGACTTGATTGTTGTTTTGATGTTGACACCGATTTAAGTTCGGTTGAGTGAGAATTGAGATCAGATAGTTAAGTTCGGATTAAGTGTACTGGTCAGAGAGAGCTCGGTAGCTCGTTCTCTGGATCGGGATGAGTCGGAGAGGGCTCGGTAGCTCGTTCTCTAGACCGGGATGAGTCGGAGAGGGCTCGGTAGCTCGTTCTCCGGACTCTGGTCAGAGAAGGCTCGGTAGCTCGTTCTCTGGATCGGGATGAGTTGGAGAGGGCTCACCGATGCTTCTCTAATCAGCTCTAGCACCGATAACTCCATGAAGAAAACCTAGCGGGACGATGGCTAAAAAGAACGCGTTGTGTCTGGTTCCGCTCAAGGATCTTTTCCCAACTCACGCAGGGATTCTTGATTTAGATATTTCTTCTTCTTCTACATTCTTTACTATTATCTAAAGAAGAATCAAACAGTGAATCAGGTTTTTTTTAAATTTTTCTTAGAGATATCTACTCGTTATCGTTACTTGCTGTTATCCTCGTCAAACTCTATACGGTCCATATGTGACATGGCCCGGTCAAAAATTTTAATCAAAAAGTCAAGTAGAGGTCAAATATGAGACTCCTTAACTTTTTTCCGACTCCAACTCGACCACCTAACTATTTCAGCTTGGTTCATAGTTTGGTGGACCCACATCCTACATGATTCATCGTTTTCCCTAGAACGTGAGAACGTAGCTGTTTCTATCTAAAAATACAGACAACGTAGTCGTTTCTCTCAGAGGATATGAGCAAATACACGGGTAGCGTAAGGGCATAGTTGCGGCTCTATATAAAATCGCCCATGCAAGTATATTCACATAGTTATCTAAACCCTTCTACAAATCTTTTGCTCTCATCTTCTACTCCGTGTTAACTTGAGTATGAGAGTGGTTCTCTCGTGTTCAATCTTGGCATCCATTTTAATCTTGATCTAGTATTGCAAATATCCCCGGAGCTTTCCTCGAGACCAAAGCATCTTGAATCTTTCCCCTCCTAGTTGTCGGGAATTATGAAATATAGAAGAACAAAGGGATCAGAAGTAGGTCAGTAAAAATTTAAATGAAAAAATAAAACCAATTTAAATTTAAATTTAAATTTATTAATTTATCAACAAAATTTGAAAAAATCTATTCTTCCTATTAATTTAGTTTGGTTTAGATTTTAAAATTTCTTAACTGATTAAATCGAATAAATCGAAATTGAAAAATTAAACGTACATCTCTCATGAAATATAAAAATTTGGTTTCAATTTGGATATAATCTCTCGTTATTTAAAAAAAATCAGTTATTTCAATTTTCGATCGAAATAATCGATATTTTATTGGTTTAATTTTTTTTTAATTTTTATTAAAAAATTCGGTCGGTTCGATTATTTTGAAAATTTTGATTATTTTGATTTTTGATTAATTGAGCTCGGTTTAATTATGTTTTCACCGAAGACTCATGTTTAATTAGAAGAGTTCTCCATTAAAATACATTAAAAAAACCTTAATTATGTTTTTTTAATAAGTAAATTGTATATATCAAAACAAAATTATAGTACGGTACTGAAAAATTAGTAGCATCTCCCATAACTGTGAATTTAACTATACGCTTCTATAAAACTTTTCACTGCCTAATTACCTTTCATCAAAGATATAATTTTTTCTAGCTCTCCACATAAGCTATATCAAAGTCGATGTCTTGTTTTAGTCAAGGATTTTTTTCCCAATGGGCAACTTAAGATGAATCAAACAGTGTATCAGAATTTTATTTTTCATGGGATGTTAGATATATCCTACTGATTACCGAAATTCACATGTTTCAGTGTTGTGATTAAGTGCCTGACCTACTGCTAGCCATAATCCTCCCAAGTCCCAACCAGTTGAAGTTCTATAGGATTGCATGGTAAAAAGGATTCATGCATAGAGTTTGCTATATTATCATCCAGTTATCAGTTTCTGAATTTGCTATTATTATCATCCAATTGTAAGTATCTGAAGCTACTTATAGATTGTGATCGATCAAACTCTGTGAAAAATTTTCAGTACTGATTCTTGAAAGAATATGAATGTAGTTCAAACCTTTATCTGCTGCATTGCAAGTAAGCATGGGGTTCTCAAAGTCATTTGATGCGGCGGATATGGAAAAAAATTAAGGATATAGAAAAAAAAATGATAAATTAAATAATAGACGAATCTGGAATATTCCGTTCGGTCCATGAAAATTTTTTCTTCCAAATGGGGCGTGAACTCTGGAGCGCTGGACTTTTAGACCGCCCACTGCGAGCACTTCCCAATTTACCCTAGTGGCCGGTGGGAAACTTCTGTGATGTCGGGCCGGTCGCTCGAGATTAGAAAAACCTCGTTAATCATTTTATATTTTTTCTATCAGTTATCAGGATAAATCGGGAAGTACTCACAGCGGATAGTCTAGAAGCCTAACATCCCAGAATTTGCATCTCATTTGGAGGAAGAATCTTACAAAATGAGCTACAATTGGAGATCGAATCGCGGATACCTAGGATGATTATTAGTTACCCTATCACTGTATCATAGCCCCGGGTGGTGGATATGGGAGCTCATATGTAGCATGATCTGATCAAAAATTTTAATCAAAAGTCAAGTAGAGATCAAAAGGGTTATCCGACTCTTCTTATTCAGTTCACCAAACTCCCGCCATTCCATTCATCTGACTCTTATTCAGTTCATCAGACTCCTACAACTCGGTTCTTTCGACTCTTTTAATTCGGCCACCAAACTATTTTAGGTCGGTTCACTCTCCAATAGGACTCACATCCTACTTGACTTATTATTGTTTTGGAAAACATGGATAAAATAGTCATTTTTCTCGAAAAATATAGATAACATAGTTATTTCCCCTAGTAAATGTGGATAAATGCTTGGGTAAGTAGGAAGAGCAATGATACGTAATAAGAATTTCTAGTATGAAATCCAATATGAATGACGTGACACTTTTTATATACGCATCCGATTGCCACTTGGACACCAACGGCGGCCTCCGGCCGCCGCCCCGAACCAAACTATAACCTGGGGGGCATAGTGAACCCGTCGGGGATCGCTATAATTAGAACGACACGTCATTCATGTTGGTTTCATGCTAAAAATTCTTGTTGCATATCATTTTTCAAGTAGGAAACCAGAGACGATGGGAGCTATCCTGTGCGGTAGCCCAACCCTCGCACGACAAGCTATTAGATATAATAAAAATAATAATAATAATAATATTATGGTTAATAACAGATTTTTATTAAAAACAAATAACAATTTCTCATGGATTAAATTTTAAAATAATTTAATAATAATTAAATAATAGATATTGAATTCTAATATGAGATCATACATTAAAATTAATTTTTAAATTGTTTCATAATTATTGATTCTTAACTATTAAATATTTAATAAATAAATAAATTGTATCATCTAACATGAAATAAAAATATCGATTTAAAATCAAATTAGAATTAAATAAAATTTATCAAGTAGATTCGAAGATAAGGATATGTTGATCCAAATCATAATTGATTTGGATTTAATTTGATAAAATTTTGATGAATCAGATGTAAATCAATTTCATCGATTTAATACATGTTAATGATTTTTTAAAGAAAATATGTTCTATCTTTTCTTAATATTCTCTTCTAAGTCTCGGCTAACAATACTTGTTGTTTTGCCGATATTCGTCCGCTCTTGCATTTTTTTTCTTCCTTATAGAGGAAATAAGATGTTCAGGTGGTATGCTATAGGTATTTGCTTGTTAGAACTCCTTTTAAGGACCCACGTTTTCTGGCATCATTTACAATTGGACGATCCATTAATCCAATTGGAAGAAGATTTTAAATGGATAGATATTTTTGATTTTCACTAGAGACTGGGAATTGATGGACTTTCCATAGGACCCATTTTACTGATAGGATTTATCACCAGTTTAGCTACTTTAGCAGCTGCTCCCACTATTTCACGCACAAGTTTTTATGAGCTAACTTCTTCTTCTTTTGATATTTTTCTTCCTTCGCATGGACATATACACATGTATGGCTATTTTAAGTTATGTCTATTATTATTATTATTATTATTATTATTATTATTATATAATTTTTGTTAAGTATAAATCACACACGAAGTGAATATGTTGAATTAAAATCAGATTGGAATTCAACAAAATTTATCGGGTAAGCACGGAGATAAAAAATATGTTGGTCCAAATCTGGATTAATTTGGATTTTATTTGGATAAGTTATGAATGAAACAAATTTAATTGGGTTAAATCAATTTAAAATGAGTTTAAAATTTTATTTAAAAAACTTTTTTTTTCTCTTTTCTTTTTATTCTCTTCCGCGCTCTCACCAACTCACGTGTGAACCTTCACTCATAACCACTATCTGCGTGGTAAGGTTTTTCCCTCATAGACATAGTCGTCGATATAACCACTCTTGACTGAGTATCAGCCTAGCTCGCCTTTTATTTATGGATCCGTCCCTATGGATAACATAAGGGCACAGTTGCAACTCTGTGTATCAGCCTAGCTCGCCTTTTATTTATCGGTTCAATTTTTTCAATTTTATAAAATTCGGCCGGTCGGTAATTAGTTTGAAAATTAAATTCGATTATTTTGATTTTTAATTAATTGAGTTAAGTTCGATTAGATTTTAAATGAACACTCCCATCTTAAGAAGATTTGCTCCATTAAAAAAAGGAAAAAAACCTTAATTATTTTTTAATAAGTAAATTATATATATCAAAATAAAATTAGAAAACCCTACCAAAAGATTAGTAGTATCTCTAATAACTATGAATTTGTATGCTTTTATAAATTTTTTCACTGTTTAATGATCTTTCATCAAAAATACAAAGAGAATATATATCTCTAGCTCTCCGAAGGTATATCAAAGCCAATATTCCAAGACTTCTTGCTTCAGTGATGATTGAACCTTCTCAAAGAAAGCGTTCGAAAACATATAACATCCGTGGATAAATAGACACCTCTTATCCTATATACAATCACTTTTTAATCGTTTATCATAATCCTACCATGAGAGAACACCCAAAGACTAGGTGTTCATGTATTTCCATATCTGACCTACAGAATGGACAATATTGATCTTTGAAATATTTCTTCTTGCCTCTGGTTGGAAATCACTTCTGAGTCAGCGTTCATAATGTAAATGCATGACTATGTTGTAAGTAAGAATTTCATACCATTGATTTGGGTGGATGTGACCTGGGTGAATGTGGGACCCACTCGGACTTGTCTCCGTGCAGTTCGGATCCTCTGTCCTCGATTTTCTCTGTCCCTTGTCCCGAGCGAAAAACGACAAAGAGAAAACGCGTGCGGCTCGCGTGACTTTGCCGAGTGTCAGTTTAGAAGTCGAATCGCGTCCCCTCACGCGGCCGAACCACCGTCGGAGAAGATGACGCCGAATCGGAGGTCCGTCTGAAGCATGGGAAGCACCGCACTGTGCCGCCGCCGCCGTCGGCGTCGGCATCAATGACATCGTACTTGGAGAGCTGGTCCAGAATGGCGCCGAACTTGCTCAGCCACCATGTCTTGGCGTCGGCCACCATGAACTGGACCTCGCCATTGAAGTGGTCGGCGGTGATGAAGAGCGGAACCAGCACATCAGTGAAGTCGTGGAAAAGGTTACCTGTGAAGCAGGCGGTGGAGAAGACCACCACAGGCACAGTGTGGTTCTCAGTGCAGACGGCGGGTCGCTCGTGATCTGGGAAAGGCTTCAGCGTCCACTCCTTGACATTGGAGAGGGCGAACTGGTCGTGCTTCCGGGCGTAGGGCTTCACCTTCGGATCCCGCCCTATCTTTGTCACCGTATGAACAGCCAACGTGACAACATGGCCTGGCCAACTTCAGGGTCCATGTCATTGTACGGGTAACTAGCTTAACACTCCCTAGCCGGTCCCAGGGTCTATGCCGGCCGGTCGGACTCAAGGCGGCCGGTCAGAATAAATGTAGCGGTTCATCCGGCCGGTCAATCCCGGCCGGCCATCATAAAGTTATTATACCTCGTTTAGTCAGGTACTGCCGCCCAGCCATAGAAGTGCTACACGCCTAATTGTTCGGGTGCATCCGTCCGGCAACTCTTCACATACATAGTCTCCCAGGCTTGCACGCCCGGCGCCCACTCGGGCACTCTCTCCCAAAATCACCCAGGGATAACGACAAAATACACCTACACCAGCTGCAGATAACAGGCTGTCACCACTCGTGTGAACTGACACTCCCGGGCACGCCGTCCTGTCGCGCCGTTGGTGTCAGGCGGCGCCTGTCAGAGACGTACAGAAACCTGTCTTTGTCCTCACATAAGACAAACAGTATGCGACAAGGAATGTTAGCTACAAATCGACATAAGCATACAATAGTCCCTGATCCCGTCAGAGAATCCTGACACCAAGTCAGAGAATCCTGACACGGGTCAGACTTGGTCCATTTCCCCGGCTATATAAGCCCTTCCCCTCCTCATTATCAGGTACGCGCGAAGCCCCTCGTCTACATACTGCATCATTTTCCTGTTCATCAGAGTACTGACTTGACCGTCGGAGGGCCTTGCCGGGACGTCTCCCGGCTAGGTTGCTAACGGTCATCTTCTCCAGCAGGTCCAGGTCATCCCGTCGGAGATCCACCAGGCTACTTCTTCTTCCATTCGGTCGGAGGACCCCCCCACTTGCTGAGTCATTCTGGGCGAGGGCATCCCGTCAGCATCCACGTCACTCTTCTCTACACCGTCATCCGGTTACGGCTCCACTACGCTCGGCGACAGGATCAAATTTGGCGCTAGAAGGAGGGCTTTCTGCCTGATCGAGAGCGAAGAATGGAAAACCCCAATCCACTGACGGTTACTCTTTCGCCAGAAGAATACGAAATGCTGATGGCTGTCCGGACACAGAAGGCACAACAATCGCATCCGCCGACTGGTAGTCAAGGGGCCCGGCCCCCTGGGCCCTCTATGCGGGGAAATTCAGAAGGTATGGCTGCTCAGCCCGACCCCTTCATTCCAAATTATCCCCGAGCACTTTTTCGGAACGAGGCCCACTCGGCCCCGACCGAAGCTTCAGCGTCCAGCCTGGCGCATCAGGCGCGCCCAGATAAAGGGAAAGGTTTGGCCGACCCCGCCGCGGCCTATCCGACTCACAGCCCTTTCTCTTCACAAATTCTTGGAGATCCCGTCCCCAAGCATCTACGGTTCTTCACCATGCCTGAGTACTCGGGGGCCAGTGACCCCGAGGAGCACGTCATGAAGTTTGAGAGCGCCGCCCTGTTGCACCAATACCCGGAGGGCGTCAAATGCCGCGCTTTCCTGACAACCCTCTCCGGGCAGGCTCAACGATGGTTCGACGGACTCCCGGGTGGATCAGTCGGGAGTTTCGCGGAGGTAAAGCGGCTGTTTCTGCAACATTTTGCAAGCAGTCGGAGGCACCATAAGACCAGCCTCAATTTGTTCGCTCTGAAGCAAGGTCCGAAAGAATCACTCCGGGCCTACATCCAGAGGTTCAATGGAGTAGCTATAGAGGTGCCCAATACCACGCCCGAAGTACTGGTCACCGCCTTCTCACAAGGGCTCCAAGAGGGTGATTTCTTCCGATCCCTGATCAGGAAACCACCGAAGGATTTCGACAGCCTGCTCGGGAAGGCTGTTAAGTATATCAATGTAGAGGAAGCGCAAGCCGCCCGGAGGAAGGAAGTGATAGTTAGCCCACAGCCCGCACCTCAACACAACAGATCGCCAGGAGGGCCGATTCGCAGTCCCCGACCGGCCGATCGGCCTGGAATGAGGCCCCAGCAAGTGCAGGTGGCACAGGGGAATTGGCCCAACAGATGGGCACCGTATTGTGTGTTTCACCAGTGTAATACGCACAACACTGAAGACTGCCGAGCGGGCGGCAGAGCTCGGACCCCACTCGGCAGGGGTCAAGGACGACAAACCCCGCAGGGGCGCGGGCGTGGTCATGGAGCCACAGCCCAACAAAGACAAAGGAGTGATACCCCCGTCGCCCGGCAATTGTTTCCTCAGCCTGAGCAGGAAGAGGCGGAGGAACTTGACGAAGATCAAGCGAATCACCAGAACGCCGTCCGAGGAGGCGTCAATGTGATTTCCGGCGGCCCGACCGGAGGCGACTCCAACCGAGCCAGAAAGACGCAGGTGCGCCGACTGGAAATTCACCAAGTTGGAGTCAGCACCTCTCAAGCTCAAGGGCCCCAAATCAGCTGGGGGCCGCAGGATTTACAAGGATTGGAGGTGCCGCACGACGACCCGCTGGTCATCACGGCTGTCATCGCCAACTACGAAGTCCACCGCACCATTGTGGACACCGGCAGCTCGGTAAACATTTTATATAAACGAGCTTTCGATCAACTGCAAATTGAATTATCGCAGCTGGAGTTGGTGGCTACTCCCCTGTTCGGATTTACGGGGAACGAAGTACAGCCGATCGGACAGATACGGCTAGCCGTCTCACTTGGAGAAGAGCCACTCAAGAGAACCCGATGGACCACGTTTCTGATTGTGGATGCGCCAGCTGCCTACAACGCCATTCTCGGTCGACCGGCTCTCAACGAATTCAAAGCGGTAGTCTCCACCTACTACCTCAAGGTGAAGTTTCCGGTCGGCGACAGGGTCGGCGAGGTGAAGGGCAATCAGATCGTGGCCCGGCGCTGCTATGCTGATGATGTCCGCTCGGGAGGTCAGAAGGCAAGGCGGGGCTGCAACATGGTGCAAGCCTCCCCTTGGGCAGAATTGCGGGAGGACAAAGAAGAGGTACAACTTTTGCCCGGTCGGGAAGATACCATGATACAAATTGCTGCAGGACTTTCCGAGGAGCTGAAGCAATCCCTAGTCGACTCCCTCGCTCGAAATCAAGATGTATTTGCCTGGTCGGCGAAAGACTTAAAGAGGGTCCGGCCGGAAGTAGCGGAACATCAATTGCACGTGTACCCGGGTGCGCGGCCAGTAAAGCAGCGGAAAAGGGACCGCAGCGCCGCCCAGAATCAAGTCATCCGGGCGGAAGTAGAAAGACTGTTGGAGGCAGGACACATCCGGGAGGTCCAGTTCCCGGCCTGGCTGGCCAATGTGGTGCTGGTGGCCAAACCCAACGACAAGTGGCGGGTATGCATTGATTTCCGAGACCTCAATCGTGCATGCCCGAAAGATTGCTACCCACTTCCACGGATTGATCAAATGGTGGACTCGACGGCCGGCAGCGAGTTCATATCAATGCTGGATGCGTACCAGGGATACCACCAAGTCCCGCTGGCTGCTGCTGATCAGGAGAAGGTTAGCTTCGTCACGGCTGACGGCACCTACTGCTACACCGTCATGCCGTTTGGCCTCAAGAATGCGGGCGCCACCTACCAAAGAATGATGAACAAGGTGTTCCGGTCGCAGATGGGGCGTAACGTTGAAGTATACGTCGACGATATTCTGATCAAGACTGCCCGGGCAGAAGAACTAATCCCCGACATTGAAGAAACTTGCCAAACTCTACGGCGGTTTGGCCTGAAGCTTAATCCGGCCAAATGTCTATTCGGGGCTCGAAGCGGGAAGTTCCTCGGCTATATAGTTACCGAGCGGGGAATCGAAGCAAATCCGGGCAAAGTAAAGGCCATCATGGAGATGCCGGCTCCAAGGAATCTCAGAGAAGCTCAACGGCTGATGGGGCGGATAACGGCCTTGTCAAGGTTCATTTCCCGGTCAGCCGAACGGGGTCTGCCATTCTTCAAGACATTACGTCGGGCCACCAAATTTCAGTGGGACGCAGAATGTGACAGGGCCTTCGAGGAGCTGAAAGCTTATCTGTCTGAGCTACCGACACTCTCCCGGCCGGAGCCGAATGAGAGTTTATATGTATACTTAGCGGCTTCCTCCGACTCGGGCAGCATGGTGTTGGCCCGGCAAGAAAAAACTGAGCAAAGGCCGGTGTACTTCTTTGCCCACTTATTTAAAGGAGCCGAGTGTCGGTACACGACACTCGAAAAATTGGGCTACATACTATTCTTAGCCGCCCGGCGACTCAGACCATACTTCTTATCTCACCCAATTACTGTATTGACTAACAGTAACTTGGGTCGGGTGCTCACTAACCCAGACGCCTCAGGGCGGCTAGTCAAATGGACAACTGAGCTGAGTGAGTATGACATACAATATCAACCCCGACCGGCTATCAAGGCTCAAGCCTTAGCCGATTTTCTCACGGAATGGCATCCCGATGAAGCCGAGGGCGTATGGAAGGTGTACGTTGATGGGGCATCTTCTCGGCAAGGAAGCGGAATCGGCGTTCTCATGGTTTCACCCGAAGAAGAACGGCTACACCTGTCCGTGCGGCTAGAACACAAGGCGACTAATAATGAAGCTGAATATGAAGCACTTCTAGCCGGTCTGCAAGCCGCCCGGCATGTCGGCGCCACCCGGGTGTGGCTATACTCAGATTCGCAACTTGCCATACAGCAACTGGCCGGTAATTTCGAAGTCAACAGCAGCCGGCTGCAAGAGTACATCGATGCTTATGAACAGCTGAAGGCGGGTTTCAGGGAGGTACTCTTACAGAAGATCCCTCGGGAAAGCAACTTGAAAGCGGATGAGCTAGCCAAATTAGCTAGCACAGTCGGAGCTTGGGTGGTCCCTCGACCGGCCTGCCATGCCTTATTCGTCATGCAAATCGAGCAGCAAGCAGAGATCGAATTGGAGACCGATTGGAGAACTCCATTGATTGCATTCTTGACCAGGGGAGAAGTACCATCCGACCGGAAGGAGGCTCGGCTGTTCAGAAAGAGAGACGCGTAATACACCATGGTCGGAGATATCCTCTATAAGCGGGCTCACGCCCGGCCATTACTCAAATGCCTTGGCGGTGAAGACGCAGATTATGTGCTCCGAGAGGTCCATATGGGGGTCTGCAGTAATCATTCGGGGGGTAGAGCCACCGCCCGGAAGGCTCTGTTGGCCGGATATTATTGGCCAACTTTACAGAAGGATGCCGACCGGTTGGCCGCAACCTGCATCTCATGTCAGAAACACCAGTGCCTGCCGCACCGGCCGACCGAAGTAATGAAGACATCTGCTGTCTCTTGCCCGTTTGACCAATGGGGCATGGATATCGTAGGTCCATTTCCTATCGCCCCCGCCCAGAAGAAGTTCTTGTTGGTCGCGGTGGATTACTTCTCTAAATGGGTGGAAGCAGAGGCGCTGGCTCGGATCACCGAGCAGGCGGTGATTAAGTTCTTGTGGCAAAACATTCTATGCAGATACGGGATCCTCCACAAGTTGGTTTCTGACAACGGTCGGCAGTTTCAAGGGAAGAAAATCAAAGAGTGGTGCTCGACATACGGCATCCATCAGGCTTTTACATCTGTGGCGTATCCACAGAGCAACGGCCAAGCAGAAGTCACCAACCGGGAAATCTTGAGAGGGCTCAAAACAAAGCTGGATCATGCAGGAACCAACTGGGTAGAGCAGCTGCCCGGGGTCCTTTGGGCGAACAGAACCACCCCCAGAGAAGCGACCGGGCAGACGCCTTTCCACCTCGTCTATGGCAGCGAGGCGGTGGTGCCGGTCGAGGTCGGTTGTGAATCTGATAGGCGGTTAAGCTATGACGAAGGGAATGATGAAAGAAGGCGCTTAGAGCTTGACCTCATAGAGGAAGTCCGGGAAAAAGCAGCCGCACGGATGTTCACGTACCGTCAGCGTATGAAACAAAGGTACGACCAGAAGGTGTTGCCGCGCTCGTTTCGAGCCGGGGACCTAGTCTGGAAACGTATAAAGCCGGTCGGTGAGGTCAACAAATTACAACCACAGTGGGGCGGACCCTTCAAGGTAGTGGAAAAATTGCATTCAGGCGCTTACTACTTGGAGGATGAACATGGAAAAAGGCTTGACCGACCGTGGAGTGCCCTACACTTGCAAATGTACAGAGAGCCCTAGATTGATGTAATCTTGTAAAACGCAGCATTCTAGCTATAATGAAAGGCTCTCTCGACCGAAGTTGCCGGTCGGCCACACAAGGCAAGTCATACCTGGACGGGACGCAGGCTGACGCGTCATACCCTCCAGAAGCCTGAGTTGGTAACTGACTGGAAGCATCAGCCCACTCGGAAGCCTGGTTTGGCTCCCAGTCGGAAGCGTGGCGGCCCACGTGGAAGATTGGTCCATCCAGAAGCCTAAAGCGGTTCCCGATCGGATGCGTGGCGTTCCACGCAGAAGATTGGTTCCCTTTGGAAGCCCGAGTTGGTAACTGACTGGAAGCGTCAGCCCACTCGGAAGCCTGGTTTGGCTCCCAGTCGGAAGCGTGGCGGCCCACGTGGAAGATTGGTCCATCCAGAAGCCTAAAGCGGTTCCCGATCGGATGCGTGGCGTTCCACGCAGAAGATTGGTTCCCTTTGGAAGCCCGAGTTGGTAACTGACTGGAAGCGTCAGCCCACTCGGAAGCCTGGTTTGGCTCCCAGTCGGAAGCGTGGCGGCCCACGTGGAAGATTGGCCCATCCGGAAGCCTGAAGCGGTGTCCGGTCGGATGCGTGGCGTCCCACGCAGAAGATTGGCTCCCTTCGGAAGCCTGAGTTGGCGACTGACTGGAAGCGTCAACCCACTCGGAAGCCTGGATTGGCTCCTGGTCGGAAGCGTGGCGGCCCACGTGGAAGATTGGCCCATCCGGAAGCCTGAAGAGGTGTCCGGTCGAATGCGTGGCGTCCCACGCAGATGATTGGCTCCCTTCAGAAGCCTGAGTTGGTGACTGACTGGAAGCGTCAGCCCACTCGGAAGCCTGGACTGGTTCCTGGTTGGAAGTGTGACGTCCCACGTGGAAGATTGGTCCATCCAGAAGCCTAAAGCGGTTCCTGACCGGATGCGTGGCGTTCCACGCAGAAGATTGGTTCCCTTTGGAAGCCTGAGTTGGTGACTGATTGGAAAATCGGCCCACTCGGAAGCCTGGATTGGCTCCCGGTCGGAAGCGTGGCGGCCCACGTGGAAGATTGGCCCATCCGGAAGCCTGAAGCGGTGTCCGGTCGGATGCGTGGCGTCCCACACAGAAGATTGGCTCCCTTCGGAAGCCTGAGTTGGCGACTGACTGGAAGCGTCAGCCCACTCGGAAGCTTGGATTGGCTCCTGGTCGGAAGCGTGGCGGCCCACGTGGAAGATTGGCCCATCCGGAAGCCTGAAGAGGTGTCCGGTCGAATGCGTGGCGTCCCACGCAGAAGATTGGCTCCCTTCAGAAGCCTGAGTTGGTGACTGACTGGAAGCGTCAGCCCACTCGGAAGCCTGGACTGGTTCCCGGTTGGAAGCGTGGCGTCCCACGTGGAAGATTGGTCCATCCAGAGCCTAAAGCGGTTCCCGACCGGATGCGTGGCGTTCCACGCAGAAGATTGGTTCCCATTGGAAGCCTGAGTTGGTGACTGATTGGAAACATCAGCCCGCTCGGAAGCCTGGATTGGTTCCCGGTCGGAAGCGTGGCGGCCTACGTGGAAGATTGGCCCATCCGGAAGCCTGAAGAGGTGTCCGATCGAATGCGTGGCGTCCCACGCAGAAGATTGGCTCCCTTCAGAAGCCTGAGTTGGTGACTGACTGGAAGCGTCAGCCCACTCGGAAGCCTGGACTGGTTCCCGGTTGGAAGCGTGGCGTCCCACGTGGAAGATTGGTCCATCCAGAAGCCTAAAGCAGTTCCCGACCGGATGCGTGGCGTTCCACGTAGAAGATTGGTTCCCTTTGGAAGCCTGAGTTGGTGACTGATTGGAAAATCGGCCCACTCGGAAGCCTGGATTGGCTCCCGGTCGGAAGCGTGGCGGCCCACGTGGAAGATTGGCCCATCCGGAAGCCTGATGCGGTGTCCGGTCGGATGCGTGGCGTCCCACACAGAAGATTGGCTCCCTTCGGAAGCCTGAGTTGGCGACTGACTGGAAGCGTCAGCCCACTCGGAAGCCTGGATTGGCTCCTGGTCGGAAGCGTGGCGGCCCACGTGGAAGATTGGCCCATCCGGAAGCCTGAAGAGGTGTCCGATCGAATGTGTGGCGTCCCACGCAGAAGATTGGCTCCCTTCAGAAGCCTGAGTTGGTGACTGACTGGAAGCGTCAGCCCACTCGGAAGCCTGGACTGGTTCCCGGTTGGAAGCGTGGCGTCCCACGTGGAAGATTGGTCCATCCAGAAGCCTAAAGCGGTTCCCGGTCGGATGCATGGCGTCCCACGCAGAAGATTGGTTCCCTTTGGATGCCTGAGTCGGCGACTGACCGGAAGCGTCAGCCCACTCGGAAGCCTGGATTGGCTCCCGGTCGGAAGCGTGGCGGCCTACGTGGAAGATTGGTCCCTCCAGAAGCCTGAGAAGCCTAACATATTTATACTGGTTTGGTTCCCCGACCGGGCGTGTGACGACCCACACCCCTTAGTCGGACCAACCAGCCGGCTAACATAGCCATTTTCCTAACTTGGTTTGGTTCCCCGACCGGGCGTGTGACGACCCACACCCCTCAGAAACAACAGGCCACCCAGAATCCTGAATCAAAATCCGGTCAGGCGGGTGGTGACTCACCTTAGTCAGATCGACCTGTCGTCTACCTTACACGACCATTTTTCCTGCGCTTAATTCGGCTCCCTGGTCGGGTTTAAGGCGATCCATATCCCCCACCCGGCTAGTCGATCAGCAACATTTGCTTAGTCATTATCTAAAGTAACACGTTAAAGGAAAGAGCTTTTTCATTGATAATTGGCTCGGAAGCAGTACAAAAAGGAGAGCCCCAACCGGCGGCTCAGGATTACATTGTTAAAATTTAGGTAAAGGGCTGGAAGAAGTCTTTAGGGAGTAGCTCTTTGACCCGGCTCACTTGGACGGCATTGGCAGGAAGGTCGGCAGGCAGATGGCCGCTCTCTTGGAGCTGCAGAACAGCGCTGTCTAAGCCCATCTTGAACATACCAGATGTCCGCTTGCCCAGCTGCTTGTCGAACTCTTTAGAGTTGATGTAAGCCAGGCGATGTGCGTCCATCCGGGCGGGCTCGCCTGCATGATACAGCTTCAGGCTGTCAATTTCCGCCCGGAGGTTAGCTAACTCCTTGTCCTTGTCCTCCAAGGCAGCGGCTTGGGAGGCCAGCAGTCCTTCAGACAAACGGAGCTCGTCTGCTCGTAAGTCTAAAGCCTTCTCCTAGGCATTCAAGTCCGACTCCCGAGTCGCCAGCTCCTGCTCTTTTTCGTTCATGGTCGTCCGGAGCTCCTCCGAAGACTTCATCAGCGTGTCTAGTTCCGCCTTCAAGGTTTGGGCCTCAGCAGTCTGCTTGTCGAGGTCTGAGCGGGCACGGCGCTGCCTTTCCATAGCCTTCTTCCTCTCCTGCTCAAGGGTCGCGTGCAGGGAAGAAGACAGTGCATACGCCCGCTCGGCTGCCTCCGCTCGGGTGGTTTCCTCCGTCAGCAGCGCCTCGGCGGAACGGAGTTTTTCCTTAAGGTCCAGTATCTCCGAGCGGAGAATAGCTGTACCCTCCTCGCCGGCCGGTAAGTTAGCGTGCGCCTGGCGGAGCTCCAATTCCTCGAGCCGCCGTTCGGCCGCTCGGCGTCCCCTGGTGTTGATAACCAAGGAATAGGCGACGCTCGAGCAGGAGGCCCAAAACTACAATATAAATGTTAGAAAGAAGCAAGTTAATTAAGCATCGAAGCATCGGACTTACATGCGTAGCGTCCTGAAGGAACTGGTCGGCCAGTCGGATCGGGGGTCTGGAAGTCCCCTCCCTCATACCCTGCTCCCAGCAGTCCGCCAATTCCCCGTAAAGGGTAAGCCGCTGCTGAACTTCACAGGGGGTCGCTGGGTCAACCGAGGGGAGATATACGCCGTAGCCACACGGCTGCGAGCGCCGTCCTCCCGAGCGAGACGAACCCGGTGCGTCAGCTGACCGGCTCGCTCTAGCCGGGCTGGCAGTTGCCTCTGCAGGTTGAGAGTGAGAGCCCGACGCAGAAGTCCTCGGGCGCCACTTCAAAGGTTGTGGGTCGGGAGAATCAGAAGAGGACCGACCTACCTCCGTCGGTTCCTCTATACGGTTAGAAGCGCTGGCCTTCCGCTTGGAAGGCAGGGACTTCTGCATGGAAGGCTGAACCTTCTGCTTGCCGGAGGATCTGGTAGGGGCAGGAGATTTTGTTGAGCCGACCGGCTCCACAGAACCGGTCGCCGCTGGTTGGGCAGAAGGAGCCGGAGCGACGGGCTCCGCGCTCTCAGGAATCGGAGGTTGGTCGGGCAGACCGGCCTGACGCAGACGCAGTTGTTCGGCCGCCCGGGCGTTTAACTCTTCGTCTTCCAGGCCCAGGGCCTCATCGAGGGCCGCTTCCCACATCATCTCGGCTGCAAAATCATAAGATATTGAGTTAGGGATAAATGAGTACGAAACAAAAAATGACTTACAGAAGGTGCCGGGCAGGGCGGCAGGCACTCGGCTTAGCCCAAATATGTACAAGACGGCGTCATTGAGAAGTTTCATGCCGTCGAAGCGGAGGCCCCCGAGTCGAGAAACAGCCAGGGTAAATAAGGGGTCGGATTTAAAATTTCTTAAGGGAGTTATAGGGGGCATGTCTTCAACCCATCCGATCGGGAACCCAGGGCTGGTCGGAGGGCTTATGAAGAAGAAATGGGTTTTCCATACCTTATTCGAGGAAGGAATATTCTCCACTATGGATAATTTGGCCCGGGCTTGGAGAAAGAAATTCCTGGCCTCCTGTTTCTTCGGGTAATAAAAGAAATAAAGAACCTCCGGTCGGAGGGGGACTCGGTAAAGGGTAAAGAGAACTATTATGTTACACAATATGCGAATGGCGTTGGGAGAGAGCTGGAAGATAGGCACATGGAAAAAGTTACAGAAGTCTACAAGAAAGGGATGAAGAGGGTAGCGCAGGCCAGACATATGTTGGTCCCGGAAAAACACAAAGAAGCCGGTCGGGGGCTTGTGTGGTCGGTCAGCCTTTGTAGGAACGGCAATGTGGTAGTTTTCAGGGACATCGTAGGCCAGTCGGAGATCGGAGACGGTCTCGTCGTAAAGGGTAGACTCAACGGAAGTGTACCACGTAGGGGCAGCCATGGAGCAGAAAGAAATGGAAGAAAAGGGGAGAATCTGACCGTAGGTGGTGACGAAAAGGATTAGGAAACAGGCGGAGAAGCACGAGGTCGGCGGCGACACGCGAAGACGGCGGCGAGGAGCGAGAAGCACCGAGTTAAAGGGAGAACAGTGGAGAAGCAAATGAGGGTTTCGGCGAAGAAGGAAGCCTATTTATAGTTAGGCCGAAAGAAGGAAGACCGTCCGATGGCGATCCACGTGTACGGAGATCGCCTCATCCATGCCGTTGAGGCGTCCCATGATCAGCCTCGAAAAGAGACGCCGCAGGCGCTGACGTCGCCTGCAGCGGCGACAGGGCGCGTCGTCGTGTCGGCCAGCCGAAAGCTGTCGCGTGGCGGAAAGAATTACGCGCGTTAATGGCCATTAAAAGCTCGTAATCATGGGGATAAATCGCATCCCGGTCGGTCAACCAGCGTGCGCCACGTGGCCCGGATCATTAAAGCGGAGGTGATGCCGTTAAGGCGCCGGTCGCCTCGGGCGTGTCACATCACCTCATTCGACTTAGAATGTCGCGTCTCCATTAATTGACTGACTCGGGCAATCACGAGAAAATCGTCTGGGGGCGCGTGGCACTCCACATTTCTTGCGACTCAAGGCAAACGCTCTCCCGCCCAAACATGTTCAGCATATCTCTCATCGACTAACAATATTCGTCCGGTCGGACGCATTCACAATATACGGACGCGTGGCGACCCACGCTCCCTTCAGTCGGGAATAGTTATTCTGCTTACGCATGACAATGCACGAGGACGTGGCGACCCACGTTCCTCCAGTCAAAATTTTCATCCGCCCGGACATCTTCATCATGTCAATTGCTAGTCGGGGATGCGCGGCGGCCCACGCTCCTCCATCATGATTCGTCCAGCCGGACGGCCTCGTTAAAAAA
The DNA here is from genome assembly GCA_024364735.1 of Boesenbergia rotunda. Classification (NCBI taxonomy): domain Eukaryota; kingdom Viridiplantae; phylum Streptophyta; class Magnoliopsida; order Zingiberales; family Zingiberaceae; genus Boesenbergia; species Boesenbergia rotunda. The sequence continues at coordinate 68,128 of JAGFNQ010008379.1, read as the reverse complement.
GAGTCAGGTGCGTGGCGGCCCACGCCCCTCTCGACTGACAATCTCCTTCCGCCCAGACAGGGCAAGCATACACAGCGCCAGCTGTTGAGCATCGTGTTAAGCCGGCCGGATATTAAAAGGGCAAAATCGCTCGGCCACAGAATGGTTGTACCCACTTGTAGTCCAGTCAGTCGGACTGATCGCCTCCTTCGACTAGACTTGAGGGGAAGGCTATTGATCCCGCCCTATCTTTGTCACCGTATGAACAGCCAACGTGACAACATGGCCTGGCCAACTTCAGGGTCCATGTCATTGTACGGGTAGCTAACTTGACACACCCTAGCCGGTCCCAGGGTCTATGCTGGCCGGTCGGACTCAAGGCGGCCGGTCAGAATAAATGTAGCGGTTCATCCGGCCGGTCAATCCCGGCCGGCCATCATAAAGTTATTATACCTCGTTTAGTCAGGTACTGCCGCTCAGCCATAGAAGTGCTACACGCCTAATTGTTCGGGTGCATCCGCCCGGCGACTCTTCACATACATAGTCCCCCAGGCTTGCACGCCCGGCGCCCACTCGGGCACTCTCTCCCAAAATCACCCAGGGATAACGATAAAATACACCTGCACCAGCTGCAGATAACAGGCTGTCACCACTCGTGTGAACTGACACTCCCGGGCACGCCGTCCTGTCGCGCCGTTCGTGTCAGGCGGTGCCTGTCAGAGACGTACAGAAACCTGTCTTTGTCCTCACATAAGACAAACAGTATGCGACAAGGAATGTTGGCTACAAATCGACATAAGCATACAATAGTCCCTGATCCCGTCAGAGAATCCTGACACCAAGTCAGAGAATCCTGATACGGGTCAGACTTGGTCCTTTTCCCTGGCTATATAAGCCCCTCCCCTCCTCATTATCAGGTACGCGCGAAGCCCCTCGTCTACATACTGCATCATTTTCCTGTTCATCAGAGTACTGACTTGACCGTCGGAAGGCCTTGCCTGGACGTCTCCCGGCTAGGTTGCTAACGGTCATCTTCTCCAGCAGGTCCAGGTCATCCCGTCGGAGATCCACCAGGCTACTTTTTCTTCCATTCGGTCAGAGGACCTCCCCCCACTTGCTGAGTCATTCTGGGCGAGGACATCCCGTCAGCATCCACGTCACTCTTCTCTACACCATCATCCGGTTGCGGCTCCACTACGCTCGGCGACAGGATCACCTTCCATTCCCGCGCCGTCAAGGAACCAGATAAGAACACTGTCTGCGAGCTCCCCTGCACTCTCAGATCGCCCTCCGCCTCGCAGACGTCGGATCGACTACTGGATTCGACACAGATGGGTTTCGACAACTGGTCGGTGGCCAAGGAGATCTCCTCTGCACGCTTGCCCAAGGCCCCATCTCCTTCCCCTGTAATCAATGTAACCCACTTGGGATCAAATTGAAGTTCTACGAAGCCATAATTCCAAAATTGAGCTGATAGAATTACTTTTTAGAGCAAGCTTGCGGCTTCTTGCAGTCACCATCTTGACAGAATCCATCGTCGCTTCCAATTCCGGTGACGCCTGTCGCTTAGCTGCAAAAGAAGAAGCAATATTTCCTGCTCAATAACGGTGGGAACAGAGCAAGAAGACAGGAATCTAAACACAGAGTAAGGGGAGATTGGACTACCATAAGCAGAAGAGCAATACCGAGCTCTGATGAGAGAAAGGACGCAGAGAGAGAGGAGCAAGGAGGATATGAAGAAGGCATTGCCTGCTCGCCTCGGCTCGGCTCTGGAAAAGGCCCTAGTGGACTTCATCTTGTCTCCTCCTCCTCCTCCTTCTCCTGGCCAACTCCACCTCGTTCCTCCGGTGACATTTGCTTGCTCTTATAGCAAGCAGAAGGAAAGCTTCGACCTTTGCCGACTCGGTATCACTCGGTGATTCGTTTGACCTGGCGAGCCCATGATCGACTTTATCTAATTCGAAGCTGTTTCACCGTGTCAAAACCCAATCATTTGCCGTCCGCTACTCCTCCTCGTCCTCTGACCGCCCAGTCTCTAGCGACCTCGTCGAGCTGCCTCTATTTCCCCTTCCTCTCGTCCTCTTCCCCGGTGCCGTCCTTCCACTCCAGATCTTCGAGTTCCGCTACAGCATCATGATGCACACCATGCTTCAGACGGACCTCCGATTCGGCGTCATCTTCTCCGACAGTGGTTCGGTCGCGTGAGGGGACGCGGTTCGGCTTCTAAACTGACACTCGGCGAAGTCACACGAGCTGCACGCGTTTTCTCTTTGTCGTTTTGCGCTCGGGACAGAGGGACAAAAGAAATCGGAGACAGAAGATCCGAACTGGTCTCCGTGGGAGAATAATCTAGTCATAGTAGATCGAAAGGCCGGGTTGGTGGTTCAAACAGTCCTAGGCCAGCAGGTAAAAGATTGTTGAAAGGCCATGCAGATAGGGGTAGCCTGGGTCCTAATGATATCCGGTTAAAGTCTCACTGAGCGGAAAACCCTGCCGACCACTTGATCATGGCTAGGTCCGCTCAAGAAAAGTGGTTGCGGCTGCTCGGAGGCAAGACTCGTGGGAAAGTGGCATCGCGACCTTCCGATCGGCCGAGCACGAACGGTCGGTCGGCCGGGAACAAGCCCGCACACTGAGCAAAGGATATCGTTTACGCACCAATGGAGTACAGATGATACTTGTGAAATCTTGCTAGGGGGCAGTAAGGCGGCGCGGGCCCACCGACTTTCCAGCCAATTAACAAAGGCGGGCAATCGAACCACTAGGTTGAGTTTCTAGACTGTACGATGACAGATTTAGTCCCTCTGTCGGCAAACAAAGCCTACTATTGGATTCACATTAAATTTCTCAGGATACTCTGGTAGGTTTTTGTCTGTCGTCCCGCCTATATAAAGGCCTCCCCTATTCGGAGGGGGCATGCTAAAGAAGAAGAAAAACTCGTGGTTGGAGAGCGTCGGACCTGCTGGAGAAGAAGTAGGGGGGGTCCTCGTAGGACCTACTGGCGAATCTCCTATTCGGTCGGAGGACTCGTCGGAGCTTGGAGAGCGTGGTTGGAGTGCCTTCGTAGGAGATTCGCCAGGTTGGTCTCTGTGTCCTATGCAGGGATCTTCGTCCGTTGTCCTTTTCGAGCACCCGCCCGACCATCCCTACCATTCAGTCTGACCTAACTGATCATTCGATAACGACCTAGCAATTAATCTTCGGTCAACGCTCAAACACGTCATTATCGAGTGGTCCCCTTTCACTTACTGATAGGATTAATACCCAAGGCTTTTTTGGGCCGGGATATTTAAAGAAAGGGCAATTTACTAAAAGGCGTATCCAAAAATAGGTATTTACCAAACAGCATATCATGATTTTATTTTTTATAATTGAGCAGAGTTAAATAGAATCTAACATAAATTAAGTTATTAAAATCATTATTCAAATTTGATTTTTTTTTTTTTAGATTTTTTTTTTGGGGATCAAGTGGGTGTACTATTCCTATTCGAGACGGATGACCAAATGGATTTGGGAGGTAGCATGCTCCGAATTCCTCTCTAATCAAATCGGTATTATAGACTTGAGACCTTATTTTTTATGGCTAATAGATCGACGACAAGTGTTATGCAAAGATTAACAGATTCGTTCGAATACGATGGAGACGTCGCTAGAATATATGATTTCTTTAAGGACAATTTATCAAAAGAGTATTCAAAAATAGATATTTATTAAACAGCGTATTATGATTTCATTTTTATCAAATGACGCATTTAATAATAGTAAATTTCCTCTTATATTCTTCATGTTATCTAATGTCTTTCTCCTTCTCTCTCAGTAATAAATTTCGAGACGTCTACAGATACTTTTTTAGACTTTTATTTTAAAATAATATATTATTTAATCGGCGCCAAAAACGTTGTAAGGTAAACATCAAAAAAAATATTTCAGTTAACAAATATCTTATCTAACGTGATTAAAAATATAAATATATAATTTTTATATTTGATTAATAAAAATTAATATATTAAATAATATTTAATATATATATTAATATATATATATATATAATATTAATAAATATATTAATAATATTTAATAAATATATTAATAATATTTAATAAATATATTAATAATATTTAATAAATATATTAATATCTCATCCTCTTTTTATTAATAAATATATTAATAAATATATATAAATATATTAATATATAAATAAATATATTAATATATCAAAAAAATTTGAAAAAAAATATTGGCTGAAAATTAAAAAAAAGAGCGTGTATTGATTTCAGGCCCACGTTGGGCCTGAAATCAATATTTCAGGCCCAGTGTGGGCCTCAAATTTCTTATTTCAGGCCTAACGTGGGCCTGAAATTTTTTATTTCAGGCCCATCTTAGGCCTGAAATCTTTTGATTCAGGCTCGACGTGGACTCAAATTTTTTTTCTATTTTAAAAATATATTAATATATAAAAAAACCTATCAAAACACTTAATTTCAGATTCAAACACAGGGCCTGAAGTCATCTCAGGAGAGTCTGAAGTCAAATAACTTCAGATCCTATAAATAATTAATTTAATAAATAATAATTAAATATAAAAAAATATTTTTAAAATTAAAAAATTTTCAATGCCCTAGGACATGAAGTCATCCGACTTCGGGCCCAAGGAGGGCCTGAAGTTTGATGACTTCAAGCCCTCCATCGTTGATATAAAAAAATATAAAATTTTTTTTTATAAAAAAGTTTAATATATAATTACATATTATATAGGAGTAGTTTAGGTATATCAGTGAATTTGGGTGCCGAAACATCTAATAGCAGTGGTCTAGGAGATGAGATTTTGGGTGCCGAAACATCTAATCTTCCTGTATCACAAATGCTATAGGAGTGGTTTAGGTATATAGTGTCCCAGGGTTCGCGTCTCATTTGAAGAAAAAATTCCTACAAATACGCCGTAGCTGGGAATCGAATCACAGATGTCTGAGATAGTCACCCTATCGCTGTACCATAGTTCCGATGGCAAAAAAAATTATATAAAAAAAAATATAATCAAAGAAGGACGTATAATAATCGACTTAATTATTCAATTATTATTATTCTTCCAATTTTCAAACCTGCGATAAGACTATCGGCCAGTTCATCTTTGTATCTTCAATTAAGACTTTTAATATTTTTTTGAAAAAAAAATCACAAGAAATAAAAAAGACGATCAACTATATTTTTTTATATAAAAATTTTTTTATTTAACGCAGACGGGGGCAGTAGTAAATACTTGGGTTTAGTCCCTGACCCATTTCAATTAAATCATATATTAACAAAAATTCATGTATTTAATCATTTTAGTTTATTATTCATCCAATCGGTTTAAATTCTCAAATCAAATTTCACGATTAATCCGAACAAAATTTTATATACAATTTATTCATCGACCGATTATCTCAGGTGGATTGTAATTAATTTATGAGTCCGTCACACATTGTAGTTATAATCATAGCATATTAAAAAAATTTGATTCAACTTAATTAAAAATATTAAATATACATCACTTTTTTATTAAAAAATTATTTATTAACTTAATAAAATATATTTAAACTCAATTAAAATTATTTTATTATGGTCAAAAACACCCTAAGACTATTATGACAACCATAACAATAATTTAATTAAACGACCATTATAACAATTGTTATGATAATTTTGACCATAAAAGAGTCATTTCAGTAAATTTTTGAATAACTAAGTTGATAATTGTGTATATAATAGGCTTTTTTTTAAAAAAATTAATTTAATATATTCAGATTAATTATGTCATAGTTGGTATAATAATATTTTTTATATAAGAATATGGTTTTCGGTTTTACAAAAATATTTTTTATATTATGATAATTAGAGATGTACTTTTAATTCTTTTCCATTTAAATAAATGTACAAGCTTTAAATGATAATCATTAATGTAATGATTCATCATTACTTTAATTATTGGAAGGAGCGGATCCAAATATCCGCTCCCCATTTTTTTCCCATAATTACCTAAGCGAAGCGGCACGTGCACAGCAGGTTCTACTTTTTTTTTTTTTTTACTTGGATCCATTCACGGCAATTATTTCAGTTTCACACCACTGGTACCTTGTCAGTCCTCCCCTGGCGAGCCTCCGAGACTGTGGTATAGCAGTAGGACGATTAAATATTATTACAAGCATTCTTGATTCGATCTTTAATTACGACGTATTTATAGAATTTTTTTTTCAAATAGGATACGAATCCTGAGACGCTGGGCTTTTAGACCACCCACTGTGAGTTCTTCCCGATTTATCCTGTCGGTTGATGGAAAACGTCTATGAGACCGAGGGTTACTGGAACTGAAAAACCTAATAAAGAGCAGAAGTTAGAAAAGAAGTCTCCTATTTTTGTCACGTCTACTCTCCTAGAGAATGGGGGAACACCTGAACGTGCTACTCTAGCTTCTTCGATAAAGGAAGCTGTCCATGTTATTAGCTGTGGCTATGAAGATAAGACAGACTAGGGAAAGAGGTAATTATTGTTGTTTTGAACATATCTTTTCTTAATTTCATATGATTTTACCAGATTGGGTGGATATATGATTTGGTCACAGAAGATATACTGACTGGTTTCAAGATGCATTGCCATGGGTGGAGATCCATATATTGTGTGCCATCAAGAACTGCATTCAAAGGTTCTGCACCTCTGAATCTCTCAGACCGTCTTCACCAGGTGCTTAATTTTCTTGAGTAAACACTGTCCTCTCTGGTATGGATATGGAGGTTGGCTTAAATGGTTGGAGAGGATGCCATACATTAATGCTACTATCTACCCTTGGACCTCAATTCCTCTCCTGGTACTGCACCTTGCCGGCTGTTTGCTTGCTTACTGGAAAATTCATCACCCCAGAGGTAGCCTTAAATCTCATATTTTACATTCCAATCTATTTATAACAATTTGTGTTCTGGATTGCAGCTTTCCAAGGTAGCAAGTCTTTGGTTCTTGTCACTTTTCATTTGTATCTTTCAGCACATCTCTTTGCTGTGTTCCAGGGGCTTCTAAAGGTTATCGCCGGTATAGAGACCAGTTTCACTGTGACATCAAAGGCTGGTGATGATGAAGAATTCTCCGAATTGTACACTTTCAAATGGACCACCTTGCTCATCCCTCCGACAACATTGCTCATTGTGAACTTCATTGGCGTCGTAGCTGGCCGGTATCTCCAATGCAATAAACAATGGATATGAATCATGGGGACCTCTGTTGGGAAAACTCTTCTTCTCCTTCTGGGTGATCGTCCACCTCTCTCCATTCCTCAAAGGTCTTGTTGGTCGACAGAACCGGACGCCTACAATTGTCATTGTCTGGTCCATTCCCCTGGCATCAATTTTCTCATTGCTCTGGGTCCGAATCGATCCATTCCTGCCGAAATCGGATGGCCCTCTCTTGGAGGAGTGCCGATTAGATTGCAACTGAGCAACAGATTGCCATTGACATGAAGTAATTAAACTGCATGGTGTACATCAATTCTGCATCAATTTACAGGTTGGAAGACAGTTCTCTTTGGTCGGGATTCATCACAGTAAGGTTGAATTTTATTTGTCTCCTTTCTGGGTGATTATTAATTTCTGGTGATATTTAACGATACGGTAAATTACAAAAAAACTCTCCAATCCTCATTTGATCTTTACTTTTACTCCCCATTTAATAAATTCTTTACATTTACTCCATGATAGATGGAGTATAAAAGAGTAAAAATTGAGTATATATTAATGAAAAATAAGTATAAAAAAGTGAAAATTAAGTACATAGTTTTTTGATGTGATGGATGCAACCTTACATATATAAATTTCTAATTTTTATACTCAATTTTTTTTTCAAATAATACTCATCGAACTATCTTGTCAATCCCATCAGGGACTGCATACAAAGAAAATTTTGAATGAGGACTGTGTGCAAAGTTGAGTTTGAGATTGAGGAGTTTAACACCCTGTTTGGAAACTTTCAAGTAAGGAATTGGGTCGGAATTGAATTCCGACCGGAATTGAATTCCAATTCCCATGATTGGAATGAATAGTAACAACAGAATTGAATTCCAATTCCCATGTTTGGAATCAATCGGAATTGAAATCAATTGTTATATTTTTACCATTTTACCCTTAAGCAAAATAAAGATGGAAGCAGGATTGCATGCAGCATGGTTGCATGCAGCAGAGTGAATTAGTCATTTTAAAGTTTGAAGGGAATGGAATTCAATTCCTTTCGCAAATCAGACCCTTTTGGGTCTGATTTATTTTGGGGTGTGTGAAGGGAATTGGAATTCAATTCCTTTCCAATTCCTTCTTAAAATTTGCTACCAAAGAAGGGAATTGAATTCCAATTCCCTTGGAAATTCCAATTCCCTCCTTTTCAAACAGGCTGTAAGAAAATTTCTCCTTAACGATATAAAAGAGAATATTTATTGTGTATTCTTTTTAGCTTTTTTTACATTCCATGAATTATATGCACAAATAAAACTGTGTTTGGGTTGAGCCAAGTGTTCTCGACTGTTTTGGACGTGCTGAATCTTTGGTCGACGACGCAGATTGAGGTGAAGGCTAAATTCATGAATCAGAGCCTTGTCATTTTCCTCTTGTTCTGGCATGTCATAGTTTTCATGGTTTGATGGTCCTTTCTTCTATTTGGTGGATTCATCTCGCTTTTGCTTGCATCTCGTATCCTTTTGAACGAAAAGACCGCAAAGGGTTCAAATAGTAGAAATAACGAAGGAGTAAAAATTCGGTTAAATCCATCTCATACCGATCTAGTTTATATGTAATCCGGTCGGTTAGCATGACGCTTCATGAAGATGGGTCATTTCCATGGGAGGTTGGACAATCCGGCATGGTGGGACATGAAACGGGGATAATCCCGGCCTTGCTTACGGATAGTTCGGTAAGCTCGGCCAGCCAGCCTGACGCCACGAGGACCTAGCAGAAGGGTCGACGAATATCTCACCTGGGGAGTCCTCGAACCAAGAACCCTCCCAAAAAATTAATCGATTGACCCCGAGCGGGCTCAGGCAAGTCGAGCCCGAGTGCTCCCTAACTCAGACACTTGCTCCGTTTCCCCGACCCCCAACCCACGGCTGGGTCAGGTATCTCAGTCCTCGACACTCCAACAACCGGATAACTAATAGACTTGAAACATAGCAAGACAGACATAACTTAACAACCCCCCGACTCAGGGCGTACCTCAGGTCTCTCAGCTCCCAGTCGGACGCGTGGCGGCCCACGCTCCCTGGACGTGACCCAACCCGGTCCATAATACCCGGACTCGCCGGTCGACATTCGGTCTCCGGACAAGCTCTCCCCTACGCCGCCCTACATCGGCGCATCCGGGGTACGACCATAACACCGGGGTACTACGTGCCTTACCCATTTATGACATATCTCGCAGTTATCCCGCTAGCTCAGTACGGTTGTACCATCCGAGCACCCACACCACGCCGCGGTACCTCTAGGTGCTCTCCTACGAGCTGATAGGCATCATATCCCCGTCTCGTTGACATGGGCAGAGGTTGTCAGTTCCCCTGGCTATATAAGCCTCTCCCTTCTTCATTCCAGAGGTATGCGCAGTTACACTTTCTTCTACTCTCCTGTATTTCCTTTGCTATATCATACTACTTGCGGATACTGAGTTGACCGTCGGAGGGTCCGACCGGGGAAAATCCCCGGCGGGTTTGCTAACGACCATTCCTCGCAGGTCACGGACAGGTCAGAGCCAACTCGGAGCCAGGTCAGCAGAGCTCTTGGCACTCGGGCACCATCCATCCGACCCTTGGGACTTCCACCTCGCTTCGCGACAGGATCAGGGGCGGATTGTCATTGACTCAAATTTCACCAAGGTCGAATGTCCCGACTGGATAGTTGGCAGGGTATAGTTTGAACTAGCCCCATCGAGGGCACCGAGTGTGCAACCTAACGTCAGCCGATCGACATACTCCTTACATTATGATTCTGCCTTTCAAAGGACGAGTCGGTCGGTCGATGTCCGAATACCCCATGACTCGGTGCGTCGCATATGTTTCGTCCGGCATGTCATTAGCTCCATATCTTGGTTTTCTTTGAGGTAGTCGATCGGCGCAATCTTTCAGTGCGCTCTGGCTTGGAAGTTATTGTTATCCGCAACAGTATCTACCCTCTGACATCACACAGACAAAGGTAGTACCAGAGTCGGCACAGGCTGGATCGAGCCTGACACCACTCGTGTCCGAATCGCAGATATTTTGCTGACACAGTATATTCCTGACAAGCTCTGACAACCCGTACCACAGTGCCCTCTGCGTATGTCAGAATGAGGCGCCGCCGGTCGACGAGCTGACATGATTCCTGATTCTGTCACCGCATAAGACAAAATGGGGCAGAAAGGGCACAGGGATTGTCGGCTCCCCCGATTATATAAGGTCTTCCTTCCTTCACCTGCAGATATGCGTAATACATTTTTTAGCTATAGTTGTTTCTTTCTCAGCTCCATCTTCTCCATCAGATTCTGACTTGATTGTCGGAGGGTCTTGTTGGAAAACTCTCCCAATGGATTGCTGACGATCATCTATTTTGCTGGACAGGCGCTCCTTGGCCTGAATAATTCTCAGCGTCACCATTCCTTTTCCATCGACAAGTTAGCCTCGTCATCTAGTTGGGAGACCACCTCACTCTTCGACAGGATCATTATCGAACCGATTAGATTTTAAAATTCAATTCAATTTATTTAAAATTTTAATTTTTTTCAAAAACACAGTTAATTAGATTCGAATTCAATTTTAAAATTTCTTATTCAGTTAAATTATGAAAAAATTGAAATTTTAAATCTTATTTTTTTATCAGAATCGATTTTTTAAATTTTAATTAAAAATTTAATTAATTCAATCAAAATTAAATTAATCGATATTTTATTGATTTAATTATTTTTAAAAATCGCTACCCTTTTAATTGATAATTTGAACAATCAAACTATAGTTTATTTATTTGGGAATGAAGATGTATAGGTGCACAATGTGTACATACACCATGTGTAAACCCCTGCTGAAATGGTAAGGGATTGATAGATTATCATTAGATATTTTGGATTCGAGTTATGAGACTGATGTATGGGACGTAAATTCTTGTACTCTGTGTAAATCGTCTTTCCCCTTCAATTTCTTATCTTTTTAGTTATCATGATTTGTTTTCTTCATATCAATCTTGAGACCGATTGACGGGTATATTAATTTATTTTTTTCATATTAATCTTGAGACCGATTGATAGGGATACCGAAGGCGAACAATTCGCCTTCATACCAATGTGTACCAGCAGCGCTGCCTATAGAAGACTCAAATAGGTTAAGAGAATATGCCAGACTTTTCCGCTATCCCATCCCAATCAATCATGCGTATTTTATCATCATTTCTGAACATGTTAAACATATTTTATCTCATTAAGCTTTTTGTTTTTTAAAGTCATTTTAAACAAATCCATGCAAGTGGTTTAGAATTAATACTCTTCTTTCTCAGGTCTTATACAATAATGGAAATGCTTGTGTAACATGCATTAGGTTAGACTCTCTTTTAATTTATTGCATGAACGTGTAGAAGCTCAACCATATAATGTTAGTTATTTGTTTTGAGATAGGAATCGAATTGGAACTATAATAATCATTAATCAAACTAATTAGGTATGAAGTAAATATCTGTATATAATACAGACTGCAATAGCATCTTAGTGTTAGTAAGTACTTCCTAATTTATTTTGATGACTTATAAAAATTTTTCATAGGTGTTAGAATTAAAAAAAATTTATATATCTCCATAATGATATGATATTGTCTACTTTGGATCTAAGCCCTCATGGTTATGCTCTTGGGCTCTCCCAAAAAGACTTATGTCAATGGAGATATCATTATTCCTTATAAGCTATGATCTTTCCCATGTGTTTTAGATGTGGGACTATGTTTGCAACCTTACAACCCCTAACAATCCCCCCTCAAACAAAGGACCACATACCCCCACAAACGGAAACCCTTTCCGTTTGATGTCTGTTCCTCAACCTACCAGGACTTTCTGTCTCTCGGTCCACCTACTAGGACTTCACTGCCTAGCCGCAACTAGGACTTCTCTGCCTGGTGTTTGGTCTTCTTGATTAAGACACGGGAGCCCACACTTCCTTTATTTAAGGCTTAACACACATTGTTAGATCTGAATCATGAAGAGCGACCTGACTCTGATACCAATTATTAGGACCAAAAGGAATTTATATATTTCCACAATGGTATGATATTGTCCACTTTGGACCTAAGTCCTCATAGTTTTCCTCTTGGGTTCTCCCAAAAGGCCTCATACTAATGAAGATATCATTATTGCTTATAAGCATATGATCTTTCCTATGTGTTTTAAATGTGAAACTATGTTTACAACTCTATAACCCTTAACAGTAGGATCAAATTGATGACTTTCAAAATTAATTAACATAAACTAAATGCATACAATTAAAAAATCTACCATACTCTTATCTTCAATTAATTATTTGTATAAAAAACATTATAGCGTCTTTTTTTTTAATTTTTCTTGGTAGGTCAAAACTTGACCTTATAAATCATCCACATGAATTTCGATTATTCTACTCATGTCATCTTTACTTGCAATAGCATGTTGCTTACAAGTCTTGAATTGACTAGATAAAAGATTATTGCTAATATAAGGGTAAAAATTAAAAAGGACCTCTTATTTTCATTAAAAGAGTTTTCTTTTTAAAAAATCAAAACAATACCCCACTGTCCTTCTATATATTCCTAAAATGCTTTTATTCTTGGACTATTATACACCACTGTTGTTGATACTATATGTCAAAGTAGTGTGGTACTTGAAAAAAAAAATATTTTTGACAATTCAAATAATTAGATCAGACACTCTTTTGTTTTGTTTTTTGCTAATAAATAAATGATATAATTAATTAGTCAAGTGAGTATTACTAATGTGGTCCTTAAGCCAGTTGAGTAACATACATAAAATTATCACATTAATTTCACTGCCAATGTTCATCAATGATATCGATGGGCTACTGACGAGCTAGGCATTTGATGTCCCAATAATTTAGCTATAAAAGAAAAGGAAAAAGAAAAAAAAAAGATAGTGCTTCCAAATTTAATTTTAAAAAGGAAGAAAAGAAAGAATTAATTAATGACGATGAGGAGGAAGAGGAGGAAGACGCGACACCAACCTCCCTCGACCCTCGCCTAGTCGATCGCCTATATATCGATCTCACTTAAAACACTTATAGAATTAGCCCTGGTGTCACTTTAATCATGTGGAGATCGATTAATTAGCAGTATAGTTATATTTCAATTGGTGTAATTAATTAAATAAATTATAAATGAAGAGGGTTAAAGTTAATGGCGGCTTAAACAGGGTTTCATAAGTGTCGGTGGCTATGTGTTCTTGTGGGGGTGGTTGAGATGTCAATGATTGATTTGAGGTTAGTATTTAATTTTCTAAGTAAATTAAGGAGTCTTAATTAATGTAATCATGTGTCAATGTAAAAAAAAATATGTTTAACTTTTAAAAATAAATACTGCCCTGATCAGCTTGTTCCTCTGTACAATTCATCTCCTTTTGGCCTTGATTTGTCAAAGCAACAACCTCGATGTTGTTCGACGGAGCTAAGATATTAATTCAGTATAGACGTTATTACTCGTGCTATTCGATGAGGTGCCAACGTGGTTGCACAAGGTAGCGGTTGTCTTGTGAGGCGGAGATGGTGGCATTGGCGATCGAATGAGCAATGGTGGAGCTGATGGTTGGTTTAGGAGAGTGATTTGTCACGAAGTGAGGTGGAAGTCTCAAGGGTCAGATGGTTTCCCGAATGCCACGAACTCTGCTGACCTGGCTCTGACCTGGTTGTGACCTATGATAAGAGGATCGTTAACAAACTCGTCGGGGATTTTTCCCGGTCAGGCCGTCCGACAGTCAAGTCAGTATCCGCAGGGAATATAATAGAGCGAAGGAAATGCAGGAGAGCAAAGTAGAGTGTAATTGCGCATATCTGCGGAATGAAGAGGGGAGGGGCTTATATAACCGGGGGAGCTGACAACCCCTGTCCGTGTCGACGAGACAAAAGTATGATGTCTGTTAGCTCGTAGGAGAGCACTTAGAGATATCGCGGCATGACGTGGGGTGCTCGGATGGTACAATCGTACCGAGTCAGCGGGATAACAGCGAGGTGCGTCATAAATTGTCATAAATGGGTAAGACATGTATTACCCCAACGTCAAGGTTGTACCCTGGATGCACTGAGGTAGGGCGGCGTAGGGGAGAGCTGGTTCGGAGACCGCGTACCAACCGGCGGGTCCGAGTGTCAAGGACCGGGTCAGGTCATGTCCAGGGAGCGTGGGCAACCACGCGTCCGACTAGGAGCTGAGAGACATGAGGTACGCCCTGAGTCGGGGGTTTGTTGAGCTATGTCTGTCTTGCCATGTTCCAGGTCTGTTAGTTATTCGGTCAATTTCCTGAGTCGAGGACTGAATTGCCCGACCCAAACCTGGGTCGGGAGAACGGACTTGGGGGACCGAGTTAGGGGTGCTTGGGCTCGTCCTGCCCGATCTCGCCCGGGTAGGGCAGTTAGTGCCTTGGGAGGGTTCTTGGCAGGGGCGGATCTAGGATTTTAAATTGGGGGGGGCCGCATAATGAAAATGATCTACTACTTTGAACTCAAAATTTATCCGAGGACACATATCAAGAAACCTAAGTAGAACCTTAAACACTTGAATAATTAAAAGAAGGAAAAGAATAACTAAATTAACATTTATAATCCGTAGGACAGAAATCTAACATAGCATAATATAATCACTACATGAAATTCCATATAATCGATTACTAATTTGTGCTATGCATCCCATAAAACATGTCACTTTCGTGCTTTCCATAATTTTTATCATTTATGAATTATGAAGTAATAAGAGCATGTAAAATTGATTTCCAAGAAAAAAATACAGTCTCTCACAATCCCACTATAATTTTGTATAAAATAACAAATTAGTTCAGTTACTTATTTAAATAAAAAAATAGCAAGACAATAAGATATTCTGAAATGTATTTTGCCAAACTTTAAATTAAAACTTTTGAAGATGACATGTCTCGTATTGATTGGAATAACAAGAGATTTCCAACTCAATTAAGTATCAAATACAATTCTCTAACTAAAAGGAATTCGGCGTTCTTTTAAATTTTCAAAGTCTTCAATAATAGCTTCTGTGCTTATATTTCTAGCAATTTCTCTCTCAATATATACCATTAACGCATCCGAGAGAAAAACATCCTCCATTTTGCTTCGAAGCCTTGTTTTCACGATATTCATTGCAGAAAATGATCGTTCTGTAGTAGCAGTGGAAACTGGAAGAGTAAGCACAAGTACGATCACTCTAAAAATGAGATTGTATGTAACAGATTTGTTAGTCTTCACCAACCATTGGCATAGTTCTGAAATTGTTGAAAACTTTTTGTAGTCTGGCCCTTTGACTACATTATACTCATAATGCTTCAATTGTATCTCTAATTGCTCTTTTTCCTCTCTTGTAAAATCTTGGAAATAAAACTTTTCAACTAATTTACATATATCCACAATTCTAAAAGATCCAATTGCATTTTGAGGATTTAAGGCATTACTAAGAATGAGCAATTCCATAGCATCATCACTAAAGCGCCCATTAATTTCTTGCAACTGTGAATCTATTGAAGCATAAAAGAGGTCTACCTGATAATGATGTTCAATGGTGAAATTGTCTTGATGAGCACGGGCTCGACCTCGTCTATTAATATACGGAGCATTGAAATCAGGAATATCAATATTTCGAAGTTCACAAAAAGATTTAACTTGTGCCAGTAAATCATTCCACTTGTTATCCCTCATCTGTTGAAGTAAATTCTTGGTAGATAATACAAGCTCCATTGCATTTATAATATCTTGAGACTTACTTTGTAAAGCCTGACAAAGAATATCTGTAATCCCCATAATCTCTTTCATAAGATGCAAGATGAATACAAAATCAAAAGTAGTCATTTCATCATACACAGATGTTGCATCTGCACGTTGAGAAGGAAGCCCATCATCCATAACCTTGAGCAATACCATACACGATGCACTAAACATCTTAATTAGGCCTTTCAACGATCTCAAATGAGAACTCCAACGTGTATCAGCAGCTCGTTGTAAAGTACCTATCTGATTAAGTCCACGCCCTGTCTCGAGTGCATTAATAGCAATCAAATGTGCAATATCATCCGCATGAGCATTTTTCAATTCATCATTACGCTTACATGAAGAGCCAACAATATTAACTATAAAAGTTAATCTGTCAAAAAACTGATGAATAGGTGTCACATTTTTTGATGCTGCAACTAAAGCCAATTGTAACCGATGAGCAAAACAATGAATATAATAAGCACTTCTACAATCTTTCATAATCAAAGCTTGCAATCCATTAAACTCACCCCTCATATTACTAGCACCATCATAACCTTGACCTCTAATATTTTGAACATCCAAATTATAGTGAGCCAAAGCAGAATATATAGCATCCTTTAAAGTCAAAGCCGTAGTATCAGATACATGAACAAGCCCAAAAAAACGTTCCTGAATGAATCCATTTGTATCCACAAACCTCAATACTATAGACATTTGCTCTCTTTTTGACTCATCTCGGGCTTCATCAATAATTATGCAATACTTGGCAACTCCAATTTCTTCACGAATTGTATTTTTCACTCTCACTGAAAGCACATGAAGTATTTGTTTCTGGATATCGTGACTTGTATACTTGGCATTTTTTGGAGCTTTCTCAATTGCCTTCGAAAGTTCATCATTGTACATGGTTAACACATCCAAAAATTCAAGGAAATTACCACGATTAGATGAACTAGATTTCTCATCATGGCCTCTAAACGGAATTCCTTGAAGTGCAAGAAACAACACCACATGTATGTGAGCCTTTAACCGAAGACGATTAGTTGCGACTTGTTCATCATTAAAATTATCGAATCTCCTTGATATATGTTGTGGTTGGTTCATCAAATCTTCGCATGCCTTTTCAGCATTACGATGGGGTGAAGATACGTTATCTTTCCCTATGTGGCCTAGGAAAGCACAAGCTTTTCCATTTCGAACTTTCTTCCAATTATCAAATCCATCAACAGTAAATGCAGTTTGATTTGAGAACCCTGATGGCTTGTTGAAGATAAAACATGTAAAGCAATATGCTTTATCTTTAGCTGGTGAATACTCCAACCAAGAAAATTGTTCATACCAAGCAGACTGAAATCTTCGAGGGTGCTTAATATTTTTATTTAATGGATATTCTCGAAGAATAGGTTGATATGCCTTCAGATTCAAATAAGCTCGACGAATCTCCTCTTGTTGGTTAGGATGATATTCCCAAATTTGTCTGCGTAATCCAGGATCACGCTCTAAAGAATCGAGATCAGCCACTTCAGTTTCTGTATTTTTGAATCTTTTAGGAGGAATTTCAGATGGAAGATCATCACTATTTGATCTTGTTGATAGGGTTTCAAGAGTAGCTGGATCAAGTTCATTTGCTCTTTTCCTTTGAAAAAACTTATCAATCGTAACGGATTTTCTCATTTGAAGTATATGAAACCTTTAACAATAAAAAACTCAAATTATTTCATTAAGTGAATAATAATTAATAACAACAATATTAAACCAAATAAACAACAACAATCATTAAAAAAAAGCACGGGGCTGATTGTAGGAGAAGAATAAACAACAACAATCATTAATTAAAATGTCTAAAATTAATCATCTAAGTAGGAGAAGAATAAACATAATCAGGGAATCTAATAAAAAGGAGAAAATAAAATAAAATCAACCGACATAACCACTTAATTTTTTTTTCTTTTTCCCTTCTCACTTTTAAGGGTTCCAAAACCCTAAGAGTTAAGACTAACTGATTAAGGAGTAAACGAAATTATACCTTTCTCTCAAATCGGGCTCGAGAATATTTTCGTTGCACGAGATTTTCAAGTCCAACGTCCTGCGTCCAGCGATCCGGAGCGTCGGAGCGAGTACACTGCCGCCGCGATGCTGCACTGCCGCCGACTCTTCAATCGTATTTGGGATTTCTGATTTCGAAAGACCGAGGACGCTTAATTTACATTTATTAATAATAAGTTAATAATTAATATTATTATTTGGTAAAATCGTAAAATATGTATACGTGGACGGTGGATGGATGGGGTGGGAGTGAAAACTGAAAAGACACAACATCTTTGAAAAACAAGCAAAATGAAAAAAAAAAAAAAAAAGTAACACGCGGAGCAAGATTGCAGGAGGGCTGAAACATGAAGGGGCATGATGAGAGATCAAAAGTATAACATCTTATAAAAATAAATAAAAAGAAAAATAATAAAGGGTTTAGACGTGGACTGGGGGGGCTGTGGCCCCCCCCGGTCCCTGTGTACATCCGCCACTGGTTCTTGGTGCGTGAACTCACCAGGTGAGGCCTTCGTCGGCCTTTCCACTAGGTCTTCGTGGCGCCAAGCTGGCTGGGTGAGCTGGCCAAGCTACCCGTAAACAAGGCTAGGATCAGAGAGCGATATGGAGAAGCTCCCCTACCTCGAGTGCACAATGAATGAAGCGTTCTATCTGCACCTGTCTACTTCGTTGATGCTCCACGAGATGCGCAGAGGAGAGCCAAGTGGCAGGATACTTGGTTCTAGCGCGGTCTCGAGTGAGGTGTCAATGTGGAAGGAGGCGGAGGAGTTCTGTCCTGAGCGATTCGTTTCGAGCGGCGAGGCAAAGGAGGCAGACTTTAAGGGAAACTTCTTCGAGTTCAGTGGTCTTGCCCGAGAATATACAATTGAAGCTTTTACGGGATAGAGCTGGCAATGGCGTAGATGACCCATTTCTTCGAGTGGGCACTGCCTAGCGGCATGGAACCTAGCGAATTGAATATGAGAGATGACTCCAAGCTTACCTCACCTAGGGTGGTGCGACTGGTGGTTGTCCCCACCCTGTGTCTCACTTGACCTCTTTATTGGAGCAAAAAGATGATATCGATCATCCCAAACAATCTAGTATTATCAGTCTCGGGCAAGATATAAGTAGATAAACCACAGGAGATATTTTTCTCTATTGTAACAATCTTTTACATGGAGAACTTAGACACTCAATAAGATATTTTATACCCATTAAAAGATAATCCTAAGATTTATTAAAACAAACACTTCATACATATACTAATATGTTGATGAGTGTTTTTTATGTACATTTTTATATGATGTGATTAGCGCGTGGGGAGGATGGACATACTGACTTTATCAAGATTTGATTCCAACCCTCTTGAAGATTGATTGGAAACTTCATGATTTATTCGTGAAGATCGATAGGAAATTTCATGATTTATTCATGAAGATTGATAGGAAACTTCAATGAAATTGAATCATTCATCTATCTCTGACGTTAATTAGTTCTTAAAAAATTTAATACCTAGGTTATTACAAATAAATAAAATAAAATATCACTATGAGTTGAGTCTTTTTCCTAAGATTACATCAAAAGAACAATTGAGTGAATTTAATAATAATTAATTAGAAAACCACAAATCGATAAAAATGACAATAATAATCTATCCATATTTTGTAATCAGTTATTTGCCTTACATTAATTTTGAAGGTTATTAATTCTGTCTATAAAATTTTTTTATTTATGTTAAAATAAATCAAAAAAATATTCATAATAAAAATATTATACCAGGTAACAAATGAATCTGGGATAATCGACTTGGTCCTATCAAAATTTCCCATCAATCATCAGAATAAATCGGAAAGCGCTTACAATCGACGATCTAGAAGCTCAGTGTCCCAAGATTTGTACCTTATTTGGAGTAAAAATTTCTACAAATACATCGTAGTTGGAGATCCAATCGTAAATATTTGATATAATGATTAATCGTCTTACCACTATACCATAGTCCTGGGGTAAAAAAAAAATCATTTCAGTAATTTTAGATAATTAATTATTACGTAAAATTTATTTATTAATCTAACGAAATTAAGTATCGATTTTTAGGCTAACAATCCGTCCACGTTTGGGATTTAATTAAGTAAATGTACTTTTAATTAATGATAAGTTTGTTGTTTTTTTCTCCCGCCCAATGAAACCCCTCTCTCTTTCTTAGCTGGAAGAGAGAGAGAGAGAAAGAGAGGTCCGTGTTTTTTTCACGTAGAGACCGTGTCGGCGGACAGGTTAAAAAGTAAACAGAGAATAGACTAAATACCTAAAAGAGGACCTAATACTTAAAAAATTCTCAGATTAACCCCTTTGCAAAAATATACCAATCAGACCGCTTCAAATACTTCCCCCCTCCAGCTAATTATATCAAAATAAAAATATTCTATATCTATTAATTTTAATTTAATTAAAATAATTTTATCGTATAGTATAATTGTTCCGGAAAAAAATGATGCGGATAATGAGTCATCAAAATGGAACACACCAGAAAATTTTCTGCCGGAGTCTATTCCGACGCTCAAGTTAGAAGTCTTATCTGTTTTCGAAAGACAACGAGGAAACAAAATTTTTTCTAAGTGCGGAAAGCTTACCCTTTTTTCGATAAGCTTTACCTGGATGTTGGGGCATCTTATATATCTGAGGTTTCAATCATACGTATCCTCTCGTTCTCCTCCACGTCTCTTAATCATCAGTTACTGGATAAGCGTCCTATGTTTTGGTAACGATCACTGTGATTATTAAAGTCTTAATTGTTGTACGTTGCGGGCAATAATCATCCGATGACTTTTCTGTTTTGGAAAGAGGGACGATTACTTGACATCACACCTTCTGACTCCTATTTTGATCTTTGGCCTCCACTCTCCCGAATCAGTCTCGGGGTTTCGTCCCTCGAGCTGAACTCAGGGTCTTCATTTGTTTGACCAAGATGGTCTTAGAAGTCCGACCCTCGCTCTGATCTCGGGGCTCGGATCCACTCTTCTGAGATAATTTCGGTCTGACCTCGGAGCTCTGGCTCGGCGGACCCTACCATGTAACTTTCTCGTGCCACGTGTCCACCTCGAGATGTTTATCCCTATCGATAATATTTTTCAGTTAAATAATAGGAAGAGCTACGTCGAGATAAAGCATACTAACAAGGACTAAAGTGATCATTTTTATATACGCGGGCGGCGACCACGAAAATAAGTGTAGTAAAACGAAAAAGAATCTGCGTAGGGTTGAGTTCTCTTTTGAAAAACAAAAGAATTAAAATAGTCGTACTAGTCGGAGCCCTGGTGGCCCTCGTCCACCACCGACAGCGCCTCCTTCACTGGGTTGGTCGTTCAGCCTTCGCTCTCATTAATCCTCCACTCCTTCCGCCTTCTTCATTCAAGCCTCTCCTTCTTCCTCGCCATTTCTTCAATTTTTAATTTTTCGTTTGTTTTTTTACCGAGAATGGCTGAAATCGCAATCCAGTTGGGCAGCGGATGTAAGAAAATGGAGATGGTGGAAGAATAAGAGCAATTGAGGTGTCTGAGGCAGAGAGACTGACTCTGTGTGCGTGTGTGTGTGTGTGAGAGAGAGAGTGAGTCTTCGTTCCTCCCTAATTCTGCTCCGTTCGCTCTCTCTCGCGCGCTCTCTTTGACTAGGCGCAGCGCACTGGAGTAGAGAGAGAAGGGACGAGGAATTGCTTACTGGCTGCTGCTTTTCTGTCTTTTGCTCTTCGCTGCAAGTGGACTTTTGGGGCTGCTCAACGTAAAGGAGTTAACTTGAGTGGTTTGGGGGCCCCTCGAGCGAAGAAATGGAGGCCAGCGCAGGGCTGGTTGCCGGCTCGCATAACCGGAACGAGCTCGTGGTTATTCGCCGCGACGGAGAATCGGGGGTAATCGCGCGGCTGCTTCTTGTTTTTCGTCAATTTCTTTCGCTTGCCGTCAAGATCTGATTTTTTTTTGCATTTCCTTTCTTTTTGATTTTATATTGCCTCGCAGCCAAAGCCGCTGCAGCAGTTGAGCGGGCAAATTTGCCAGATCTGTGGCGATGACGTCGGCCTCACCGTCGACAGTGATCTCTTCGTCGCCTGCAACGAGTGCGCCTTCCCCATTTGCCGGACGTGCTACGAGTACGAGCGCCGGGAGGGTAACCAGGTGTGCCCCCAGTGCAAAACCAGGTTCAAGCGGCTCAAGGGTAAAAAACTAAACATTTGCATTCTTGGTCCCCTCTCTATTCCATTTGTCGCAGATCTCTTCAACTTTTGCCTTTTTTTTTTCTTCTTCATGTTTATGTTTCATAACTTGCGTTTTTGGGAATTCTGCTGATTTCCAGTGCGAATATCCAAATCTTTTGCTTGAGTTTATCGAATGTTAGAGTTGACCATTTGATACACCAACTATTCTTTTCACTAGATCTTCTTTAGTCCCAAGATTTTATAGTGAACCTCCGTATTAGATCTCTCTGGTCCATTTCCATTTCTTTCTTAAGCCTTGGAATAATTTAATCCCTTGGTGTAGATGCCTCCAATCTTGCAAGCATCGTGTTTGAGCTTTAGAATTAATCTTTTAACTGTGCAGGGTGCCCTCGTGTGCCTGGTGATGATGAAGAAGATGATGTTGATGATCTTGAACACGAATTTGAGTGGGGTGATAATCATGACTCACAATACATGTTGGAGGCAATGCTAAATGGCCATATGGGCCATGGCCGCCAGGGTGACATCAACGCCGTTCAGGTGGTTCATCCCGTTCTCCAAGTCCCTCTTCTCACAAATGGCGAGATGGTATTTGGACTCACCTTTTTTGTTATTCGTTATTTCTCTCAGAAATACCCTTCAATTCTGATTGATGATTACTAATTTTTTAATTCCAGGTTGATGACATTCCTCCGGAGCAGCATGCTCTTGTCCCTTCTTTCATGGGTGGTGGAGTGAAAAGGATTCATCCTCTTCCTTTTCCAGATCACAATCTTCCAGGTATTTGCAGTACCATGGGGATCTTCTACTGAACTAGAATGAGCTATTATAATGTCTACCCATATAATTTGGTGCAATAAGAAATTAATAACAAATATGATCCTTTGCAGTGCATCCTAGATCTATGGACCCTTCCAAAGACCTTGCTGCTTATGGATATGGAAGTATAGCCTGGAAGGAACGAATGGAAATTTGGAAGCAAAAACAAGAGAAATTGCACATGAATAGGAGCAATGGTGGTGATAAAGGCTGGGATAACAATGATGATGAGTCTGATTTACCATTGTAAGTTCCAAAATGACACCTTATATATTGAAAATTGTATTATAGTTAATTGTTTGCTGATGTTGGTTTGCTCTGCAATTCTCTTAGGTTTACTCCTAATTTCTCTAGTCAATGTTACATGATTATACTAAAGAAACCTTTTTTTTCCCCATAATTTGACTTTCTATTCATTGTCTGTAGAATGGATGAAGCTAGACAACCATTGTCAAGAAAAATGCCAATACCTTCTAGCAAAATAAACCCATACAGAATGATAATCTTAATTCGACTGGTCGTTGCCGGGTTTTTCTTCCATTATCGGATTACAAACCCTGCAAAAGATGCATATCCATTGTGGCTCATATCAGTCATTTGTGAAATTTGGTTTGCCATTTCTTGGATTCTCGATCAATTTCCCAAGTGGCTTCCAATTGAAAGGGAAACGTATCTTGACAGATTGTCATTAAGGTAACTTTATCAACATGAAATTTAATTGTTTGTTTAATGGTACCGGCATCTAACTTTTCATTCATGTTCCTAGGTATGAAAAAGAAGGTCAACCTTCTCAATTAGCGTCCATAGACATATTTGTGAGTACAGTTGATCCAATGAAGGAACCCCCTTTGATCACTGCAAACACTGTTCTCTCAATCCTGGCTGTGGACTACCCAGTTGAAAAAGTATCTTGCTATGTCTCTGATGACGGTGCTGCTATGCTGACATTTGAAGCATTGTCTGAAACATCTGAATTTGCAAAGAAATGGGTTCCTTTTTGTAAAAAATTTAGTATAGAACCTCGTGCACCGGAATGGTATTTTCAGCAAAAGATAGATTATCTCAAGGATAAAGTCCATCCTTCATTTGTTAAGGAAAGAAGAGCAATGAAGGTATCAAAATGTTATATTATTATCGACAAAATGCAAAGAATTTGTATCACTGAAATTGATTCTATTTACAGAGAGAATATGAGGAATTTAAGGTGAGAATAAATGCCCTGGTTGCTAAAGCACAAAAGGTACCAGAAGAAGGGTGGACAATGCAGGATGGAACACTGTGGCCTGGAAATAATGTCCGCGATCATCCAGGCATGATTCAGGTAGATTTCCTTGTACCAGTATGCTATAAGCTTCTTTGTTTTCCCAAGTCAATCTTTTGTTTGGTGACATCATATAATTCTAGGTATTCTTGGGACAAAGTGGAGGGCATGATATCGATGGGAATGAACTACCGCGTTTGGTTTATGTTTCTAGAGAAAAGAGGCCAGGTTTCAATCACCACAAGAAGGCTGGTGCCATGAATGCTTTGGTTAGCAGTGTGCTTTGGATCAATTTGTTTGCCGGGGTTTTAGAAGTTGATATAGGTTTGCTAATTTGCCTAAATGCATTTGCTAGGTCCGAGTCTCTGCTGTACTCACAAACGCCCCGTATCTGCTGAATGTTGATTGTGACCATTACTTCAACAATAGCAAGGCAATACGAGAAGCAATGTGCTTCATGATGGATCCACTTGTAGGAAAACAAGTGTGCTATGTGCAGTTTCCCCAGAGGTTTGATGGTATTGATCGTCATGATAGATATGCTAATCGAAATGTTGTCTTTTTTGATGTAAGTACCTGTATGTTACAACTGATTGATTCTCAGTTTAACAT
Organism: Boesenbergia rotunda; assembly: GCA_024364735.1. Taxonomy (NCBI): domain Eukaryota; kingdom Viridiplantae; phylum Streptophyta; class Magnoliopsida; order Zingiberales; family Zingiberaceae; genus Boesenbergia; species Boesenbergia rotunda. The sequence continues at coordinate 43,271 of JAGFNQ010008379.1, read as the reverse complement.
TTGAATATCTATTGCAGAATTCTTTAATTAAAAATTGCTTTGTTCACATGGTTCAAGTGCTAAAACAAAGACATGATGCAGATCAATATGAAAGGTCTGGATGGGATTCAAGGACCTATTTATGTTGGTACTGGATGTGCTTTCCGAAGACAGTCACTCTACGGAACTGATGCTCCCAAGAAAAAGAAACCTCCAAATAGGACATGCAATTGCTGGCCAAAATGGTGCTGCTGCTCTTGCTGTTGTACTGGTAGTAGGAAGAAGAAGGCCACAAAAGCCAAGCAGGAAAATAAGAAGACTAGTTTTAAAAATGCCGAGAATGGAACACCAGCATCTGCACTTGAAGGCATTGAAGGAGGCATTAAAGGTACATATTTATGCTTGTATCCGATCAAATAGGCTTGCGTGCATCCTTTTTCTAATACTTTGTAGGGTAGTTCTTAGTTTAACAACATTTAGTTACCTTTTCTGGCTTCTTCTAGTTCTTATAGCCACTAACCATATGGTGATGGTCATGATTAAGAAAGGCCAAACTATTATGACTCAGGGATTAAGTCCTTATGTTTGTTTTCTTTTTTCTGTTTGGAATGGATGTCTTCTCTCAAAAGCTTAACAATAAAATAAGTCAATTCAGATAATTAAAAGATTTTGTATTTTGTAACTCGTGATATATTGAAGGAATATCATGATACCCTTCTAGGAGCAGCGTTCAACACTGTTAACTATCCTGTGATTTCTAAGTTTCACGTCTTTGACAGATTTTGCTTCTTTGTCATGCTGTTGAAGCATCGGGCACAATTGATTCAGCAAAATACATACATATACAGCTGCTTTAAAATACATTGGGATTATAGATGTTTATGTTATTTACAAAATTCTGCTTGTTTACCTTCAAATATATTTACAGCAAATGGGACAGATAAACAGAATCTGACATCTGAGCAGAAGTTAGAAAAGAAATTTGGGCAATCTCCTGTTTTTGTTGCATCTACTCTCCTGGAGAACGGTGGAATGCCTAAGGGTGCTACTCCAGCCTCGTTGTTGAAGGAAGCTATCCATGTTATTAGCTGTGGCTATGAGGACAAAACGGACTGGGGAAAGGAGGTGTTTCTTCGTCTGGAAATTTTGCATATTTTAGTGTTAAGATCATCATTCATAGGCTATAATTTTGCTGCAGATTGGATGGATCTACGGTTCCGTGACAGAAGACATCTTGACAGGTTTCAAGATGCATTGCCATGGGTGGCGATCTATATATTGCGTCCCGTCAAGGCCTGCATTCAAAGGTTCTGCACCTCTGAATCTTTCAGATCGTCTTCACCAGGTTCTCAGGTGGGCTCTTGGCTCTGTTGAAATTTTCTTGAGCAAGCACTGTCCTCTCTGGTATGGATATGGAGGTGGGCTTAAATGGTTGGAACGGATGTCATACATTAACGCGACTATCTACCCTTGGACGTCGATTCCTCTTTTAGCCTACTGTACCTTGCCCGCTGTTTGCTTGCTTACTGGAAAATTTATCACCCCAGAGGTAGATTTTTGTTTTTTGGGTGCAAATTCTAAGTGATTTTTCTTCTTCTCTTGATGCTTATAGTTATATGATCTTAATTGCAGCTTTCCAATGTAGCAAGTCTTTGGTTCTTGTCACTTTTCATTTGCATCTTTGCCACTGGCATCCTGGAAATGAGATGGAGTGGTGTTGGCATCGATGACTGGTGGAGAAATGAACAGTTTTGGGTTATTGGAGGTGTTTCAGCACATCTCTTTGCTGTGTTCCAGGGGCTTCTAAAGGTTATTGCCGGTATCGACACCAATTTTACTGTGACATCAAAGGCTGGTGATGACGAAGAGTTTTCCGAATTGTATACATTCAAGTGGACCACATTGCTCATCGCTCCTACGACACTGCTTCTTGTGAACTTCATCGGGGTAGTAGCCGGCGTCTCCAACGCGATAAACAATGGATACGAATCATGGGGACCTCTATTTGGAAAGCTCTTTTTCTCCTTCTGGGTGATTGTCCACCTGTATCCATTCCTCAAAGGTCTCGTTGGTCGGCAAAACCGGACTCCTACAATTGTAATTGTCTGGTCCATTCTCCTTGCATCAATTTTTTCATTGCTCTGGGTCCGAATCGATCCATTCCTGCCAAAATCAGATGGCCCTCTTTTAGAAGAGTGCGGATTGGATTGCAACTGAGAGCCAGAAGTTTGGTTCCTATTTAAAGTCCCCCAACCGCGGCTTATACATGTATGTACACTACTCCTTTGCGGGTTTCCGCAAGTTCACAAGCGGGTACGTTAAGTTGTAGATAAAAGGCGTGCTGCGATTTTTCTCGCTCTCTTGTATGCGTCTCCGTCTCCTTTCTCCTATCATGTAATTTGGAGTTTGGTCTAGCCATTGTGTAGTTTGTTTGCGCAAATTGTTACAGTTGGAGCTATTTATTAGTTGATTAAACCAGTGGAAGTCATGTATTACAATGTTTCAGTCCATATCTTTAGTGATTCCTCTCAATAAGGCAGGCCTCGCCTGATAAGTGGCATATGAAGAAGCTTCATTAAATGTTTTGTTATTTGATTCTATTTGTCACTAGAATGGATTCCTGTGTTCTTCTTGCTAATGATGTTCTTGTTATTAATAATGAGACAGGGTGATAGTGTGTGTTCCTCTGCGGTTGTGCATAAGAAACTCTTGTGTCTGGAATTGATTAGTATTTCTAACACTCTTATCAAATCTTCTTAGCCAGGGTTTATGAACCATGCTCGCATGAGCTGAGCATGTCTGCAGTATAAGCAACAACTCTAAAAAGAGTCGATACTGGCTCAAACAATTCATCTCTCAACTAGCTTGTAGATTTTAAGCTATCAATCACAACTAGCTTGTTCGGGACGGCGGCACGACATTCACGTTGCTATAATTTCACGCTCTATGTCATAATAAAGGTTTCAATGAGCTGGCCTGAGATCCTGCAGAGGTTGCTTTAAGTAGGTGGTCGCCGCTGCTGGATCTGCCTGAGAAGGAGCGACCTGGCACGGTTAACAGCGGCTAAGAAGAGGCAAATGTGCTCTTCCAGGTCCTCGAGTTGGTGGAGGAAGCTGTCAAGGTTTCTGCGGAGCAGGCGTCCTACCTCCACGATTAGACGTTGCCGATCCCTCCCACCGCTCTCCAGCCCCAGCCGCACCAGCTCACGGTCACTCTCCACGCTCCCATGCAATCTCGCTACCAGGCGTTCAATCGTCTCTAGGTCGTTGTTCAGCACGTAAGCCCCTCGCGAGGCAGCGTCCAGCTGCGCCACGTCGCGCCGTATCCTCCGTCTCGGTCTCGCCAGCAAATCGCTCGTCGGCAGGCAACCACCGAGGAGGAAGGAAGGCCCGGCCACGAGCACGACCAATGCGTGGGTTGCCAGGAACACTCCGGTGACGGCGAGGCCGACTGTAGAGAAGATTAAGCAGGCGCCGGATGCTTGGGCGGAGCGGCGCAGTAGCCGGCGCCTCTGGCGTGCCTTCAGGAGGCGGAGTTCCAGTTGTTTCTTCAGATCTGCGAACCGGCCCCGCGTGACCTGGAAGATGCACGCATCGCCAAAAGGGGGCGGAAAAGGGTTTCCGAGCCGGTCGAATTCGAGGAGCATGTCGAAGGCCCAATCGCACTGGGCGTTCGTCAGACGGGCGCGACGGCTATCGGCGGAGGAAATCACCTCGATCAGCTCTTCGATTGGGGCATAGAGGGAGTAAGCGCGGGCGACGGCTCGGCGGAGGGAGATGCAGTAGCGAGACGACTGCTCGCTGCTCTGGAAGTAGTCAGCAACGAGTCGGGTAAGGTGATCGGGCGGCACGCCACGAAGTGCTTCCTCGACAGAAGCCCGATCTGGATCGAGGACGCGCGAGATCAAGCCAGTCGACGAGGGCGTCTCCGCTGAGTCACTGGACTCCACCGCCTCCGAATTCCCTTCTTCCCCTTCGGAACGGCGGCGATGGATCTTGTACCATATCTCCTTATAGGAGCTCGTGTTGACGGCGAGCATGTACTCTCTGCTGAGATTGATGGCGGGTGAGGCGGCAGAAGACGCTGCTGCTGATGTCGTCGGGAGACAGCAGTCTGAGAGAGGGATGCGATCTCTACGACGCTGCCTGTTCTCTCCATTGACCCTATCGAACCCGTCACATTCTTCATCCTCCTCACCGGAGCCTGTAACAAGCTTATGAGAAGGAAGGAATCGATTATTGACAATGTAGACGATCAGTGTTTCTACCTGAAGGTGCTGGGACCGGAGCGGATGGGGAAGCCGGTGGCGGCGGTTGGCCTGCTCTTCTGGATCCGCCGCCGCCTAAGCAACGCATGAAGGAAGGAGAGAGGAAAAGAAGCGGCCGTGAATTAGTAAAGGCGAAGGAAGCTATCGATTTAGAAATTATATTAAAAAATATTATTATTTTGTAATTCAAAATCTTGAAAGAACCGGCTTTACAAAAAGTTTAGCATTTGATCATCGGAAAAAATCTAAAAGCAATCACACAGCAATCAACAACTTCTTAGGGATCCTCTAACCTTTGACGTTGGGCTCCCACGAGCTGGCTCAGTTGATAAGGTGTCTAGTTGTTTACATCGAAGGTCTCAGGTTTGAGAGTCGCCATTTGCACACGAGGTAAAAGCCTGATCTGCTGATTTAAATCCTCTCGGCTCCAGGCGTCTTACCCCACCAGTAAAATCGTGATTTACCCCCTCTGGACACTTGTGGGGTCGGGACCAGGGGGCCGCTAAGATGGCGGTTCCACCTTTTTGCATCTAACCTTGGACGTTAGGCTTTTAAATCGCCCATCACGAGCACTTCCCGATTTATCTTGACGGCCGGTGAGAAACTTTCGTGGGTCAGGTCGGTCGCCCGAGGTTGAAAAAACCTCGTTAATAATTTCTAATGCACATACATGGGCCTCGTGACTATGTTACATAGAAGAATGATTAATTATCATCTTAAATATTTATGGTTCGATCTCTAACTACAATATATTTTATAAGAATTTTTCTTTCAAATGAGACGCGAATCCTAGAACGCTGGGCTTCTGGACCATCCGCCGTGAGCGCTTCCCAATTTACCCTAACGGTCGGTGGGAAACTTCCGTGGGGTCGAGTCAGTTGTTCGAAGTTCAACATTATCCAACTTTGTTTATAATTTTTGTCCCAATGTACACACATGATGATTAGGGCATTGGCCAGTGTTAGCCCCTACAGGATGGATTGATAGTTAGGGCGTGGGGGTTGCCACATTGAAGTCTGAGGGTCAAAACTGACAAAGCCAATGTGCTTGTCCTCTCATGCGTTAGCCACAACATCTGGGCTAGTAGTTTTTGTGATTTACATCTTTCGTGTTGGCCTGGGACGAGTTGGTGGGGGCGCTGGGGGCGAGCAAATCACCTTATGCTAATAGTCCCGTGATTTACTTCCTTCGCGTTGGCCCTAGGATGGATTAGCGAGGGTGTTGGGGCGAGCGAATCACCCAATGCACACACATGGGACCCCGGTACCATGGTGTAGTGAGAGGGTACTATATTATCATTTAAGCATCTATTATTCGATCCCTAGCTGTAGTGCATTATGCAAGAGGTTTTCTTCCAAATGAGATGTATAATCACGGGATGTTAGGCTTTTGGATCGCTCGTCGGGATCGCTTCCCAATTTACCTTGACAGCCAATGAGAAAGTTCCGTGGGGCCGATCGGTCACCACAGGTTCAATCGTTACTTGATTTATTATTATTTTTTTGTTGCCCCGGGAGCTATAGTGCAGCGGAAGGGTGCCAAATTATCATCCAGAGACTCGTGAGTACACACCGGTGGAGTAAGAAGGGCGTGCGCGGTATCCAAGGAATGAGAAGTAGAGGAGGAAGCTTATTCGAGACAAAAAGCCAGAGTTAGGTTCATATGAGCCTAATTCTAGTTGGCCGCAAATCACTCAAGCGGAAGGAGGACGAAAAAGTCAAGGTCAACATCCAATATTCTTTGACCAGGACGAGGTGCCTGAGTGGCTGAATGAGGCGCCTTAGCTGTAAAGCAGCAGCTTTGCGCAAATACAAAGCTAAGGCGCCTCAGTTCGAACTTGAGGCGCCTCAGTTCGAACTTAAGGCGTCTCAGATTAAAACTGAGACATTTCAAAATTTTATTAATAGTTTACCGTTGACTTCGTGGATAAAAGTTTATCCATCTAAGCTTCTCAAATCACAACTGAGGCGCCTCAGGTCCACATTAGCACAACGGTAACTTGAGTTTTTGGGCTATAAATAGCCCCTAGAAACTAAATTTCAGTATCAACTCTTGTACTAAATTTTCTTAGCTATTTCCTATGTTGTTCAAAGTCTATAAGAGGCTACTCCGCCTACAAACGAAGGAGATTTTGATAGTGGAGCTTTCAACTGGCTCGGATTAGTAACTACCCCGGTTACAATCAAGTAAATCCTTTTTGTCTCTTACTAGTTTGTGTTGATTATTTATGTGTTTAATTATTTTAACTGCGTAAATTAATTTCTATCTTTATAAAAATTTGTGAAAGAACAATGTTTTGACTGCAGGGTAATTTACCCCTTCTTGTCGGTCTGCCAATGCTCCTACGAATATTACTTTGACGCAACAGTTTATAGCTGGCTAATTAAGTAATAGCAAGATTAAGAAGCTAGTGTGAATTTATAATGCAAAGATGAATTTGACAGCTGAAAGTGAGTTAAAAATATCGAATGTTACTAATTATAACCTTAGAGAGATGCTAAACAGTCGTGAATCATGCTAGTGATTTATAGTAACGCAATGGATTACCTGTTGATGTGTAATAAGCACAGCAAAACCATTCATCAGATAATGATAGCTATACAGCTTCAAATAATTCTCCCCTCTCAATGCCCTCCTCGGCAGTGAATCCTGGAGGTGAATGAGATTTGAGCTGTAACTTGTATATGTTCTTGATGATTAACTGCGCAGCAGCTATTTGATATCTGACAACCGACTACTAGCATTTTATATATATTTATCATCACAAAAAGGATTATCATAGCCAAGATTTTCTGATAATTTTATTCTAATTGTTGGATACATAAACAACGGATTTTGTGATCAGGAATTGAGAATTCACAGCTTCCATTGGCACATTATTGATGTACATAAAACATACATAGAACAATCGCCAAATCCTCACAACCGAACTAGAACAAACATAGACATACTTTCAGAGATTCAGGAAGCCTCAAACTCTCCTTCCTCTTGATCCTCTTCATACTCCTCAGCAGTTGCGTCTTGATACTGCTGATATTCGGCAACCAAATCATTCATATTGCTTTCTGCCTCAGTGAATTCCATCTCATCCATTCCTTCACCAGTATACCAGTGAAGGAAGGCCTTCCTCCTAAACATAAGAGTGAACTGTTCACTAACCCGCCTGAACATTTCCTGAATCGCAGTCGAATTCCCAATAAACGTTGATGCCATCTTCAGCCCTTTTGGCGGTATGTCACACACACTAGATTTGACATTGTTTGGAATCCACTCTACAAAGTAGGAGGAATTTTTGTTTTGGACATTGAGGATCTGTTCATCCACTTCCTTTGTGCTCATCTTTCCACGGAACATGGCTGAAGCAGTAAGATACCGGCCATGACGTGGATCAGCAGCGCACATCATGTTCTTAGCCTCCCACATCTGCTGTGTCAGCTCTGGCACAGTTAGTGCACGGTACTGCTGTGATCCTCTGGAGGTCAAAGGTGCAAAGCCAACCATGAAGAAATGAAGCCGGGGGAAAGGGATCAAATTGACTGCAAGTTTTCTCAGGTCGGAGTTCAGCTGACCAGGGAATCTTAAACAGCATGTGACACCGCTCATGGTAGCAGAGATAAGGTGATTCAGGTCACCAACTGGAATATAAACACCATAGAAAATATCATAATGCAACCAAGAACGATACAATTCACAAGCTGTTGCCAAAGAAATGGTATTGAAGAAAGTCAATCAAACTAGAGGAATACAATAACAGATACTAGTATCAGTCAACTTACAACTAGGTGTGGTGAGCTTGAGCGTGCGAAAGCAAATGTCATAAAGAGCTTCATTGTCAAGAACCATGCTTTCATCAGCATTTTCAACAAGTTGATGTACTGAAAGAGTAGCATTGTATGGCTCTACCACTGTCTCTGAGACCTTTGGCGATGGAAACACAGAAAAGGTGAGCATCATTCGATCTGGATATTCTTCCCGAACCTTTGAGATAAGAAGAGTGCCCATGCCAGATCCAGTACCGCCTCCCAAGGAATGACATAACTGGAATCCTGTGAAAATCAAAACATAAATTGCAACTCAACTTGGCTCAAAAGATCTACGTGCAAAAGGATAATTGGTTACACTCACTCCCGGCAAAATCAAACATATTTAAAGCGACAAAATAGGAACAAAGAAAGAAAATACAAATAATTAAGTGTGAGATAAGGGAACATATAACTGCATTGATCTTAGGTAATGACCAAGGGAAATCTGTCACATCATTTGTGATTCAACTACGAATCTCATTTCAATACCATTAGTAGGGAAATTTTTTAATAATATATTGAAAGGAGGAGATATATAATTAAATTTTCAGTAACCAAAATTTTATTTATATAATTATATCGGTTTGAATAACTTAAATAATTTTTTATTAGGTCTACACAACCAAAAGACGATTTTGGGCCATTGGCTATTCATTGAATTCTAATTTTGTTTATAAGCATAAAAGTATATTAGTAATGGCCATTATATTTTTTAAAAAAAATTGTCATCAAGCTTCAAGTAGCCTCTAGCATTAGTAAGAACAATATGATACGTATATTTTATCAGATCAATAGAATTAGTAGACAATCAATATCCATCTAAAAGGAAGAAAATAATATATGTGAACCTATAGATCTCTATATCTACAAATTCAGAAACTTACTTTCTTGAACGAAAGATGAAATCAATGGCTACTAAATTTTGCTCACTAGAGAATCTAAGTTTCTTGAACGAAAGATGAAGCAATGGCTATAAATCTTGCTCACTAGAGAACCTACACAGTAAAACACTAAAACTTCAAAATTTTGTGTCATACCAAAATTGGTGCACAATTGTTACTTTTATCCTGTAGATCTCATAGCCAAAAGAAAGGGAATTCACAAAAGAAATCCGACGCCGGATAGGATAGTGATTATTTTGCGGGCTAACGAGAAAAAAGATTGGAGGAGAAGTCAAGAAGAGAAAATGCCGAAAAGAAGGAGAAAACACAACGCTTATATAGATAAACTCTAATCTATAAATGTCCGACATATCAAAAATACTTTAAAATAGAAATTACTAAAAAAAAAAGGATCTTCAAAGGCTCTGAAAAGGGCCGAAACCGTGTTATTTGGGCCTGAAATTTGGTGGTTATAAGTTCCCAGTAACAAATGTAGATTTTTAAATTTTGCACGCGTGAGCATAAATAGAGCCTGATTCATAGTCCAGAGTCAAAAATTATGCCCGTTGAAAATTGAGTACTCCTATGTTGGTTCTGCATCAAAGTCCAATCTAAACTAATTTCTCAATACTTCCAAATTTAATTTAGTAAGTGTGATCAAGAGAAGCATGAGCATTCTATGTTTGGGCTTAATTTTTTTGGCATGTCTATGGGCATGGAAAAGAAGTACTCCAACACAACAACTATTTCCTTAAGAAGAAAATAAGGCATTGGCACATAGATCTGCAGAGGCAAGCTCTACTTACAAAAAAAAAAGATGAGGAAAACAAGACACCAGCAAGTGCTTTTTTATACAACAACCACAGAAGAAAACTTCAAGAACCTACGTTCAAAATACAGCCACAACTAATTGTCACGAGTGCATAAAAATTGTTGTTTGTCCTTTCAATTCCACACCATCAGACACTTGGAACAGGAATTATCTGTTGGGAAAATACTTGCCGGAAATAAAAGCTAAATTGAAATTACACAATTTAATTTCAGCTTATCTATTGAGTGACCTGAACTAACAATTCCAGGCTGCCACGCAGGGAAAGAACTGTTTGGAATAATTGAGTTGGCTGAAAAGATTTAAGTTGTCTTGTATGTCAGAGTGTAGACTCCCAAGCACACAGTCCAAGTTCAGAGTCTAAGTGTAGACTTCCGACCTGAGCTCCTGATCTGATCTCTCGAGCCGGAGACTCCCGAGCTGCAGAGTCTAAGTTGCAAACTCTAAGTGCAGACACTTGACCTGAGCTCCCAACTTGAGCTTCCAAGCTGGAGACTCCCGAGCTGAAGATTCCCGAGCTGCAGAGTCTAAGTTGCAGACTCCAAGTGTAGACTCCCAACCTGAGCTCTCGACCTGGAGAGGAAGAAGAAGTTGCTAAGGCTTGCGTAATACAATTTTTTAAAAATAGATTCGTTCTCCTCCGACTGTGCTTCGAGGTTATAATGGATGTTCGTTTCCCAGGATACAACAGCGAAACCACGCACATAACCAAGTCCTGGTTGCTCGTGGCGAACTGAGAAAGTACCCGGGTAATCCACCGGGCGGAACGCACGGTAGAGGAAAATTTGAGGGAACGAAGATGGAAGAAAATCTTTGCTATTAGCTTGCAGCCTCTCCCTGCTCTCTTAGTCACAATCCCTTTATATAAGAGCTTAGACCATGCAGTATTTAATGATTGAATTAATCGTCATTTACTGCCTATTAACTCGTCCAGATCAAAATGTCTAAAGGTTACAGATCCTTCATTAATAATCAATTAATGCATCTGTCACATTTGAGCAACAAACAAAAATTATTCATGTGGAAAAACGTTGGTTTATTCCCTTAAGCAAAGTTTGCCCCGATTGGTCTAGCATTCGGTGCCCATAGGTCGTGCTCGCATAAAAGTCAACTTGGTTTAGTGTAAATCTAGGCTCTGGATTTGCACCCCTTTACGCACCTATTTGTGAGAGTCTCTCTCCATGCATTTGTTTACAACTAATATGCTTGTGAATCAATATAAACCAACCAATATGTCTTGAAACTCTCAATGTGGGACTAAAAGTATCATTCGCAATGAAGTCTTTTTCTTTTCCATCTCTTTTCCATTCAATTATATCCAACATTATCTTACAGAAAATAAACAAGAACAATCAAAGGTAGAAATAGAAGTTTCTAAATATGATATGTATGCATTACGATATAATTGAATATACACTCTCCAAAAACAATCATATTGGCTTAGAGATCTCAAATACTATACTTGGTGATAGTATTGACACACACACAAAAAAAGTAAAACTAAATGCCAAAGTATAACAATTTTCAGCCAAGAAAACATGACAACAAGAAACAATGAATAGCATGACAGGGAACACAATTACACAATTGTAGGTGCTATTCGGAAAATTTTAATTTCAAAACTAAAATTCCATTTCAAGTTCTTTTTTTTCAAGGGGAATTGGGCAGGTAAGAACTACGGACCTTGCAAGCAATCGCACTTCTCAACCTCCGCGCGCACGACGTCGAGCACGGCGTCGATGAGCTCGGCGCCCTCTGTGTAGTGGCCCTTGGCCCAGTTGTTTCCGGCGCCTGATTGACCATAGATAAAGTTGTCGGGGCGAAAGATTCGACCGAATGGCCCGGCGCGAACGGAGTCCATGGTGCCAGGCTCGAGGTCAACCAAGACGGCCCGCGGCACATACCTCTGTCCAGTAGCCTCGTTGAAGTATACGCTGACGCGTTCGATCTGCAGGTAAGAGTCGCCGGCGTACACTCCGGTGCTGTTGATGCCGTGTTCGTCGCAGATAACTTCCCAGAACTTGGACCCGATCTGGTTTCCGCACTGTCCCGCTTGGATATGGAGGATCTCCCTCATCTTGCTCCGGTGAAGGAAGCAGCACCGAGGAGGAGAAGGAGGCGGAGCCGACGAGTAGTCAGTCAGTTGGCGGAGGCGAGAAGATAGCTTTTCTCCCACGCTAAATCGTGGATTTTCCGTTGAGAGAAAAGAAAAAAAAATGTCGAAACTCAAAATTGAGAAAAATACATATAATATTATGAACAAATTGACATATATATAATTCTATATTAATTAATGGGCACCTCAAGAAAACGACGTAGCATTCTAATTACAATAATTCCTGAGACATTCATCATATCATTCGGAATATAATTTAATTCGAAATGATGATAAAATTCATCAATGATGTCTAAACAATAATTAAACGTATATATATTAGCTGCTACATCATACCTTGAGGCATTCCTTGAATATTTGCTTGAGCCTATATTACTCTTATCTTAAATTCCTTGCCATCAAACTCCTCTTAAAAAAAATTATTTCCACTTTATATTTATTTCAACTTTTTAATCAATGTCAATTTCTTTAATTTTCTTTATTTTTTATAAATATAAAAAATCTAAAAAGTATAATTTTTTTTAAATTTAACATATTTAAATTAAAATATAATATATTTACTATCAAACTAAGCATGATTTCTTTTTCATTTATCGCAAGAGAATAGAAAACCTCATTATTTTTTATAAATAAGAAAATTTAAAATATATAATTTCTCTTAAATTCAAGATTATTTATAATTATAATCAAATATATTTTCTATGTAATTGAACTTGATTTTTTTTAATTAATCAATTCAGAATTTATATCGATTGATGGTTTTGACTTAATGGTTAGATGATTCTAATCAAATGATATTGAAGGTAAAATAATTTATAATTTATTTTAAATTTCTTATATCTAAAAAATATAAAAGTAATTAGATAAATCAGAGTGTATTAATAAGTTGAATTAAAAAAATTAAATAAGTAATGCACAGATGAAAAAGTTGGATTTGATATTAGAGATTTTAGAGTAATTTAATGTAAATTATATAAAATAAATAATCGAATATTATTAGTATAACTGTAATTTATTTATTCTTGCATAAAAGTTTACAACAAAGGGAATCTAGTGGACCAATGTTCTCTGTCAAAAGCACGCAATTTTAAAAACTTTAAAAAAAGGAATAAAATCCGTAAAGGATCGGACGGTGGGCGGAGACCCATCCTTACGTCACTGGACGGTGCCGAAATCTGCTCAGCTTTGTTTTGTTGCGTCCCCGTCAATCAAAGTCGAAAAGGGTAAAGCCGCCGCGGCCTCCCTCGCATCGCCGTCTACATTCCATCGAACGGTTCAAACAGCAAGAACATGGGCGCAGTGCTGTTCGACTTCCAGCGGATAAAGAGAATTCAGCGAATCTTTTCTCTTTATTTTTCCTCCTCCCCTTTAATTCCATCCCTGCTCCGTCTACGTGCGTCCGCCACTCTGTTTGCCTTCTTCTTCCTTCCTTCCTCATCGACCTCCTCGATCTTGTTTTTGCAAATGGCTTTCGTTCGATCGTACGTAAGTTGTATTCTCCTCTGATCGTTGTTCATTTTTTTTTTTTTGGAATTTTAGGTTTATTGACGAAATGATATTGTCTTGCTGTGTTCTTTGATGGGTTGTATTGTTTTTTGTTTTGCGCTCTAGATTTTACCTAGACCGGATCCTTGTATGTTTTGAGCGAATTCTTCAGGCTTTGTTGTAGGTCGAGTATGTTGTTGGGTGATCATGTTTACATCTTATTAGATGTGAAATTACTGTGTTCTATCTTCTATATGGATTATTGTTCTCCCAGCGATCGGTTTGTTTGTGCTGTTTATGTGAATTTTGTTTGACCATGCGAATCATTGCATTACTAGTCCTGATGCCTGATACATAAGCAATGATATTAATGTCTTTCCTTGAATGTTTTGCTGATAGTTTAGATTGATTTTAGTATAAAAGTTTTACCTTGCATTTCTTTGCAAGCGATCGAGTTCTTAAGTCTTCAGTATAGTCAGATCGTGTTTCACATACTATGTCTACCTGCATCCATTTCTTCAAATTCTTTAAATAGCAAACTTATGAAGTATCCGGATAATCTTGATATTTATTTAGCTGATTTCCTCTGCAAAGCTATGGCCATTCTTCATGTAAAATCCTCTTGGTAAAAAACCTTGATACTATGGAATGTAATCACTTGAACACAATTAGTCTGTTTTTACAATATCTAGTTTGACTTGATTGCTATATATAAGTTCTTGGTGCTTGGCTTGAACCAAATGCAATAAATAACACTGTGTTACTAGTAAAATAAAGTGATCTGGAAGATCATTGTCTTTTCATGTCTATGGGGTAAGGGGAAACTCCTCAAATCGCTTAAGAGCTACCATTTAGCTCTTATTAGTGATACCTTTAAGTTTCTCTCTTTCCTTAGAATCCTAGGATCTTGGAATTTACTTATTTCTTTTTTAATTACAATTGTGGATATCGTGGTCGCCCATAGGCATTGTGAGTTGTTTTTCATTTCTTTTAATTATCATTAGTATTAATCGAGTAATTGTAACTGTTGCAAACTTTTGCCCCTTTCCCTATTTGTGCTGGGCTGCATGTTTTAGCTTTTTGCTGTTTCATATTTATTTGTTATACTGATTGGACATAGTTATGATACACTAATAGATGTTGATCCTATCCACGATCGATGAATGTGACGCGGCAAGATTGCTGACCCTTGTTAGACCGGCACCACCATCTTTGAAGTCTACAGAAAGATCACTGAAGTAGAAGAGCGTTAGTAGCAAGCCCGGGGGTCCTTGGTGCGTGCACTCCGACACTCAATTCAGTTTCTCCCAAGATAATAGAGAAGTAGAACTTGAATGGAGTAAAAAATAAAGAGAACTCATACATACACCGTGGAGGAAGGACCTCTATTTATATGCAATGCCCTTGGTGACCTCCACCGTCAGGGTGTCACATCAGTCGTAACAGGGCTGTCATGTCAATAAATATCCAGTAAGAAATATGTAAAAAGTAGATAAGGCAATGAGTTACTGAACAGGTCAGTGTTTAGGCCAATGGTTATTGAGCAGGTCAATATTTAGGCCAATGGGTTACTGAGCAGGTTAGTGTTTGGGCCCATAGGTTACTGAGTAGATGGGTGTAAGTGTGAAAGGGCTAATGTGCCTGTGTGTATACGTGGAGGCCCAATAAGAAAAGGATGGCCCAGTTAGTTGGTCTTGTGATATGGAGCCCGACCTAAGACACGCGGAGGCCAAACCTGCTAGCTAGGTTAGTTGAGATTGGAAAAGGGGTTGGACTATGAGTGTTTTGTATGTGGACTAGTCAAAGAGGGATGCCCGTGTGTCAACCGACCGGTGGTACTGGCTTCAGGAGCTAACGGAGTGTTATAGGTGGGTTAGCCGAGTGGTCGTGCTTGGGCTGAGTTCCCCGTAAGTCCACTATAAGTGGGTTGTCCAATCGACTGCAGTGGGTACCTTGACCATGGATGTTATTCTTTATTTTTTTCTTTTAGTTGGGCCCACCCGGCCAGGGTAGCCTCTCGAACCGCGTGGGTTATGTATTATGTATAATACGTGGCTCGTCGATCGGCTGGAGAACCATCATACGTCGGTTGATCGGCTGTTATCTGTCTCCCTTATTCAAGCATAAGTCGTACCTTGTGAGGTGCTCATTAGGGTGAAGGAGACCAGTTTATAGATTATGAACCAAAGTCGTCCGACCGGCCTACCTTGTCGATTTAGGTGGTTCGCTCGGCCCGGTCAATTGGCATGTCTGATCGGCCCGCCTCCTTTGACTCTAGTCCTAACATACTGTAACTCTAGCCACGTCAACTATTTGACCTTGACTTTATCCTACGTAGACCGGGGGCCCAATATTCCCCCGTATCAGATGCTTTGGAGGGAACTTTAATTGACATGTTCATTAATGAGGATCAAGGTCCATAAAGATTGCGGCGTGGGTGTCTTTCTATGATCTTCTAGAATAGTTGGTACTTGGTTTTGGTTGTTGATTACTAGTAAGTAGTTAATTACATAAGGCTTTGTGATTCTCATGCAACAATGAGAGTTTGAGCAAATCTTCATAAAAGTTTTTAGTTACTCGTGTTGCTAATCTTGAAATTTTTAATGCACCCTATGGATGTTCAAGTTTTTTTGTGATCTTTTTGCACACCTGAACGAACTTTTATGAAGTTGTTTGTAAATGTAGATGATTCTACACCCTTTGCCAGCCATCTATGTAGTCCTTGTATGGTGTTTGGCATATGTCTGAATCAAACAAAGCCTCTCTTTTATCTTGTCTCGGTAGTTGAGAATGGTTGTACTTTCTATCACGCATCTTCTAATCTCTTTGGAGAACAAATTGTTTAAGTATCAAACTATACTCTGGTTGTTCTCTCATTATCATTAAGAAATTTGTACCCTTTGTTCCATGTCTAACTATCATTCGACTTTTAGTCAAATGCATCTTCTGGAATGGGTGTTGCTGAGGATTGCAAAGAAATATTCCGAGAACTTCAGAGGAAGAAGAGTCATCGCTATGTGATTTTTAAAATAGATGACAAGCAAAAGCAGGTTGTTGTGGAGAAGACTGGAAAAGTTACTGAAAGTTATGATGATTTCACGGCATCTCTTCCAGAGAATGATTGTCGTTATGCTATCTATGACTTCGACTTTGTCACCGAAGAGAATTGTCAGAAAAGCAAAATATTCTTCATTGCTTGGTAAGTCTCTTCATTCTAGAAAGTCTTTATATATATATATATATAATTATTTCTTTTATGGTTGATCTTTTCTCATGTTTGAAATACATGTGCATATATTTTAAGCTATGAAATGAATGTTGTCATTGCTGAGTGGAATCAATATTGAAGCTAAAGACTAAATGGTTAGTCTGATCTGTCTCAAATGTGTCATTTTACACGAGCATTCTTGTCTAGCAATAACTGGAGCCTGCACTAGAAGTTGCTTCATCTTCTCCACATAGCTACAAGTTGAACATGTTTGTGCTGGATTATATTTTCTCTATACTTCTTTACAATATCTTCGAATTCAACAAAAGGCTATAACTATTCTCTTGTTGCTTCTGCGAACATCAGGTCCCCTGCCGTATCTCGAATCCGAGCTAAGATGTTGTATGCTACCTCAAAGGATCGGTTCAGGCGAGAACTCGATGGTGTTCACTACGAACTTCAGGCTACTGATCCAACAGAGCTCGACCTCGAGATTCTGAGAGAACGAGCCCATTAATTTGAGGATGTTATCCATTTATGAACTGCATTGAAGGCGTCGTTTCAAGTATTCATTTTATCGGGAGGATGGATGTCTTTCGAGGTCTCAAGTTTCCAGCGATCACTGGGTTATGCTGCTTGATAAATGGTTGAAGCATGAGCGTATTTGTGCAACTTCGACTTTATGATCAATATTATTTATATAGTCAAAGATATAAAAAAAATATTATCCATATGTTTAATTCCCTCGTTTCCCATTGCGAAAAACTTTTTTTAATCTTTTATAAGATAAATATGAAACTAACAAATGGGAAAATTTTCATAAATTCCTCATTCTCAAATTCATCTTTGAATGCAGTTCCCACGCAAGTTTTTTTTTACATGCAATCCCTGATGGAATTGACAAGACAGTTTGGTGAGTATTATTTGAAGAAAGTTGAGTATAAAAGTTAGAAATTTGAATATGTAAGGTTATATCCACCATATCAAAAAATTTTGTACTTAATTTTCACTCTTTTATATTCAAGTTTCATTCTTTTATACTCAATTTTTACTGATATATATTCAATTTTCACTCTTTTATACTTAATCTATTAGAAAGTGAATGTAAAAAAAATCTCAAATACGAAGTGTATATAAAGATTAAATAGGGATTGAGTAGTTTTATGTAATTTACCGTTAAAAAATTATCTATTTTGTTATCCAATGATCCAAATTCACATTTTCCTTTCTCATTATCTATGCATTTCATTTCACTATGTAAAAAGTGATATCTTCATCTGGCGCCCCTCCCCAAAGAGATATATGTGTCATTGCATTCTTAAAAAAAAACCATGAATCAATTGATATTGAATTCTATAGGATAGAAGGTTTTCTTATATTCTCAAGATAATACATTAGAAAGGTTCAGGCAATCTAAAAATTTGTTAAAGGAAAAAAATAATAATAATTTGATGCTACACAATAGCATCTCAAGGGCGCACCATTTCATAATAACAAAGACTATATCCGCTTCAAACCCCGTCGTTTCATTCCAAAGTTAATAAATCATCAAAATTACTATCTCAAAGAGTGATTAGTGTATAAAAAAAATAGACATCGATTTTACTAAGATTTAATCCTAAACTCATGATAATACTATCTTATATGTTAGACGGGATCCTCTGTCTCAGAGGATTTCTATCTCGTCTGTCCCACACTAGTCGACGACGGCCGGCGAGTCGTTCGATCATTGATCTGGCATCATTGATGGTTTTTGATCGTCGTCCCGAATCAAATGATATACTGAAAGAACGGTGAACCGGTTGGAATCGTCGCAATTACAATCTCGCCGAATTCGACAGTGAATCCGGCAAGATCGCAATTGCAATGATCTCGACGGATTCACCGTACCCCTCAGTATATAATTTTATTCGGGACGACGGTCGGAAACCGCCAATGATGTCCAATCGACAATTGGATGACTTGTCGGCCGTCGTCAACAAGTGGGACAGACGGGACAGAGGGCAAAGTGGGACAGAGGATCTGTCCTCCTCATATGTTGACTATATGTTTTCTCGTGAGGATAAGGAGGCATATCATTTCATAATGATAAAAGACTGATTTACTTGTCTAATATCCTTGTTAATTTATTTTCAGAGAGTTAATATGAATAAGATAAATCATCAATATTATTATTTGGATAACGATTAGAGTGTAAACTAAATTAGTCAGAATTTTCTTAAATAGTATGATAATACTGGGGCACCATTCCATTACCTACCAGTAGAGATAAATTAGATCTTCTACCATCCATTCAGAGTCACACACGTAGACAATGTAGAGATGGACATTCCATTTTCGGATTATTTTATCCTATAAAATCCTCAATTGCATTTGCGATTTTATGTAATATATATTTTTTAATAATTTCATAATTTTATTATTCCGTTTTGATTCGAATGTGGGTCCCACCGTCACGTGATTATTGCCTTTTGTTTTTAATACGGAAACGGTTCGGCGACCTCCCACTCGTCAGAAAACTCCGTTTGATACTTTCGTCGCCACTCACTGATCGCACCTGCGCGTTTGGCTCGGCCGCAGTAACTGCTGCCTGCCGACGCCGACAGCCAGCTTGCCAAATTCTGGCGTCGTCGGTTCCCTGCTCTTTCCCCCTCCTTCTTGCTTCTTCTTTTGGTTTTTCTCCTCTGGTTCCGTCTCCACATAGAGTTCGCAAATGGCCGGGGGCGTCGTCATCGGCGGCGACGGAATCAACCCGAACCTGGTGAGAATCGTCCTGGTTGTGATGGCCCTCGGCCTCGCCGGATACATCGTCGGCCCTCCGCTCTACTGGCACGTCGCCGAAGCCCTCGGCAACTCCTCTGCCTGCCCTCCTTGCGCCGCTTGCGATTGTTCTGCTCAACCCCTCCTCTCCCTCCCTGAAGGTTCTCCCTCACCCCTCCGCATTCTCGTTATCTTGTATACAGTCCTCGATCAGATCTGACGACGATCTGGCGCATCTTTCCTCTTGGATCTAAGGATCTTTTTTCTCTCTCTCTCTCTCTTTTTTGGTTTCTAGATCTATTTGTGAGTTGATCATAATTATGGATTTCTTGTGTTCTAAAGTTCTGAATTATATTTTGTGTTTTCTGTTTGCAGAGTTGATCAATGTGTCCTCCACAGGTTAGTCACATGCTTTTTATCCCTAATCTTTAATTGTGTTATAAATTTCCATTTATATCGTGTCGATGAAATAAATGAGATTTTTGAGTCCGAGGATTATCTGATTAATTACTTTGGGAGACTGGTATTAATTATTTCTAAATCGGCGAGCTTCATAAATTTGGTTAGCTTTTGATTAAAATGACGACGGTTAAAGTGCCGAGTGCTTTATTTACTATTTCTTTTTTGGTGGCAAATAAACGGCAAGATAGATGCATCATGGTGAAAGAGTTACAATTTTTGAGTTGCAACCATTCTTGTTCCTTGGAAGTGATTGCATTGAAAGAGTTACAATTTTTCAATCACTATGGATTTTGCTTGTTATACATCCATACTAGTCCATAGACCATATACATGTTATGTGAATTACCTAAAACATTGATCCTTGTTAACATTTTTCACTCCTTTTCGTTAAAATTTGTCCAATGTTTCTGAAAATAGTCTCAAAAGTGAAGATAATCACTGCTTGGCTTAAAGTTATGGAGTTGATTGTGTCCATGTATTAAGGATATTTCTAGTATCTTCTGTCCTTTCTGAACCTGTCCAAATCAACAATTATAATATCTGGTTAAGAGGGTCAAAGACCCCACTAGATGAGATCGGCTATATGGATTATTCTATGTCATTGAGCTCTATCCTCCACTATATCATTATCTATACTTAAATAAATTTATCTTATTTTATTATTGTTAACTATTGTTAACTAAGTCTTTTTTTGGTCTTCCTCTTCTATGTTTGATGTGCGTAGTTGTCATAGTTTCACATCGCCTAACCGAAACATTTATTGGTCGTCTAAGTATATGTCCGTACCATTTTAAATATGTCTCTCTGAGTTTTTCCTCAATAGATGCAACTCCGACTTTTTGTCTAATGCTCTTATTTCTTATTCTATCCATCCTCATATGTCCACACATCCATCTTAACATTTTCACCTTTGTAACTCTCTTCTTCTGCTCATATGCTCGAGTTATTGCCCAACATTTAGCATCATATAACATAACAGGTTTAACCGTCATTTTGAAGAACTTCCCTTTACGTTTTAGAGCTACTTTACGATTACATAAAACACCCGACGCTCTCCTTCATTTCAACAATCCGCCTGTATTCTATGTAAGACATCTCTCTCAATCTCTCCATCGCTTTGCAAAAATAATTCTAAATACTTCTCTCAGTTCCAAAAAAATTTGTCATCTTCTATCTTGACAATTATCTAGTTACATCTATTATTGCTAAATTTAAATTCCATATAATATATATTTATTCTATTAAGTCTATAACCTTTCACTTTTAGTGTTTCCTGCTAAGATTCTAGTTTCGCATTTACTCCTTCACGTGTCTCATCTACCTAAATAATATCATCTGCAAACAATATGCACCACGACACTGTGTTTTGGATGTGTCTAGTGGATTCGTCCATGATTAATGTAGACAAATAGAGACTTAGAGTCGATTATTGATGTAACTCTATCTTATTTAGAAATGCTTCGATTAATTTGCTTGAATTCTTCACTCTATTCATCACATTCTCATACATTTCTTTAATTAATTCAATATATACTACGATGAAGCTAAGGTTTCTAGGGATAAGGTTAAATGCTTGAACCGCTTTTTTTTTTTAGAATTTTTCATATAATTTTTCTTAGAACTCTATCATAAGTTTTTTCTAAATCAATGAATATCATATGTAGATTTTATTTTTGTTCCTGATACTTTTCAATTAGTTATCAAGAAAATGTATAGCTTTTATTATTGACCTTTTAGGCATGAACTCAAATTGATTTTTGGTTACTGTGGTCTCCTTACTGTGATTTTCGGCTAAATCACTGACTACTCGCACGCAAGGATCTAGGCCGATCTGAAGGTTCTTGAGGGCCTCATGGCGCACGACGATCACAGAAAAGGTGACGTCTATTATCTCACCACAATAATCCCTAACAATTTTCTGAGGTCGTGCGCCTGTAAGTTGATGAGGGAGGAAGCGGTCTTGGATCCATGGAAGTGGAGTTGGCGAAGGCAGATGCATCGCCTTGCAAGGGCGTCCATAGTGTTGGGTTCCCAGCGGTAGGCACGGAGGTCAAGAGATGTCCAGAGGCATAGGAGGAACCAAGGAGGCGCTAGTCATAGCAACTGGAGCCAGAGACGGACGTTGTTGCAGTAATTGAGTTTAGAAAAGAGTTGTACCACTATGTCCTGTGCCAGTGGAGGGAATCGCATCGCTGGTTCCGTCAGGCCTGGTTCTATTTCATCAAGCTCTTGCGGTGGAAGAGCAATGGCGAAAGGCACCGGTCGAACTCTATGGATTGAGTGAAGGTTGCTCCGTTGAAAGGACCGACGAAAGTTCCATGGAAGTGATCGGACGTAGAGTGGGCTGGATCGATCAAGTGGAGGTGTTAACGGAAGGGATGAAAGATTGGGGCTTGATGAAAAAAACCCTTGTTATCAAGGCCTTCGACGAGGCATTATCAGTGCTTGAAACCTGTAACATGTCGTCATCAATTTCATCGACAACTTCTTCATCTTGGTCATTTGGGTCAAATTTCTCCTCTAAATCTCTTCGAATCCATCCAAGTTGTCTCGGGCATCGAAACTATCGTTCTTCATGGCAAAACCTAATCATTCCTGGAACGAAGTTTGAGTGTTCCTAAAAGCGAAACCAGAAGTAGGATAAGAGAACTTATGACCTTTACAATCATAGTGTGAGACTTTCTCGGCTGGAACATGCTTCTCACGATTTCGACTACGTACCTCACGATCTTCAAGACCTTATGCGGCTAGAAGATAGGTTAAATCTGCGACTTGCCTTTGTACAATCTCGTCTTAAGTGCAGCGACCATGGTGCGAAACTTCCTCAGTTGGAACCTACCTTACATGACCACGATCACAACCACGATGACCCTCCATTGGATATGATGCTCGACTTCCTCAAATCGAACTCATCAGCTCTGTTACCAATTGACGTTGGACAAAATAGCGATTATCTTGCGGGCTAACGAGAAAAAAGATTGGAAGAAAAGACAAGATGAGAAAACCACCGTGCTCAAGATTTTTTTGAAAAAAAATTGTTTAATAACTAAATAATTTCTCTAACAGCTAAACAAATATTTATATAGACTTTAAATCCTAAGATTCAAAGAACGGAAAGAAGTCCTAACATATAAACTCTAATTCCTATCTTGTAAAGAAAGGAAAGAAATTCTAAAAGAAATAAAAAATTATTAACAACTTCACAATCAGATTCCTAAACGGACTCAAAATAAAAAATAAAAAAGATAGTAATTATCAAAATTACCTAATAAAAATCTGAAATTACCAAAAATTCTAAAAAATAATAAAAAAAAAATCCTCCTGCATGGTTCTTTGCATAGGCTCATGTGAATGGATGAAAATGAGAGTGAAGATCTAACAAAAAACTTGCCTCAAGGGCAACATCCATTTGAGCATCCATAAGTGTGCTAACCTTAGAATTTCTCCCATGTCATGTTTAGCATAGTAGTGCATACATGTTACCCTGTAGATATCTCAGTGTCACTCATAGAGAAAGATGAGATTCAAAATAGTATATAACATTAGATTTAATGAGGCTTACCAGGTTTGATTATTGTGGTTATTTTGTCATTATATGTTTGATTGTACCTACTTCTCGTGATTTTCTCCTCATCTTGGACTTTCCATATATATCTGTATTTGCATTTGGTTTATGTTGTTGTGGGTTGTTGTTTTGCCATAGGTTATATCATATAGTTACAATGGCAACACACAAAACATGACCTGGTGTCCAAGTCAAGGGACCTTGCCATATCATGTATCTAAGATCATATGATAGTATGTATGAAAATTTTATGACTAACAATCACAAAAAGTTGCCCAAGGGTTTAAAATTACTCGAACAATAATTAAATATATGACTGTATTTTCTGATAAATCAGAACTACCTCCTAGAGGAGTTGAATAGACAATACAAAAATTTGCTTTCAATTACAACACTTAAATCAAATGGTAGATCCAAGTACACGAGTAAAAATAGTATATAAAAATACGCAACAACAACAACAACAACAACAACAACAAAGCCTTATCCCATTAGGTGGGGTCGGCTATATGGATCCTTTTACGCCATTGAGTTCTATCCCCTACTATATCATCATCTAGATTTAAATAAAATTTATCTTGTTTTATTGTTGCCAACCAAGTCTTTTTTGGTCTTCCTCTCCCTCTTTTAATGTGCGTATTTATCATAGTTTCACATCGTCTAACAGGGGCATTTATTGGTCTTCTAAGTACATGTCCGTACCATCTCAAACGTGTCTCCCGAAGTTTTTCTTCAATAGATGCAACTCCGACTTTCTCTCTAATACTCTCATTCCTTATTCTATCCATCCTCGTATGTCCACACATCCACCTTAACATCCTCATCTCTGCAACTTTCATCTTTTGCTCATGTGCTCGAGTCATAGCCCAACATTCAGCACCATATAACATAGCAGGTCTAACTGCCGTTTTGTAGAACTTCCCTTTAAGTTTTAGAGGTACTTTACGATCACATAAGACACCCGATGCTAATCTCCATTTCAACCATCCTGCTTGTATTCTATGTAAGACATCTCTCTCAATTCCTCCATCACTTTACAAGAACGATCCTAAATACTTAAAGTTCTCGATTTTAGACAACTCATCATCTCCTATCTTAACAATTGTTTCACTACGTCTAGCATTGCTAAACTTAAATTCCATATATTCAGTCTTTACTCTACTAAGCCTAAAACCTTTCATTTCTAGAGTTTCCCGCCAAGATTCTAGTTTAGCATTTACTCCTTCACGTGTCTCATCTATCAAAACAATATCATCTGCAAACAACATGCACCATGGCACTGTATCTTGAATGTGCCTAGTGAGTTCATCCATGATTAGTGTAAAAAGATAGGGACTTAAAGCTGATCCTTGATGTAACCCTATCCTTATTGGAAATGCTTCAGTCAATCCACCTGAAGTCTTCACTCTAGTCGTTACATCTTCATACATATCTTTAATTAGGTCAATATATGTTACGCTAACGCCTCTCTTTTCTAGAATTCTCCATATAATTTCTCTTGGTACCCTATCATAAGCTTTTTCTAAATCAATAAATACCATGTGTAGATCTTTCTTTTGCTCCCGATATTTTTCAATTAATTGCCTAAGAAGATGTATAGCTTCTATTGTCGACCTTCCAGGCATGAACCCAAATTGATTTTCGGTTACCGTGGTCTCCTTCCTCAATCTTTTTTCTATTACTCTTTCCCAAAGTTTCATGGTATGACTCATTAATTTAATACCCCTATAGTTTGCACAATTTTGTATGTCTCCTTTGTTCTTATATAAGGGAACTAGACTACTTACCCTCCATTGATTAGGCATTTTTTTTGTTTTCAATATTAAATTAAATAATTTTGTAAGCCATTCAATACCTTTTTTCCCTAAACATTTCCATACCTCTATTGGGATATCATCCGGTCCCACGGCCTTTCCATTTTGCATCCCTTTCAAAGCTTGTTCTACTTCTGAAGTTTGAATTCTCCGATGAAAATTAAAATTTCTATACTCATTTGAAATACTTAAATTGCCTAAGTCAAGTTGGTCCCCTAAACTTTCATTAAAAAGTTGATGAAAGTAAATCTTCCACCGCTCTTTTATTTCGCTATCATTTACTAGTACTCTATCGCATTCATCTTTAATACATCTTATTTGACTAAGGTCTCTTGTTTTCCTTTCTCTTGCTTTAGCTATTTTATAAATGTCTCTTTCCCCTTCTTTTATATAAAAATACGCAGTGGAAAGATAATCAAACGAGAAGAATAAGTAATTGACAATGATAAAATAACTTGCGAAGACAAAATAAATTAACTTGCAATAATATAATAGAGTGAGATGTGATGACAAAATAAATTAATTTGCAATGATAAAATTGAGCGAGATGCTATGGGAAAATTTAATAAATGCAATGAGAAAAATAATTAAAGTGCAACGAGAAAATAATTAAGTACAATTAGAAAATAATTAACTTGCAATGAGAAAGATAGATAAATTGCAATAAGAAAAGTAATTAAGTTGCAACTAAAAGAGTAATTAAATTGTAATGAGAAAAATAATTAAATTGCAATGAAAAGAATAATTAAATCGCAATGAGAAAAATAATTAAGCTTGTTATAGATTTGAATATTTATATTGTCTTGCATAGATTCATATACTCAATCCCTGGGAAAAATATGGCTTGATGAGGAGGGGGATCATAACAAAAGTTGCCCAAGGTTATTTGTTTTTACTACATATGTGGCTTTTTCGATGTAAGCACTATTAATATGTTGCTGCAATTCAGCATTCTTGTTTCATCCATATCATATATTACCACCTCGTCTCAGTTTCTTTACAGTTAATTAGTTCATAGAGATGAAAATGAAATGGCAGACAAACCTTCATCCTATTTTATGTAAAATAGTCTTTTCTGGTTCCATTATAATCATTGCTCTGCAACTTGGGATCTATATGGTTCTTTCCATTACACTGGAGATCAATGGGTGCCAAACTCCTAGCTTTGATTAGGTTAGACTATTGATCACTGGAAACGTGGTGCTGAATAGCTAGGATTCTCACATTAAGTCAGAAAATCCAAAAATAATAGAAATTCTCTTTTTTACTTTTTTATAAAAATTCGGTTCAGGGTACGAATACCTTCATCACATAATTCAATAAAATATATTGAATCTATGTCACTGTCAGATTGGTACATGTATCAATCGACAGTAAAAGGAAACAGGTGGGATCAGTCTTGAAACAATTCATTGCATTATTAAAATAAAATTGACCTGCTTCACCTTTTTGAGGGTAAATCGAATTGATCCTTCTTGCTTTGATACTTTAGTAAAATAAATTCTGCACTAGCTGACTAAGATGATTTCGCATTTTAACTACAGAGTATGCAGTTCATTCAATGATGCTACTCTTTTAAGAGGATCTGAGAATTAAGCATATGCATCTGATAATATATGAATAAAAAATGATTGCTGTCGTTATTTCATGCGCTGTATGAACATACTTAGCAACGTTTTTAGGCGGTAGTTTGACTACCCTCTGTGGTTGTGACTAACAATATAGCCGCAAATGCTATCAGGTGCACGTGTTGCTAGCAACAGCAAGCTATGTAATGCATGATTAAACAATGCTATCATGCTCATTACTTGTTATATGTTCGTTTTCATCCTGTTTGCTGCAGCATCTTTCTTCAGTTATACTTTCGATTGCCCTTATTCACTCGATCCTTTATAGCTTTTGCCGTTCCTTTGGTGCAGATTGTGCTAAACCCGACCCAGAGGTCAGTGAAGAAATGGATAAGAACTTCACAGATCTTCTTGTGGAGGAATTGAAGTTGAAAGAGGAACATGCAACTGAAGCTGAACACCGTGCGGATGTTACATTGCTCGAGGCAAAGAAGTTGGCATCACAATATCAAAAGGAAGCCGACAAATGCAGTTCAGGGATGGATACTTGTGAAGAAGCCCGAGAGAGAGCTGAGGCAGCACTATTTCAACAAAAGAAACTAACAGTGCTGTGGGAGCAGAGAGCTCGGCAGCGGGGATGGAAGAGTGCTCGTTCATACTGATGAATATTATGATCCATTTCCTGGTCCAATGACTTAACTCAGTCCTAGAATCTGATGTATTTGCTTGCAGCCTCCCAAGTGATCTCCCAATTTGTCCAAACTAGATCATCTCCTTAAAAGGAAGTGCACTAGTGAAAAGTTGATTACATATTTATTATAATGAGTTTAAGCCATATATATGTAGGATAATATCCCACTGCAATCCACATTGTTTACCCTTGTATGACTTTTTGTGTCCTGCTGTCTAAAAAACAACTGAAACCCCTAATTAGAGGCATGAAAGATTTAATGTTTTTCTTATTGATCCGGTCGGGTAAGTTTTTGGAGCTGATTAGGGGCCCGGTCGGATTGGGTCTGGGTCAGACAAAGTGGGTCGGGTTCAGTATCGGATTAGTGCGCTAGATACTGATCCGGCTAAGAGGATCAAGATTCGAAGCAACTTGATGCAGGGCCCAATCAGTGGCACCCGAGCAGACATACCCGCCCGAGAACTTTAGCGGTCGGAGATCACCGGTCGGGGAAGTTTAGTCGGGATAAAGCAGAAGCGTTTTGCCATATCTCTTCACGAGTGTTCGGTAAGTAATAGACCTCCCAGGCGGGGTCTCTCGGCAGGGTGGCCGACCCCGACTAGCAGGGTGGCCGACTCCGAGTGGCCGACCCAGAGTGACAGGGTGGCCGACCCCGACTGGCTGACCCCGAGTGACAGGGTGGCCGACCCAGGGTGACAGGGTGGCCGACCCCGACTGGCCGACCCAGGGTGACAGGGTGGCCGACCCCGACTGGCTGACCCCGAGTGACAGGGTGGCCGACCCCGACTGGCAGGGTGGCCGACCCAGAGTGACAGGGTGGCCGACCCCGAGTGGCCGAGCCAGAGTGACAAGGTGGCCGACCCCGACTGGCCGACCCAGAGTGACAGGGTGGCCGACCCCGACTGGCTGACCCCGAGTGACAGGGTGGCCGACCCCGACTGGCAGGGTGGCCGACCCAGAGTGACAGGGTGGCCGACCCCGACTGGCTGACCCCGAGTGACAGGGTGGCCGACCCCGACTGGCAGGGTGGCCGACCCAGAGTGACAGGGTGGTCGACCCCGAGTGGCCGAGCCAGAGTGACAAGGTGGCCGACCCCGACTGGCCGACACAGAGTGACAGGGTGGCCGACCCCGACTGGCTGACCCCGAGTGACAGGGTGGCCGACCCCGACTGGCAGGGTGGCCGACCCAGAGTGACAGGGTGGTCGACCCCGAGTGGCCGACCCCGAGTGACAGGGTGGCCGACCCCGACTGGCAGGGTGGCCGACCCCGAGTGGCCGATCCAGAGTGACAGGGTGGCCGACCCCGACTGGCAGGGTGGCCGACCCCGACTGGCTGACCCCGAGTGACAGGGTGGCCGACCCCGACTGGCAGGGTGGCCGACCCAGAGTGACAGGGTGGTCGACCCCGAGTGGCCGACCCCGAGTGACAGGGTGGCCGACCCCGACTGGCAGGGTGGCCGACCCCGAGTGGCCGATCCAGAGTGACAGGGTGGCCGACCCCGACTGGCAGGGTGGCCGACCCCGACTGGCCGACCCCGAGTGGCCGACTCAGAGTGACAGGGTGGCCGACCCCGAGTGGCCGACCCAGAGTGACAGGGTGGCCGACCCCGACTGGCCGACCCAGAGTGACAGGGTGGCCGACCCCGACTGGCTGACCCCGAGTGACAGGGTGGCCGTCCCCGACTGGCAGGGTGGCCGACCCAGAGTGACAGGGTGGTCGACCCGAGTGGCCGACCCCGAGTGACAGGGTGGCCGACCCCGACTGGCAGGGTGGCCGACCCCGAGTGGCCGATCCAGAGTGACAGGATGGCCGACCCCGACTGGCAGGGTGGCCGACCCAGAGTGACAGGGTGGTCGACCCCGAGTGACAGGGTGACCGACCCCGACTGGCAGGGTGGCCGACCCCGAGTGGCCGATCCAGAGTGACAGGGTGGCCGACCCCGACTAGCAGGGTGGCCGACCCCGACTGGCCGATCCAGAGTGACAGGGTGGCCGACCCCGACTGGCCGACCCCGAGTGGCCGATCCAGAGTGACAGGGTGGCCGACCCCGACTGGCAGGGTGGCCGACCCCGACTGGCCAACCCCGAGTGGCCGATCCAGAGTGACAGGGTGGCCGACCCCGAGTGGCCGACCCAGAGTGACAGAGTGGCCAACCCAGGGTGGCAGACCCAGGGTGGTCGACCCTAGAGTAAGTGAAGGGTCGTAGCAGTAGTAAAGGTCATCCGAATCTCCCCATTGTCAGAAGAGGATCCTTGACATACTCATGACCTGACAAGAGCCGCCAACATTAATGGGGTCAGAGGGGACAATCCAGACAGACTGTCAGGCGGCTGTGACAGTCTCACATAGCAACTAAGGCTGCCATTAGTTCAATCTGCCAACTGACCATTTCTTAATGAGACATGACAGCTCTGACAAGGCAGAGAGCTTCCCCTCCCCTATATAAACCCCCCTTGGGGCTCCAAAGAAGGGATCGCTGCCATTTTGCAACCACACCACTACTTCGTGAGCCCCATTTTGGTCCGAGCCGAGTGACTTGAGCCTCAGCCTTATTTGAGCCCGGGTCCGACCTCCTAGTTACAGCAGACCGGGTCGTCTTGGTCAGACCGAGTCATCCGATTGAGAACCGGTCTTCGCTTGTCGACAGGATCAAATTTGGCGCCGTCTGTGGGAATCTGCCTGATCGAAAGCTGAGGATGAGTGACTCCAATCGGGTGACTGTTACTCTCTCACAAGAAGACCTTGATCTGCTGATAGCCGCTAAAGCGCAGAAGTTGGCAGCAGAGCAGAAGACTGTCGCTCGCCCAACTCAGTAGGGTCCTTCCGAGCCGGCAGCTCGCGGTGGCACAGAAGTAGGAGTTCACCCAGGTGAGAGCCCCTACTTCCATCAAGCACTCTTCGACCCGTCTGAGGGTGTGGGACAGTCCGACCCAGTGGAAGTCTCTTCCAGTCAAGCAAGAATCAACAAAGGGAAGACCCCTATCAGCCAAGCCCCGGCTGACCATTCCGTGTTCCCCTTCTCCAGACAAGTTTTGCAAGAGCCAGTCCCCAAGCATTTCCGGCTCTTGTCCATTCTAGAATATGAAGTAGCTACAGATCCAGAGGAACACCTGATGAAGTTTGAGAATACAACTTTGCTGTATCAATACATGGATGGTAGCAAGTGCCGAGCGTTCCTGACCACCTGGCAAGGCCCGCTCAGCGCTGGTTTGACAGAACTCCTTTGGCTCAAAAGGAAAAAGCATTAGCCATGTATAGGCCCTTCCTTCCATCATATGCTAGCATTCACATTCCCAAGGCGTTATCCTTGCTCAACTTGACAAGCTTGGAGATAATTTTCCTATTGGTGGCTCTAGATACTGATTCCGGCGATATGGTCACGTCATAGAGGAGAAGAGTATTGTCAGCAACCTCGACTAGGAAATGATTAGCTCTAACGAAGCACTTCCTTCCGACAAGGTCGAAGTCCGACTGATCTGGACGCCTCAAGCCCTTGCTCGATGACTGGAGACACCGCCAGTGAAGGAGCCTGCCCCTTCGTGGGCTCGGTGATCGTGAGTTGGCGGAGCTCCTCGCTAATCGAAGAGGACAAGGGGAATCTGCTGTTGTGACAGGCGAAGAGGCGTCTAGAGCTGGATCTGATCGAGGAAATTCAGGATCGGGTATCAGTCCAAACGACTACTTACTGGCAAAAGATGTAGCGAAGATACAATCCAGAGGTCATACCCTGTAGTTTCCAAGTCGGCGATCGTGTATGGAAGAGAGTCAAACCAGTCGGGGAGGTGAGCAAGCTGAAGCCCCCATGGGGAGAACTC
Organism: Boesenbergia rotunda; assembly: GCA_024364735.1. Taxonomy (NCBI): domain Eukaryota; kingdom Viridiplantae; phylum Streptophyta; class Magnoliopsida; order Zingiberales; family Zingiberaceae; genus Boesenbergia; species Boesenbergia rotunda. The sequence goes on along the minus strand of JAGFNQ010008379.1, from coordinate 12,026 downwards.
TTCCTGGTAATCGAGAAGTTGGGGTCGGGAGCCTATTATTTGCAAGATACCCAAGAAAAGAAGCTGGGAAGATCTTGGAGTGCAACACACTTAAAATTGTATTGTGAGGAAAGTTGAGTTGAGTGACTCTTGTAATTGTATCACACGAATATGATAGTGAAACTCAAGGCAGCTAAAAGGCAGCTCAGCAGGTTATAAGTGGGCATGCTCCCACACACCCACCGGACTCGGCGCCGATCGGGCGTGGCGTTCCACGTTCGGTCGGGCCCGGTCAGGCGTGGCGTTCCACGCTCGATCAGGGTAAGCCAGACGGTGTCCAGACTCTTGCTCTTGCAAGTTATAAGTGGGCATGCTCCCACGCACCCACCGGACTCGGCGCCGATCGGGCGTGGCGTTCCACGTTCGGTCGGGCCAGGTCGGGCGTGGCGTTCCACGCTCGGTCAGGGTAAGCCAGACGGTGTCCAGACTCTTGCTCTCGCAAGTTATAAGTGGGCATGCTCCCACGCACCCACCGGACTCGGCGCCGATCGGGCGTGGCGTTCCACGTTCGGTCGGGCCCGGTCGGGCGTGGCGTTCCACGCTCGGTCAGGGTAAGCCAGACGGTGTCCAGACTCTTGCTCTTGCAAGTTATAAGTGGGCATGCTCCCACGCACCCACCGGACTCGGCGCCGATCGGGCGTGGCGTTCCACGTTCGGTCGGGCCCGGTCGGGCGTGGCGTTCCACGCTCGGTCAGGGTAAGCCAGACGGTGTCCAGACTCTTGCTTTTGCAAGTTATAAGTGGGCATACTCCCACGCACCCACCGGACTCGGCGCCGATCGGGCGTGGCGTTCCACGTTCGGTCGGGCCCGATCTGGCGTGGCATTCCACGCTCGGTCAGGGTAAGCCAGACGGTGTCCAGACTCCTGCCTTTGCAAGTTATAAATGGACATGCTCCCCTACAATCATCGACCTCGCAGCAGACCGGACGTGGCTGCCCACGCTCCATTAAGGTCTCCCGAGCAACATTGAGACACTTGTTCTTCAGCAAGTTATAAAGGTGATTGCTCACATGCCTCAGCTTCTCAGCCGCTCTGCTCGGCACTCAGCCGCTTTGTTCGGCACTCCGCGACCCAGCCGCTCTGCTCGGCACTCAGCAACTCAGCCGCTCTGCTCGGCAGTCAGTTACCTAGCCGCTCTGCTCGGCACTCAGCCGCTCTGCTCGGCACTCAGCGACTCAGCCGCTCTGCTCGGCAGTCAGTTACCTAGCCGCTCTGCTCGGCACTCAGCCGCTTTGTTCGGCACTCCGTGACCCAGCCGCTCTGCTCGGCACTCAGCGACTCAGCCGCTCTGCTCGGCAGTCAATTACCTAGCCGCTCTGCTCGGCACTCAGCCGCTCTGCTCGGCAGTCAGTTACCTAGCCGCTCTGCTCGGCACTCAGCCGCTCTGCTCGGCACTCAGCGACTCAGCCGCTCTGCTCGGCAGTCAGTTACCTAGCCGCTCTGCTCGGCACTCAGCCGCTTTGTTCGGCACTCCGTGACCCAGCCGCTCTGCTCGGCACTCAGCGACTCAGCCGCTCTGCTCGGCAGTCAGCCCTCTGCTCGCCTCAGCCGCTCTGCTCGGCACTCCGCCAGCCGCTCTGCTCGGCACTCAGCGACTAGCCGCTCTGCTCGGCAGTCAGTTACCTAGCCGCTCTGCTCGGCACTCAGCCGCGCTGCTCGACACTCAGCGACTCAGCCGCTCTGCTCGGCAGTCAGTTACCTAGCCGCTCTGCTCGGCACTCAGCCGCTCTGCTCGGCACTCAGCGACTCAGCTGCTCTGCTCGGCAGTCAGTTACCTAGCCGCTCTGCTCGGCACTCAGCCACTCTGCTCGGCACTCAGCGACTCAGCTGCTCTGCTCGGCAGTCAGTTACCTAGCCGCTCTGCTCGGCACTCAGCCGCTCTGCTCGGCACTCAGTCGCTCTGCTCGGCACTCAGCAACTCAATCACTCTGCCATGCCCTCTGTTCGGCACTCCGTCAGTTGGCTCTGCCACCTGTCAGGCAATTAGTCACTCTACTCAATTGCTTGCCTACTCAGCCATTGCCCAGTTGTTTACTCGGCTCTATGCCACATGTGTGGCACCCGCAACCAATTGCTTCGCTTGAAATAACTAAATACCCTAGTGGCGGCATTCCGCGGGATGAAATACTGATTAACTGGGTAAAATCCAACACGTGACTTCTGATTGGTTGTTCTTCTATCAAAGGAGATCCATTCCAACCTAATTCCTGGATGGAAAGTACGGGTGGAATAAGTCAAACCACTAGATTTAGTCTAGTTAGTCAGACTCGCGCCTCCTTCGACTAGACTTGAAGGGGAGGCTTGTGATCCGAGGAGATAAACGCGTGGCAGATGCATTGATGGCTGACTTGATAGGGGACTCGACATTTAAAGATAAAGATCATGAGGTCGTAATGAGGGTCAGGAGTGCGAAAGTAGGGTTTATCCGACCGGGCAAGAAGCCTAGTCAGTCGGACTTGACGCCTCCTTCGACTAGACTTGAAGGGGAGACTTGTGATCCGGTCGGGTAAGTTTTTGGAGCTGATTAGGGGCCCGGTCGGATTGGGTCTGGGTCAGACAAAGTGGGTCGGGTTCAGTATCGGATTAGTGCGCTAGATACTGATCCGGCTAAGAGGATCAAGATTCGAAGCAACTTGATGCAGGGCCCAATCAGTGGCACCCGAGCAGACATACCCGCCCGAGAACTTTAGCGGTCGGAGATCACCGGTCGGGGAAGTTTAGTCGGGATAAAGCAGAAGCGTTTTGCCATATCTCTTCACGAGTGTTCGGTAAGTAATAGACCTCCCAGGCGGGGTCTCTCGGCAGGGGTGGCCGACCCCGACTGGCTGACCCCGAGTGACAGGGTGGCCGACCCCGACTGGCCGACCCCGGGTGGCCGACCCCGAGTGACAGGGTGGCCGACCCCGAGTGGCCGACCCCGAGTGACAGGGTGGCCGACCCCGAGTGGCCGACCCCGAGTGACAGGGTGGCCGACCCCGACTGGCAGGGTGGCCGACCCCGAGTGGCCGATCCAGAGTGACAGGGTGGCCGACCCCGACTGGCCGGGTGGCCGACCCCGACTGGCAGGGTGGCCGACCCCGAGTGGCCGATCCAGAGTGACAGGGTGGCCGACCCCGACTGGCAGGGTGGCCGACCCCGACTGGCCGACCCCGAGTGGTCGATCCAGAGTGACAGGGTGGCCGACCCCGAGTGGCCGATCCAGAGTGACAGGGTGGCCGACCCCGACTGGCAGGGTGGCCGACCCCGACTGGCCGACCCCGAGTGGCCGACCCAGAGTGACAGGGTGACCGACCTCGACTGACAGAGTGGCCAACCCAGGGTGGCAGACCCAGGGTGGTCGACCCTAGAGTAAGTGAAGGGTCGTAGCAGTAGTAAAGGTCATCCGAATCTCCCCATTGTCAGAAGAGGATCCTTGACATACTCATGACCTGACAAGAGCCGCCAACATTAATGGGGTCAGAGGGGACAATCCAGACAGACTGTCAGGCGGCTGTGACAGTCTCACATAGCAACTAAGGCTGCCATTAGTTCAGTCTGCCAACTGACCATTTCTTAATAAGACATGACAGCTCTGACAAGGCAGAGAGCTTCCCCTCCCCTATATAAACCCCCCTTGGGGCTCCAAAGAAGGGATCGCTGCCATTTTGCAACCACACCACTACTTCGTGAGCCCCATTTTGGTCCGAGCCGAGTGACTTGAGCCTCAGCCTTATTTGAGCCCGGGTCCGACCTCCTAGTTACAGCAGACCGGGTCGTCTTGGTCAGACCGAGTCATCCGATTGAAAACCGATCTTCGCTTGTCGACAGGATCAGAAAGTATTCACAAAAGGTTTCTCGCGGCATTCGGATCAGTAAACGTGTTTGTTGTCCAAGCCAATATCTATTATCGCACGTATGTTTATTCATGCCCTATATACAAAATAATTATATACACAATTTCTTTACTTTAAGCAGTCGAGACAAAGAGCAAAAACACGACCATCGAGTATTGTTGGAATCTTTAACAAAACTAACGACTCTTTTTATCATTAATATTTTTAATTTATTTTCATAGAAACTAGCTAGCTAGAAACATCAACAAGAGAATCCGGAAACATCGAATCCAAGGTTTTAAAACTACAAATATAACCATAGCAATATTATAATTATATATTAATGCCTTAGACATCGATTTCAGGTGAATCTATGACTCTAACGTTGTCTTGTACAGTTGTACTCTCTTGTACGAGTACCTTTTAGACAAATACGCATACCCGCATAGGTTGACTGTGCTAATACCTGCCACCAACCAATAATATAAGTCTAAACGGCTGTGGTTGAGGTCTTTTGCGAACCAACTTCCTGTCGGTCTCCTTGAAGTGGCATGATCGACAATCGTGATCAAAAGGCCGCTGATGAAGTTTGCCACGCCCAGCACGCTCAAATAGAAGGCGATGCCCAGACTGCGCATGCCATCGGGAACTTGATCGTAGAAGAACTCCTGCAGCCCCACCAACGCAAAGCCGTCGCCGATTCCCAGTATCATGAACTGCGGTAGCAGCCAGCTCATGCTCATGGTTTGCCCCTCGGCCACTAGTCGGAGTCGTCGTCGCTCCACCAGAGCGGCAGTGGCGAGGGCCGCGGCAGAAATTGCCATGCCGATGCCGATGCGCTTCAAGATGGTGATACCTCGCTCATCGCCGGTGGTCCGGCGGAGGAACGGGATGAGAATTTTGTCGTAGAAGGTGACAGAGACGAGCATACCGATGGCGCCGAGGCTGTAGATAGAAGCGGCGGGGATGGTGAAATGGCCGAGACGGCGGTCCGTGATGGTGCCCTGCTTGATGAAGAAGGTGTTTGCTTGTGCAACGCAAATGCCGAAGGGCAGCGCAGCTAGCCAGATGGGTAGCACGGAGAGGATGAGCTTGAGTTCCTCGATTTGAGTTACTGTTGCGAGACGCCATCGGTTCGATTTCTCCATGGCGAAGGCGACTTCATCGCCTTCGTGCTCCACGATGGCAGCTTTATCGAGGCATCTGCACGAGTTAAATGGCATTATACCCATTTTCTTTTAAATTAAAAAGGCTTAAATTTGTTGCAATTATATATAGGACGATCGATACCTTAGTTTATTGGTGTGGTAGAGAAGTCTCTTGTCTGTTTGTTCTGTTTTAGGGACTTCATAAAGTTCCCCTGCATCCAAAGGCAGAGCAAGCCTTCTCTTGCCCATCGCTGCAGCTATCACCTGCAGCATTGGCGTAAAGGGGCTCCCCTCCGGCGCCCGATAACGATAGACGGGTCTGCCTGCGACGAAGATCACGATGCTGACGGTCATGACGACGGTTAGCAGGACGTAGGCGAGCCACCAACTCACGTTGTCCTCCACATAGACGATGACGGTAACGCCCAAAATAAGCCCGCTGCACAGAGCGAAGTTCCACCAGTTGAAATACGACATCTTCTTCCTCCGCTCCGTCGCATCGTTGTCGTCAAATTGGTCGGCCCCGAAGCTCTCCAGCGCCGGCTTGTGACCGCCCGTGCCGACGGAGACCAGATACATGGCGAGGAAAAAGATGATCTCGTGGAGACGGAGTGACCGACGGCAGTTGGCCAGTTCGCAGGGCTTCAGGCCCGGGATCAGTTGAGTCATCGTCAACAAGAGCAGACCCTGCATGCATCCAGAGTTATCGGTTCAGTTTGGCCGGCATCATTCTTCGCCGGTTTCATGGGATCAAAATTCTAAAAATATAGAACTCAGAATGCTAGTAAACAATTATTGAACTAAATTTCCTTTTTTTTTGTTAAACTAATCTGCCAGCACCTTGGATTGACCCAATATAACCCCACGACAACGGAGGCAAATCTCTTTTTTAAAGTTAACCCGATTTGATCGCACCGTCTGAAGTGAAAATGAGATTCCTAGCTAGCTACTCATTGAACACATAAAGCACTTTTGCGTAAATACATATAAACTTTATATCCTAGGAAAAGACAGACCCTTTGACTAATATTAATATTCTTTATTAATTTTGTAGAAATTAATATTCTTTTCTAATTATTGTGGGGATCCAATACTCCAACTGACGATCGATTTAGATGTGCGAACTCGGATCTGGCAAACTGCAGGACTCTGCGGCATCTTATTCGAAAGTGACTAGCTACTTCTTCAATCAGAGAAAAACAATCAATACTAACTAATTTTATATGTATAAATTACCAGAGAGTTTAATGATTAATTACCATGATGTAGATACCGGAGGAAAGTAGCACAGTGGGGAAACGGCCCAGATAAGCATCCGCCACGAAGCCGCCGACAAGCGGCATCATGGTGGTGACTCCGCTCCAGTAGTTGACGTTTTTCGCTGCAGTCTCCAAGTCTTGGTGTAGCACCTCGGTGAGGTAGATGATCAGATTGGTGGCCAACCCGAAGTAGCTCAGTCTCTCCGCGAACTCGATCGCTGAACGTACGTGCGTACGTACTCTCAAATCAAGAACCGATCGATCGAAGAAACAGTAGTACTACTCAAATCGATATATAGATTACTGCTAATTACCTACCTATGATGAAAAACGATGCCTTCCAGCAGCCTGTAGAAGCTCTCTTGGGAACTCTCCCCTTGTAGTCGACCGAGCAGTCCAACACCAACTCATCCTGCTCTGCTTCCTGTGGCTTCTTCTTCCTCTCAGCTGCAAACGTAGAGCCGTCCATGGATGCCAGGAGAAATATAGAGCTCGCTAGCGAGGTTAGATATCTATATAGCTAAAGATGGAATGTATAGTAATATGGAAATAAAAATCGATGAAGTTGTGGGAATTGGAGGAGCGCCTTTGCCTCCTTATATAATGTTTTTCAATGAAGTTCGACCTTCATCGTGCGTTCTGCGGGTGATGGGGAGTGTTCCACTGTCTCTTTTCTTCGGATTTAATGAGCAAGAACAATTATTAATTCAGTCAATTGTTTGAAGCAAAAAAAAGTAACGGAAAAAAGTTGCGTGGACCATGCAAATTGCAATGCAAAGGGAGAATTTATTACTTTTCCAAAGTATCATTCATATTGCATTATTTGGACAATAAAGTCGTATTTTAAAACTATGCTATTGCTTCCAATTATCAGAGCCGAGTTATTTTATCTCTCAACTTAGTAGGATTCTTTTGGTGGAACCCTAATTAGGATTTTGTCAAAAATAGAATTTAGATGGACTAACTCAATTTAAATTCAATAAAAATGTGGCATAATTCAACTAAACAACTAATCTTAAATAATTAATCATAGAGATCATAGATATAACATGACTGATGATCAATCATTTATGTTTTCAAAAATTATATATATATATATATATATATATATATGACCTAAAGAAAAGCACACCATACTCTATAATAAAAGATATTTTATTTGTTAGAATATTCAAATTCAAGTGCAATTATTTGTTGGAGAACAATTCTTGGACAAAATATGATGCATGTGATGTGCTGCTCCTCTCGGGAGCAGGACAATAAATGTCTCGATACTTTATATTACAACCTTAATTAAAGAAAAACTTTTCATAAATTTTTCATCTTTAAATTCATCTTTGCATGCAATCCCTACTCAAATTTTTCATTGCATGAAGTCCCTGATGAGATTGACCAGACAGTTTGATGAGTATTATTTGAAGAATGTTGAGTATAAAAGTTAGAAATTTGAGTATGTAATAAGGTTGCATCCACCACATCAAGAAACTGTATACTCAATTTTCACTCTTTTACACTTAAGTTTCATTCTTTTATACTAAATTTTCACTGATGTATACTCAATTTTCACTCTTTTATACTCAATCCATTAGGGAGTGAATACAAAGAAAAACTCAAATGGGGAGTGCATGCAAATATCAAGTAGGCATTGGAAAGTTTTCTGTAATTTACCGTTAATTAAATGTTTGAATATATAAATTATGAGTATTTTTAGAATAAATTGCATTCATAATAAATTTATTATCGAGATTAACAAAGTTAAAATTAAAAATGAAAGAGAATAGATATATTTGCGATTATAAATAATCTGCAGCTGTGAATAAAAATCTGTTTTTGGCTAGTAAAACAATAGTAAAATTATATTCTAACTCAATTTTTTTTTTCATGAAATAACAACAATTCATCAAAGAGAAAACGTAGCTGTGCGAGATATTCAAACGTTACATTTTACTTTAAAATTTATATTTGTTGCTTAAAACGACTGATCTGTTGTGTAGCTCTGTTATCGCCCAACTTGCAATTCTAGAATAAGCCTTTTAATTATTTAGTAAAATTGGATCAGTTCTTTTGATAAATTACTGACGAAACATTTCATATAGTTGAAATTTTTGTTTTTCTTCAATAAATGGCTCATGAGTTCAAAATCCAATTACGATCATTTATTAATACTTTTAAATAATCGTGCGTTCTTGATAAAAAGGACTTTATAGGAGTGAATATATATAATGAGTTTTTAATTTTTTTTTAAAGATTTTAGACCTTATTCTAGAAAGATATATTGTTCGTTTATTTTAAGGGTAAATTGTTATAAATTCCCTACAGCAAACTCAAATTTTTTTTTGATTCCTACGTTAGGAAAAATTCATTTTCACTCTCCGCATACAAAATTTTATTTCTTTCAACTCCCTAATAAATACCAATTTACTTAATGATCCTATATTTTAGGTATAAAAGTTCAAAATAAGGTATAATTTCTCCTAAATTTAACATCATTTAACTAATATATTTTCTATCAAATTGAGTACAACCCAATCGATTGGTATGAACTCCCAATCAGGCCGAAAAATAATTGTACTCAATTTGATAGAAAATATATTAAATGTAAATTTAAATATGTTAAATTTAAGAAGAATTATACATATTTTGAAACTTTTCGTACCTTAAAAAATAACAATTATGTTCTTTCACAACATTTACCGATCGATTCCTAATCAATCAGAGCTCCTCAATCGATTGCCCACAATACTCCAATCGATTGTGAGCAACTTAATCGATTATCGATCAACTGGATTTAAAAAAGAATCGTACTTAATTTTAACTTTTTTTATCTAAAAAAATAGAATAATTAAGTAAATCAGTATATATTAGGTGTTGAAATAAATAAACTTTGTATGTAAGAAGTGGTAACGATTTTTTTTTTCTTTTTACAAATGGACTGACAGTAAAATTTAAAGTGCAATTTGAGATTCAAATATAATTTATAATTATTTTAGTTGATTGATTGCCCCCACTAACTATATATCCATCCTGTATGCTCGCTCAAAGACTTGTTTTCCGGAGTTGCAGTGATCATGGTTTGTGATGTGTCTGTGTTCCGTATTTGATATATACTCCTTTTTTTTTAAAAAAAAAAATCTCAGCCAGAAAATGCCAAGAAAATTAGATTCGATATCGCGTTTCGTCCCACTTTATTGATATATAGTACATATATAAAACCATATCTAAAAGCTCTATGATTTTAGTTGGATATTATATATATATATATTTCATGAAAGATCATGTTCCCTCAAATGAACGTCCCTCTCGTATCCATCCAATTTACTCGGTTGGTGGAATCGGTGAGAGCGTGCGCATTAACATCGAGCTGAGTCCATATGATGAAACGTGTATCACACCTGCTAAATTCTTACTGTACGTATCGTGGCTACTACAAAATACATGCATCCACTCAGGTTTATTTAACTGCGGGCCTCAGTGCGCCAATTTCTACGACAATTGAAAATTTAAGCACCACCTAAATTAATGGGAAAGAAATCTAATGTTAACGAAGCATGCATTGCATCCCTGTTTAAATTAAGAGTAATGATTGAGACAGTGAATTTGGGACAGTGAATGAGACAGTGAATGACGTGCAATTAATGTGTACACGTCCGATCGCCGATCGGACACCACCGATGGCCTCTGATTATCGTCCTGAATCAAACTATACCTTCGGAGGACGGTGAACTCGTCAGGATCGCCGGCAACGGTGAACCTATCGAAATCGACGGTCAATGATGCGAGATCGCAATTGCGGCGATCCCCGACGGGTTCACCGTGCCCCCCAGGATATAGTTTGGTTCGGGGCGGCGGCCGAAGGCCGCCGGTAATGTCCGATCGACGATCGGACATGTACACAATAATTGCCACGTCATTCACTGTCTCATTCACTGTCCCAAATTCACTGTCCCTATCATTACTCTTAAATTAAATCGGCAGCACAACGTGGAATTAAAAGGATAGGATCAGTTCACATACACTTAGTCCACTGATTAAGTCGTTGGCTAATATATTCCAAATCAAGCTATATAAGATTAATTAATCTTGTAGGAGAAGACTAAGAGAATAATACAATATTGATTATGCCATGTGTAAAAATATATGCTGTTTCTGGAAGTGCATCTTCCTGGAGTACCGAATTCAAAAAGCTGAGGCGAATCGAGTTCCTTATTAGTCACCCAGTAGACAAGTTGAAATGTTGATTGAATGAGTCAAAGTCTTTCTGCAAGAAGAGAGGTTGATTTTGATAGTGATATAGTATAGATGGCAGATGGCAATTTCCCATGGGTCTTACGGGGGAAAATCCGAAACAGGACGAGTTCAGGGATATTATCAAGTAAGAGTTCAAATTTAGGAATTAAAAAAAATCCCCATAACATATCAGAGGCGGGTATCGGGAAGCAATCCACGTCCCCGAACCAGCTCTAATAGCCTGATAACAACAACAACTACTACTTATTAATTATTATTATTAATATAAGTTCATTGTATATAATTTTTCATAATATCTTGAAGCGGAAATGAGGACGAATATAGAGATTTAATTTCTGCGGGGTTGGAGATGAAAATTCCCTGATTACGTAAAATCTGGAATGAAGACAGGGATACAATTCGGAGATGAGGATGAAGATGACAAATCCACTCTCGTCCCGTCCCATTACCATCCCTATGATATAGCAGGTAGATCGACCTTTCATTTTTCTACCTTAAAGATGTTGATTGAATGCATGAAATAAAAATGTACAGGCAAACATTCACTGTGGATTCTTTTGCTGTACTTCGTTTTGGTGCTTTGTCATCGGAAGAACAATTACCAGATCACAGTCCTTCACTAATTCCATGAGCTAAATCTCTCCTTTGATGGATGTTCCTCTCTCATAGATAAAACAATTCCATATCACAATAACATCAAGAGTTCCAACATCTCTTCAGATCTCTGCTTATTAATAAAGGAGGTAAGTGGGTGGTTTTTGTATGATGCAATTTCATGATAATTGCAGGCCCACTATCTCACTACCAATATTTCTCATTCGTTCAAATCAAGTCACAAAGATGAAATAGTCACAAAGACTAAATAATAACATCCAATAGATACTTGAGGAAAAATAATTCATGCGATAACAAGCATGCTGAGTTCAAAGCTAAAAAAGTTGTCATACTTTTCACATTCACCAAAACAAATTTGAAACATCAAAATCTTATATTTATTCCAAATTAGATCATTTATATCAATATTAACATATGTAATTTCTCATAAAAACTCATATGTCGAGAGCATGTTTAATATCTCCAATTAATATAATTATTCACAATCATATTTCAAGTATTCAATAAAAAAAATATAATTGATCGACCAGTGAATAAATACTAAAGATGTAAATTCTTTTAATCATCCCTTTAGTTAAAATCAATTCATGCTAATTCATAGATTTCTTAGTTTACTCCATAGAACAATTCATTCATAGCCAATAAAATCCATGTTAAAGTAGCAGTCACTCATTAGAATTTTAAATAAATAGATAAATAATTATTTAGGATAAAACTGGAAAATTAACTTATAATCTCAAAGGCCTCGTATAATATAGAAGCAATAATCCATTCTCCTACTACCTCATTATCGCTATATTACATGTGGTATAAATCACATGCTACGATATTTTTCTCTTTACTAATAAAGAGTGCATGTCTTTATCAATTTTAACAGTGTACATATTTAGATCTACATATCTAA